>OY744520.1:153204106-153516606 GCA_963556195.1 Sepiola atlantica | reverse complement strand
TGAATATGTCCCGTATCACATTCATTATATCCGAGTGGTTAATCGTTGGTATTGCGAAATAGTCAAATAACGATCAAACAGCCAGCCATGGTACACCTCTGAATATGCCGTAACTACTGCCCACAGAAATCACTATTTCAATTTCTTTCAACAGAATAGATGTTTTCAAATCAAAGTCGCCTGTAAAACTGCCTGAAATCATCGCAAAAGGGTTATAGAAGACTCTGAAACGCCCTATGCCAAATCTGTTAAATCTAGAGTAGCCTATCAGAGGCTTGGCTCCCATGAGTTTTGGAGAAAAAGAAATAGGGTCCTGAACAAATGTAAGCTTTCTATCCCAACCATCATTAATGGACGAGAGGTGATCTCTTCAGCATCTGATTAAGTCAAAATTTTCACAAATAACTTTGCAGCAAATTCCATCTTTGCGATCAAGGCGACCAACCTTCAGAATTCCCTTCTCCATGATCGACAAAATTATAAACGACATTTGAATAACTGTCCAGGATGTTGCTAAACTTATCAAGAACCTCAATGCCAACAAAGCAACAGTCCGGACAACATTCCAGTCATAGTACTCAAAAAACTGCAACCAGAACTAGCTCCTATCATTATAAAGCTGTTCAATCGTTGCTTAAAGGAGAAATGCTTTCCATCACTCTGGAAGACTTCGTTAGTCTGCTCTGTATTTTAAAATAATGGAGGTCTGTCCTCTACATCTCAGTACAGATCGATCAGTCTCCTGTGCATCATAAGTAAGTTGTTTTAATCTGTAATAAATCAATAAGTTGTCAAGCACCTACACAAAAACAATCTTCTTACTGACAAGCAATATGGATTTCGTCCTGCAAGATCAACAGATGACCTACTGACTAATATCACACAGGATCAGTGAATTTACCGACGGAGGCTTTGTTTCTAGGGCGATAGCTCTTGATACATTAAAGGCCTTCGATACAGTTTGACACAAAGGTTTGCTTCACAAGCTTTTTAGCTATGAAACATCTGAAAATGTATTTTCAACCATCAAATTCTTTCTCCCTAATAGGTCTATAAAAATAGTTGTTAACGGGAAGAAATCTGAAACACATAGTATCAATGCTGCACGTCTCATGGATCCATTTTGAGCCCAACCCTTATCCTGATTTTCATTATTGATCTTCCAAATCATATTCTAAGATCATTCGTTGATACTCTACAGACGGCACAACCAAGGCAAGATCACACAACCATCTATGGCAGCATTTCAAAGAGGATTGATGATAAAGATCTTTCTGACTCTCACTCTCTCTTCCGACTTGGAGCACAAACTGCAATTGGGAAAAAGTGGCTTGTTACTTTAAACGCCTCTAAAACCAAGCTTCCCTCTTTTCACCAGCAACGTTCGGATCCCTTCCCCAGTTGGAATTAATGACTTTGTTCTTGGGGAAGCCCCCTTCTTTGATAAGCTCCTAAGACTGACTTTCATTCCAGATCTAAAATACTGGATTTATGAATGCCCGCCTTAGTATTGCTTATTTAAATCTATATTTTATATTCTACACCTATACCCTCATCGTCACTTTTTGGATTATTATGTTTAGACTGGGCTACTCTTTAGGAGTCATGGAGAAGAATTATAGGCTATTTTGGCCATGCTCTCCTGGGTACAAATGTAAGACACAATACTACTGAGGCACCCATTTGGGAGATTTGTGGAGTCGGCCTTAAGTTGCCATTACTCTCAGGTCCACTCCAACTCGAAATGGTAGTACGTGTAAGCCAACCATTTATAAGTTAGATAGAAACAATCTATAAAATAGAAACCATCTATAAGTTTAATAGAAACCATCTATAAAATAAAAAACATCTATAAGTTAAATATAAACCATCTATTAGTATAATAGAAACAATCTATTAGTAAAATGGAAATCATCTATAAGTTAAATAGAAACCATCTATTAGTAAAATAGAAACCATCTATAAGTAAAATATAGTAAATACGTATGGATCGACACGGTCCTACTTCGATGACCAGTTTGATTCTGTAATTGGCATTTTTGCAAGAGAGACCATGTAATGGTTGTCAACATCTCTAAGTGGAAGTGGTATTATGGAACCGACTGGATTCGAACTTGGCACACACAAGTCGTCAGTCTGCATCGTTATCCACTTAACCACAGTCACATCTCTTATAAGTAAAATAGAAACCGTCTATAGGATAAATAGAAACTATCGTTTACAGCAGGGGCAGGCAGCCTCCGGCGCGTGGGCCACATCCGGCCCGCCAACCTGCTAGCTTTATTATTGCAATCCGGCCCGTGGACCTCCCAGTAAAACTCATATCATTTTGTTACATAAAAGTAGGTTTCAATTAAGATTTACAGTGCGATAAAAATGTATTAATATCAGCGAGCGATGATGTATGTATATTTCATTTTTCTTTAACTATTAAGAGTTGAAAATAGAAAAAGAGAAAGAGAGAGACAAAGAGGAAACGAGAGACGAGGAAAGGGCATGAAACAGAGAACCTATGTGAGGTGTGTCAAAACGAATGCTGGATCAACTTGCTACTTCCCCCGTCATTATTTTGTATGATTCCAAAATGGTTCTTCGTCGGCGCCTTTTATAACATCGCATACAGAAGTCTCTTGAGAAAAAATATCAGATTTGTAGAGTGTTCAATGCAATTTTTGTACAATTTATTCATGTAAACAAAATATAGGAATTCTAAGATTTCGTTTTTCACTCCGGCCCACGATCTCCTTCTAAAAGTCTCATCTGGCCCTCACTCTGAAAAGGTTGCCGCCCCTGGTTTACAGACAATTTGTATACAAAATATCTGCCTACAAAACAAATTAATCTAACAACTATTCGCCTACAAAATATGTACAGTTTTAGGCATAAAATGACTTAATGACGGTTAATATGACATAAGACAATCAACTAACCATAAAAGTCTGATTTTCATAAATACAAGGTGACCCAAATTAAATGCCATGCACCGATGGAAGCGATAACAAAATTCACAATCCTTTCTGAAATCCAACCATATTTAAAAGAAATAAAATTCAGTCTATACTGACTTGTCCATCAAGTTTCACCTATGAATTGTTTCATCGCCTCTCAATTATATGTTCCAAATATGCACCTGTGCATTGCATGTGCACCTGGATGTGGCTCGTTTTGGCTGTGACGGCCCTCTTCAGTTCACGAATAATCTGGAGATTATTTTGATAGACATAACTCAACAGATAAAAATCTGTGGGGTTAAGATCCGGTGAGTGTGAAGCCAATTCAGGATCACACCATCCTACTGATTAGACGATCACCAAAGTGTCTCCGTATAGCATTGAACAACGATAAAACAAATACAGTTGGATATTAATGATTAAAACTTGGTGGACAAGTTAGACATGGCTGAAGTTTATTTGCAACAAATGTAGTTGCATTACAGAAAGGATTATGAATTTTATTAACAATTGTATGGGTGTAATATTTTATTTTGGTGTGTGTGGGGGGGGGTCACTGTATACCTCTAAAAACCTGGGAAATGCTTGAATGGATTATTATTAGACTGGACAATTCAGGAAAGATTGCGAAAAATGATAGTTTATTATGGCCACCGTAACTATAAAAGTTACACTTTCTTAAATAATGCTTTTTAGGTAATCTTACTTGTAATAATCTGTTTTGGATGCTTTTATCACTATGACCTTTTCTCCATGTGATCTTCAGCCATATTTAAAGAGAAGTCTCATTATCTGCTTATACAAATTTACTCTCTAACTGCTGCCTTTTTATTTTACAATTCACTTTTATATTATTTTCATATTTTCCCTCCTTCTTCAGTATAAAGTTGCTAGAGACATGAAATCAGTATTGTGCTTGTGCAGATGGCCTAATGGTTACCAACACGAAATACGGAATTGCCAAACTGAGTTCTATTCCAATTGGATCAATCACTGTAATTTCTTTTCTTTTCTGACACAACTTGTCCAAAACTTGTTCATTAACCGTAAAAACTTATTGGCTGCTTGCCATTGTAAAGAAAAAATCTTCTTATACTTTCCTGCTCTTATGTAAAAGTCTTAACCTAGGAAAAAGGTATATTCAGCACAGCTTAATGAAGTGCATGCCTTCCTTGCTAAACTAACAGTATCTTTTGGTTTAGTTTGTTTATAATAACCTAAAAACGATTGGTTTACCATAGTAAACCAATCGTTTTTAGGTTATTTAATGCCAAAAGGAAATACCTCTTCTAAACAAATCATTGAACACGACTCACTATTTAGTTGGAGGGAAGTCAGGAGTTCATACCTTTCCTAATGGTATTAGTGTATAAGTGAACGTTATTGTAACTGTTTGAATACTTAGAGTTGTAGTTTACTTTTGCAAGAAGTTGTCTCCCCTTGAGTTTGGAATTCTACTCGTCAAGAGTTATAGTTTTGATTTCACAAGTCCTGAAGAGAGACACAAGTGTTGAACAGGAATTGTGGCAGACGCTGTTGCTTTGGTAGAAAGACGACGGCCATTCCATTAAACCGTATGAAATGCAGTGTATATGAGTCATCAAGTTACAAAGTTTTGACATGCATCAATTTCTGCAATATAATCAGGTACTCATAGAAGGGAACACATGAAGGTGTCCAACATCTCCAATGAAAGTGGTGCTATGGAGCCAACAGGATTCGAACACACAATGCTGAGTCATCAATCTGTACTAGTATCCACTTCACAACAGACACCTATCAAACTGTGCGGATTATACCGTTTTCCAATGTTAAGCATGTTTTTATAGGGACGAAAAAATAAGTATCCTTTTTTCCACCGGAAAACAGCTGTTATGACAATGGTGGTGATTAGTCTCATAAGACGAAGTGATAAGCGATAAGTTTATTTGGCAGGTTTGCTGGAAATTGCTCTAAGTGATCTAGGGATACCGAATTCTTCTCGTTTTATTGTCTCGCTGGATCATTGTTAAATACAATTAAACAACTTGGAGACGATTTTACATATACCATTTTGTTCTTCATTATATTTTTTGTTCGGGCATGAAGAAAGAAAGGGAGAGAGAGAGAGAGAGAGATATATGGAGAGAAAGAGAGACAGTGTCATAACATCGGTGATTATTTTCAGAGCTCCATTTTCCTTAGATATCAGCCTAACCTTTCGAAACATTGACAGTCACTTCTTCTTACCCCAGTTCTATTCAAGGCCACTTGATATATAAGCCAGACAATGATTTTTTAAAACTTTTAATAAACCAATCTATAATAGAAAATGACTGACGTGTGTTGTATCAGAAAGAAAAGAATCAAAAATCAATTAAATTGAATTTTCCAACATTGGTTTTTATTCTCCTTGTTAGACTCAACATAAAGAAATCATACACAAGGGTTATCTTCTCGACCTGGCAGGTTTGCCAAATGTTGAAGTAAGAAAAAAAAGTCATTTAAAGAGACAGAAAGAGACAAAAACTAAACGAGAACAAAACTGAACTAATCAGTCCAAAATACTAAAAATGACTTCATCTTAAATTTTTTAATCCCAAATCTGCCGATCTAGTAAAGGCCTAGGATGAAACAAATTATTTCTTCTTCTTCTTCTTCTTCTTCTTCTTCTTCTTCTTCTTCTTCTTCTTCTTCTTCTTCTTCTTCATCATCATCATCAGTCTAACTAACCTATATCTGGCCAGGTCTTTATTTATCCCTGTTTCTCTCAAATACATTCTTACCACTTCCCCCAGTTTTCCTTGGCCTTCTCTGAACCTGTTAACTCAACTGTTCTATATCTACTAACTCAAGAAATCTTATGTATTTTTTCAACGTGACCAAACCATCAAAGTCTCCTGCTCTGCACGCATCTTCCTATACTGTCCAGATTTAATCTTCTTCTAAGGCCATCGGATCTAAGCCTGTCTTTAAGACTCACATCGTATCATTCTCATATCATTTCTCTCCATGCAACACATGTCGTCTGCCTTCACTGGCCAGGTTTCACTTCCATACATCATCACATTGCAGGGTAAGAGAGAAGAGAGAAGAAAACAAAGATCAAGTCTGATAACCCAACTCAGACCTACCCCGATCATCATCTTCAACACAACCACCATTACCTGCTGCCTAATCAAATGCAGTTGTAGCAGTTATATGATTACGATCTATTTTCTTTTGTGTGGAGTGATTAACACATTGTCACACTAGAACACTGTTGTGTGAGAAGTATTGAACTTTTTTATTCCATTTTCATGCACTTTTGAACAGTCAGAGATTTCACGCCGAGGTGACGAGGCGATTATGTTCTTGTCTCGTCCTGAAGCCAAGAGTGGGCTTGCGCAAGACGAGTGACCCAGTCTCAACCCATGTTTCGAGCATATGCACTTCCACCAACTCAACATTTTTTCATAATTTTGTCGACATAACTCTTTCCAGCCTGTTTGTTGATGAAACTGTATGAATAAAATTGATTTAAATTGTAATGGAGAAGTTTCTCCTTGACAAAGTTTACAGTAACCCATTTTTCTCCTACCAAATGAGGCCTACAGGATGGATAGATACTCTACAACCCTTTCCTCTTACAAAAGGCGACACTCCTTCTTCGTCGCTACACAGTTCATACCATTGATCAATGTTAATACTCTCATAGTGTTCCTCATCCTTCGGCTGACAATAATTCCGTCTTATTAACCCGTATTATCAAATGGCTTTTGGCCTTGATAACTAGTGATCCAATAGTAAAGAAAAAAATTAATTAAAAACGCAAACAACCCAGACCCCCCCCTCACTGCCTGAAACAAATTATGAAAGAAACAAGAGAAAGAGTTTTCAAAGTATTTACAAATGAAACACAAAGCAACACATATTTTAGCATTTTACATTTATTTCTCTGAAAAGACGAAATCAAAATATGAGAGATTGGAAAAGAAAAGAATTGACATTCTCTGTCTCTCCAAATATAGGCAGAGTCACTTATCGTGAAAGTCACTTATCGTCTTTGCTTAATGCCAAGTGCCTGACTGAAATGGCTGTCATTGAAGACCCTCAAGATGTCGGTAACATTATGTATTGGTAGGGAATAACATGTAATTTTATGGCTTTTAGATGGTTGCTTGGCAAAACGAATGCAAAAATGCTTGAACTTTTACCAACGACTTTCATCTTCTTCCTCTTTGTGCGGCAGAGAAAATGGCCGGCACTGAGCTGCTCCTTCTTGCTTGTTGACATTCACAGAAAGAAAAGCATTGTTCCACCTCAACACAAACCTCAACAAAACTCTTGGTTACGTTCCGACGTTGTACTGAAACGTCTCTTCGTCCTTGCCTGCAAGTAATTACCAGTCGGTCGTTCGTGCTTTGAATTGAAATTCAAAGTCAACCTTTATATCAGCTCTTTCAAACGTGATAAACAACAAATCGAGATGAGATGTGATTCTCTTACAAAGAATACTATTCACATTTTGCCACACAAAAAGAAATCCCGAGGCAAAACAAATTATTTTAAAAAGTTCGGTATTTATATTAATTACTGAAATCAGAGTTCGATGCTAACTCATAAAATGTATGTTCATTCATTCTTCAATAAAAAAGAATAACAATAACATTATAATACACCTGCATCTTCGTTTGCACGTACGTTATCACCTTTCACACCTATTCAATCACCAAAAGTAAAATTTAAATTATTTGCTGAAGCCAAAGATTTAGATTTTACCCATTTTGAAAAGAATTGAAGTTAGATGGAGATATTCCTGTATAGTTATGTGATAAAGTGAAAGCTAGCTGGTTTATTCATTCAGGTAAAGGAAATAATCTGTTCCTCACTCCAGAGACAAACAGATTCTCTAGTCCTCTCTCTATTTCCTCCTCAGAAATGAAAAAAACAAACAACTGCTTGTTTCTTTTACACGTTAGCAAACTTATTTATCTTTTATAAGAATAGAACGCATAATGACATACCTTTTACATTTTGTTTTACTCATTTATCATATTTGTACGCGTTTATTATGTAACTCAGGCGACATTTTGAGGTTATTTTTAAGAACTCATTTCCTGAGTTTTTTTCTGTCTCGATGCTGAGTTTTCATTTTCAATCCTCGTTCTGATCATAACATGATAAAAAACATGGGAAGCAACTCTGTTACGATAGACATGATAAAAAACATGGGAAGCAACTCTGTTACGATTGCCACCTTATTGTTCCAAAATAGAATAAACTATTGTTGTGTCAGAGTTGGTTTTAACACTAGATGATGCTACTGGTGCAATATTTTGTATTATCGTTCTCCACATGGTGGGAAATTTGAAAACGAGACTCTGCCTCTTCTGCGTAGGACTTCCAAAGTCTCTCAATGCGTCGCCTTCTAGGTTACCTTTTTAACCTTCTTTTATGTTCGTCCCTTACAAACTGTGAATAAACTAAATGTTATTGTTAACCAACTGTTTTTTCCTTTTGCCTTTCTTGCACACATATCGTATTTGCTGGTATAATAATAAAAAAGGAGCATTTATTATCATTGATATTACACACGGACAATGGCTACCACGTGTACAGAAAATATTTGTACTTTATACCATTATAAATAAAATTCTCTGATCTTACCGATTTAAACAGTTTTATAAACCTACTTGATGCGTTATTTTTTATTTTAATTTAATTGTAACAATTTTAAATAAATAAATTTTAACATGTGACATTCGTTTTATTTAATTATATTTTGGGGGGGGGGCAATTATTTTTACGGTGAGAAGAGACTTTTCATTTGAAATAATTGTAATAATATATATATATTGTAACAATAAATAAATATATTAAGACATTCGTTTCATTTATTTAAAATATTTACTTGGCAATTATTTTGGAATTACAGGACCTTAATGAAAAATTACCATCCTGCATGATACTCCTTGCATTCAGGTATAGGTCCAACAAAGTTTTCTGTGAATTGTGAGTTTTTATAAGATTATCCACATAAAAATTTTCCATAAGCATATCCCTACATAAACTATGAGGGTATTTTTCAACATGATGTCTAATGACGAAGTTGAGAATAAATGGGCTGGCCACAAACCCAAAAATCAATGTTTTGTAACGATAACATACCAGTTTATCATTCATTATTTTTACAGTGAGAAGAAAGAGACTATTTATTGTTTTAAAAAGATTTAAATCATGGAAGAAGAAATAGACTATTTTCTTGATATTATTAATCCTAACAAGTATTTATTATTTTAAGAGAAACTTATTATTAACAGTAATTTACACAGATAGATGTAGAAAGCAACCACTAAATTTCCATGGGTATCCCTCTAGTTTCTATTTATTAAACATATCTTTTAAATAATAAAGATAGTGTATGCATTGTAATAGTCAGTTATACGTTATCTCCCTTATTAGAACTCTTCGATGACGTCAGAAATAGAAACGAGAGTTCACCCTCTTTCTGATCAGACATGTAAAACACAGCTGATAAAAGGATAAAGTGAACACCATCTGTTTTCTATTAATTTGCTGACTTCAGCCTTGTCTCAATATATTAGATGCATCAACTGTTGTTTTGTAAAAGGACTATAAGTAACAGATGTTGTACAATTCTAATGAGTTCTATGTTATTTATTGATTTATTCATTATTTATTATGCTTTTTCGGGCATCTTTTGTTTTAATCAATAATGTCATATCAACTTCAAAAGAAATCTCATAGAAAATATAATTGTAAATATTTCATCAGATAGACCCCCCCCCCAAAAAAAAAAATTCATTCTTGCACCATGAAATGATTTAGATGAGAGCTATTTTAAAAACCTGATAAGACAATTTCTTCCAAAAATATATTACTCTATTAGAAAAAAAAATCTAAATGTATGGTACATCTTTGAATTTTTACTGTCAATGAGATAAAGTGTGTTCTATATTTATACTATACTTATGATAATTAAGCAGACAAATTTGTCAGTATCACTCCATCTCCCTGAAACGTAAAGGTTTTTTCATTTTGCTCTCCTTCTCTCTTTTCTGTATTTTTTTCTCTGAGAGATCTAGATCTATCTCGCATTATGCTGTAAGCACAATCGTCCTCTCATATTGTTCAAGCGTTTCATTTATTCATTTCATGATATAACCAGTTTTTAATGGGGAATTCATTTTCATTTTTATGCTGAAACAAAATAACATTTATCGACTTTGAATATCTTAAAGACGATATAAATTAACCTGTTTTTTCTAATAAATAAAATTTGACTATGTTCATGCACAGTAAATTTCCCAACATTAGAATATATCAAATAACACTATGACAATCATATTTTTGGTGTTTTCCTCCAAATTACCAAAATGTCAAATGGAAATTATTTCTTTTTTTCTGTAAAGAAAACTATTGTTTCAGTGATTGCTGCCCGGAAGGCGGTTTGTTTTTGCTAGTATATATATATATATGATAAGAGCCATAAGCTCGAAACGACGTCGTATGTAGGTAAAATAATAAAAAAATAATTTAATATTATTAGAAGCCCCTTTCAAGTAAAATTGAAAGTCGAGCACTGTCGGAAAGATTAAAAATAAACATTCACCTAAAAGCCTCAGTGCAATGCTCCAAATTTGTTGTTGAGTACTATCGAATGTTAAGATATTTATACTCGCCGCTTTCAGTGTAAATATTACTTAATTTCTCCGTTATCATGTAACCATCTCTCGTGGCCTAATGGGACTAGGTGAACGCTTACAGATTCACAGTATCTCTGTGAACCGGATTCGCGCCCTATGACCATCGTTATTTCCCTGTGCTGATGAAAGCCATAAGTTCGAAATGACGTCGTACGTAGGTAAAATAATAAAAAATAATTTAATATTATATACATATATATATATATATATATATATATATATATATATATATATATATATATATAATTATAATAATATTTGTTATTGTTTATTATCTATGTACGTATAAAAGAGGGTAGTGCAGTATTAGTGCAGTTCCAACGAGAGAAAAGTATATATGTAAAGGAGGAAGGCTACCAACATTTGTAAAATGTTTTTTTCAACATTTATTTATTATTTTGTTATTTTATCATTTTATAAGTTTATATAACGCGTTTCAAGCGGTGGTCCGCTATCATCAGATATGTAAATCCATTTGAAGAAATGTCTTTCGATTTGAAAGAGTGTTGTTTCATTTGAGGAGATCTTTTTCTAACAGCTGTTGATCGATAACATCGACATGCCAGTGTAGCAATTTTGTACATGAATAAAAATAATCATATATATATATATATATATATATATATATATATATATATATATATATATATATATATATTTAAACATGCGTTGTTGAATGACACAGAATTTTTGCGTTTGTTGATTTTTTAGTGGTATTCTTGATGCGTCAAACAAGCTTTCTGGTCTCTGGTGGTAGCTGGTATAGTATGTATCCAAGTGTTCTTGATTCGGTCATCACTCGAGCGCTTTTGATCTTCGTAGTCTTCATCAGGGCTATTTTTTTTATTTTTAAGAAGACTTGCGTTATTGCGGGGTTTTATAATTTTCTTGTAGGTTTTTGGTAGAAAAAAAAGAGGTGTGGTTAGTCTATTATGTATTTTTTTATTTGTGTATTCATTACTTTTTTGTTTAGTTATATTATTTTATTTATTTATTTGTTTGTTTTTTAATATTTATTTTATTCTATTTTATTTATTTATATTTGTATATTATATTAAATATAAATGAATAAAATAAAATAAAATATTACAAAAAAAGTAATAATAATATAACTAAACAAATTCAAAAGAATTCAAGATTACGGTTTCAAACTAAAAGAAGAGAAATGAGAGTTCTTTATGCAACAAATTGAATATCTGGGACAAATAATAGACAAGAATGGGAGAAGACCCGAATCAAAGAAGGCAGGAGCAATACAGAATATGCCAGCGTCAGAAAAGATATGGTCTTTGCAGAGTTTCCTTGGGTTAGTCACTTACTATAACGTATTTATCCTAAGTATGCACAACGTACGAGCGCATTTAAACGAAAGAGAAATACTGGATTTGGACGGGAGAATGCCAGGAGGCATTTGAGAAAATAAAGACCATTCTCAAATCGTTGTAGCGTCCGATGCGAGTTCATACGACATAGGGGCATGTATTTTACACAGAATAGACGACCGTTCGCTGAAGCCGATAGCGCATGCGTCTCGTATACTCCCACCAGCATGGAAGAACTATTCGCAAATGGAAAAAGAAGCGCTGTGCATCATTTTTGTTTCACCGTTTCATGCACGGAAGAAGATTTAAATTACAAACAGACCCTAACCCTTTCTTAACAATTTATGGATTGAAGAAGGGTTTGCCAACGCATACGGCGAACAAAATACAGAGATGGGGGAGTCCTTCTCCTAGATTATAACAACAATACTGAGTATCTCCCATCTTCAAAGATCACTGATGCGGTCGGACTGTCTAGATTGATACTGAAATCTGTTGAACCCCTTGAGGACACGGTAATTTCCTCCCTACGAACAGAAGTTGAGGTGAAAAACACGTTGTGTACTATCGTAAGAGAACTTCCAGTGACACTTGGAGAAATAAAGACAAAGGCGATTGACGATGATTTTATAAAACATATTAAAAAGGGCATAATAGAAAAGAACAAAAAATTTTCGGAAGCATATTCCATCTGCGACGATGTAGTAATATACAGTGATGGGGTGGTCATTCCGGTGACATTGCAAAAACGTATTCTACGAGAGTTTCATGTTGGGCATCCAGGCATATCATAGATAAAAGGTCTTATGCGAAGTTACGTCTACTGGACGAATATGGATCGAGATATTGAGAATATAGTTAAATCATGTAAAAGGTGTGCTTTAGCAGCAAAACGCCTTCCATAAAATTCAGACCTGGCCTAAAACGAACCGACCGTGGATGAGAATCCATATTGACTTTGATGGGTCATTTGACGGGTTCTATTATCTGCTTTTAGTTGATAGCTTCGGTAAATGGCCAGAGATACTGAAGTGTAAAAAACAACAACGATAGAAACAACAATTGGGTTGATGCATGAATTGTTCACACGTTTCGAAGTCGTGGATTGTGTAGTATCGAATAGCGGTACTCAATTCACGTTCAGACAATTCAAAATGTTTTGTCAGTCCTTTGCTAGTGGAAGACTTCATAATTATGCTGTATCATGCAAGAACCAACAGTCAAGCAGAGCGATTTGCCGATATTTTCAAAAGAGCCTTAAAAAAGCGAGGGGTACTCCCACGGAAAAAGCTATACAAGATTTTGTATAAGTGTATAGAATGACCCCGAATGATAACGTTCGATCTTGCATGTCTTCAGCGGAAGCTATGTTCGCAAGAAAGATCAAGACGATATTCCACAGACAGAATCCGGAACAAAAAATAAATATAAAAACAGAACGTTTTCAAATCGGAGAAAATGTTCTTTTCCGAATTCTTAAACGAATAACAAATCAATATATATATGTGTTTGTGTATGTATGCATGTATGTGTTGTGGCCATGTAAAGGGTCTGCAAAGGGAACACAAACTCGGGGTTTAGAGAAACAAAGTATATTGAAGAAAGTGTAATACAACATATGACAAGAGTGGTTGAACGTCTGTCCTGACTGCCAGTATTAGACTGCGGTAGTTACAGGTATTTAATTCTATCCCACCGCAGGAATATGTGACACAAGGTCGGGAAGGTGGGGAGATCAAGCCAGCGCCCCTAAAGAAAGAGCACTCTGGTCTAACAAAAATAGCCTGGCCAACCCCGTCGGCATTCCCTGGTAAGGGCGCCTCAGGCAGCAATCAATAAACTTACTCCTCCCCAAAGAGGGAAGGCAAGGCCTGGGAGGGTGCACCTCCTAGGAAAACCCAGGACAGTATACCTCAGCCCGGCAGATAAAAGGCCACCGAAATGGCCCAGTTCCTGCCGGACTGATTGTCAAGAACGGATCGTCGACTGGTAATACCTTACCCCATCCCGACGTCCTCAATCAACCGAAGTTAATGAGAGACTGATCGGGCTGGGGTTGTTACAACACTGATATGCATGTGCTCCCAGTATTTATAACGAACAGAAGAGTTTATGTAGTCTGTAAGGTAAGGTATAATAACAGTATGAGAGAGAAAGAAAAGGGAGAGAGAGGGATGGAGTAACCGTGCTGTTTAAAGAATAGACAAATTGCATAGACACATTCCATATTATCTAAACACATAAATTATCTATCAGGCTGGAACATAACTGTTAGAGAATCAACAAAGAGAAAAGTAAGACAGGAATTGAACCTATGCCTAGGAATAGGAGCCGCCTTTAACCAGTGTTGTTTGAACCTTTTGACTATAGAGAATGTTATAGTTAGCAATGGTCGAAATAGTGCCTAAGTACACAGCTTCCCCATTGCGGACATTTTATGATATATTTACTCTATCTCCACATATTGTATCCACAATGTATACAAAAGTGACTTAAACAAAACATACAGCATCATACATTTTATACATTATTCTTAAAAATACCTACATGTTATGCCCTATTTTAAATCCATACATTATTATATTGAACAAATGCGAGCAACATAAATGATATTCTTAAGATTATGAACCTGGAAATGTACAGAACAAGTTATTAATTTTAGTAAAGAAAAAAGAAGAGAAACTTTTACTTAAAATATTGCAGCAAAGAATAAAATCTAAAATTAAAATATTTATATTTATGATATATTAAAATATTTATAATCTAAAATATATCTAAGGGATGATTACACAAATCGCCTAAATTAGGGCATCACCACCGGATGTAGTTTAATGTCATATCCAGGACAAAACTCAGAGAATAATGACCCACATAGATAATGGTTACCGGAAGTCTCTATAAATAATAGTGACTACTTTAAATAAATAATAGTGACTTCTTCTTCTTCTTCTTCTTCTTCTTCTTCTTCTTCTTCTTCTTCTTCTTCTTCTTCTTCTTCTTCTTCTTTGGTCACCATGACAATGTACTTGCTCACAACGCCTTGAATATCCGGTATTTCCTGGATAAGAAAGATATTGCCATTCTGGGACGATCTTTATATGACCCTATCTTGCTCCATTTGACTTTTTTTCTTTCATCAAGGGAATTATTAAAGGCCCCACTTTGAAAAGCATTGGTGCTATCAAGAGGGACATAACTAGTGAGCTGAGGTAGGGGCAACGCAGAAGAATCATTCTCTGCCACACTTCTATGCACTGCTTAAGGATTCTTCATTAGACTCGAGGGGTATTTTACTTTGAAGGGGGGGGGGGCAGTATGACAACATGACTGTTGTCAAAAGTGAACTAGCGATATTAATTTGTTTAATTCAAAGTCACTTATTTTAATTATGAAAATGAATTAAAAGAAAAGGAAGCCAACACACTACTTTTAGCTGAGAAGTGTAAAAGCAGAAATATCGTTTGTACAGATGTGATAAGGTCAAAGGGATCACCGCAACACATCAAAATGGCACAGATAATATTCTGGGTCGATTGGTTTGAATTATTAAAATGTAAGTTTCGAAAACGTCGTTTTAATTTCTGTTGCAAAATAATTTGTTTGAAAGTCTCAGAATCACATGTAAGTCATTAATTATAAGCATTATTAGAATGGTTAAAACTTGAAGACTTTTCAGTTGAAAAACATGATGCAAGGCTACAATTCCATAATAGATTATTAGTGATTGGTTTTTCAAGGAAAAAGAAGTTTGTGGACCTTGTGTCTACCACGTTGAGTTCACCCCTAGCTTGGTGTATCGGTGAAATCTGATTAAATGAGATTAGTGATGTGCTGTAAAAGTGTTTTGGATGTGTTAGCCACCAGATACATATCCTTATTCACTAAACCTTTTATCCACTGTTGACCAAGGTAAGAGTCTATCAGGATAATATAGGGAGATGTGTGCAGAACACCAGACTTCGATTGTATGGCCACACTTAAAGAATGGATGAGAATTATTGGGTTAGTAATGTAGAACAGTTGAGTTAGCAGGGTTAGTTCACATGAAAAGGCCAAGGTAACCATTAGAGAAAATGATAAGATGGACTTGAGAGAAACAGGAAAAATAAAGACCTGGTCAGAGATAGGTTAGTTTGGAAGTCAATTTCTAAAAGCTGTCCAATGCATGGCAGCATGTAAAACGTATGTTAAAACGAAGATGATGATGAGATAATTGTGAAGTAAAATCTGTTCCTGAACAGATTCGAATGAAGAAGAATGTCATAAGATTTTAGAAATGGGTCCACAAATTAATTGAAAATAAAATAAATAAAAATGTCTTCATTCTTGTGTGTGCACATTCATTCCAGTTTGCCTGCTCACAAAACAAGTCAGACACCAACATCAACGAAACAACACTGAGGAGAAACGATAAGAACCCAATTTTGTGGCCCAAATCTATAAGTTTATAGACTTACCTAATGACAAATGTTATAAAATCCTATACGTTGCTGAAAACTGAACGGCTACAAATATAGAGTTGTACTGTCGAAAATATTGGTTCACGTGTTATAGGTTGTTATTTGTAATTGAAAACAATTGTTTGTGACAACTTCAGTTTACTTCTCAGACATAGCTCCTATATATAGACTGACGATTTTTATAAGAACAAGTTTTATTATTTGTATCAAGTCCCTAACAGTGGGATAAAATATACCACGATGTTCAACACAAGTGATTTTTTTACATTCTGATGTGTAATGGTGATATTCGTGAGATATAGGACGAATATAAAAACGAATTGAATAAAACTCCTGTATAACTCAACAATTAACAGTAATTCTCCATTTACAAGTGAAGAAAATAATTACTTCTTAGTCCAAAACATCTATCTGAAGAGAGCTCTGTAACATGCATTAATCCAAGATTGTCTTTATCTAGAATGTGCAAGGGGCATAACTCTACTCTCCAAATCTCTTTGAGGCAAGCTAAACGCCCGTTTTACATGCTAGCATATTTCAGACGGCTTTTAGAAATTGACATCCAAACTAACTTATTTATGGCTATGTCTTCATTATCTATCTTTCTCTCAAGTACATCCTTATCACTACCTCCCATGTTTTCCTTGGCCTTCCCTTGTTAACTGACCCTGCTAGCTCAACTGTTCTATATCTACTGACCCAAGAACTGTCATCCATTCTTTAAGTGTGGCCATACCACAAAATCTCCTGTTCTGCACACATCTCCCTATACTGTCCAGATTTAATCTTCTGCTAAGGTCATCAGATCTAAGCTTGTCTTTAAGATTCACATTACACATTCATTGTAGCATTCTCATATAATTTCTCTTCATACAAAGATGGAAGTATGTTCTCAACTCTCACTTTCCAGGTTTCATTTCCATGCACAATCACACTGCCTATACATGCCTGATAAACTGTTTTTTGGACAAGAATGGTACTTCCAAATCAGTTATTGGTGCTAACATCATTAGTCTACCATCTTTAGTTTTCTGCTTGGTTCTCTTGGAAGATAAAGTAACCATATAAAAAATGATTGATGTTTTCAGATATTTATTTCCTAATTTTTGTTCTTTAACCGTGGGCATAGATTGAACTGGCCGATCTCAGCATCTGATATAAACATTCCACTCATTATTGGTTGGATGATGTGGTAGAAGCGGCTCGTCACATGTCTTGTCTTGTTGAAGTCAACGTCCTAAAGCGAGGGAGAGACCATCACATCTCTTGCATGTGTCACAGTCACATCTGAGCTCATCAAGTCTTCCATCTTATATCATAGTAGTACATCACTTTAACTTCAACCCATTGATGACAGCATAAATTCTTCAAAAAAATATATATATATTACCTATACCTATCAGTAATCTATATATAAATAAAGAGCATTCGTTTTTTTGTCTGCATGCATGTGCTCAGCTAAACGTCCCAAACTGGGATATTTAGACCAAGAAAACGTATATATAGTCAGATGATGACCAAGTGGTTAGAAATGCCGACTGTCGTCTTAGCAGTAGAGTTTCGATCATGGCTTCCACAATGTTCTTTTTGTAAACAAATGGAGCTTTCAGCATTTGACAATTTTATCATTGAGATTTCGCTTACTCTCTGCAGCAGCCAGATGGTGGCTAAGTTGTTAAAAGTGCCGACTGTTGTCTAGACGATTGAGTTTCGATCTCGGCTTCAGGCAGTTGCTTGTCTAACCGCACTGAAGAGATGTGATACAGTGAAACAGTCGATCTGTGGATGACTATCTGCAATCGCTTTGATATGACTGGACACCTCTCACTCTGCCGTAAGGACTCATACAGACATATGAACAGTCTATATTTGTAACACCCTCCCTTCGACTAAATAGTATAATCTAGAATCTGACAATCAGACTTTCATGTGCTTTAGACTAACCTTCAAACATTGCATTAGTTACTTATATTTCCTATTTGAGTCAGGACTGTATCCTGCTCGACCATATCTCTGACAGTATAGATGCACACGTATTTGGTTATTTTATTTCACGGTTTCTCGAACTATACAGACGCAGATGGTAAAATCAAGTATAGTTTCTCTATATTCCAATCTCTTTCACAAACTGTCACTTTCCCGACCCGGCTTCCAGATCGTGAGGATCTACAACCCTCACTTCTTGTGTTACAAAAGTTCATAGTCCACTCGAGAATGCTGATAACCTTGTGACATTGGTAGATAGCACCCGTAACTCTCGATTTCAAGCTGAACAGCCATTGCTCAAAATGACGAGATACTTAAAAAGGGCTGATTGGGAACCAATTAAAGATTATATCAAAGATCCCCCATCTTTTATCTTTCTGCTAAACAGTGCACAAATGAGGCAACTGAATGAGTCAAAGCAGGCATCGAAGCACATGTTTCCACACAGAAGTTCTATAACAAGCTCCACCTTCCCCAATGGTTCACTTAAACCTGTGCAGATGCCATTGCGCAAAGGCAGCATGCGTTTCGCCGATTCATCCGCCATAAGTCACATACAATCCGGCAAAAATGTATAGAAGCGAGAAATCATTGTAAGAATGAAATAGCCGCAGCCAAGAGGAGGTATACCGAAATGACCAGAAAATGCATTGATTTGCAGAAACTAGGAACTCACGATTTCTGGAAAATTTTAAATAGTGTGGTGAATAATGGGCAATCAACAATTCCCCCACTATCCAACAACCATGATGTCGCTTGCACGGCAACCGGGAAGCCTGAACTGCTTGCCCGGTGGTTCGCTTCTAACTCCACCTTAGACCCCACAAACCACTCTCTCCCAAATTTTCCTTTGCGAACAGAAGCCACACTCGATGACCTGATAATCACACCTTCCCATGTCTGTGATATCATAAAAAACCTAGACACCTCCAAAGCGTGTGGTCCTGATCTCATCCCTGCTATACTAATAAAGAAATGCTCTGCTGAGCTAGCCCCTGTTCTCTCCAAGCTTTACAACAAATGCCTTGCCGAATCTTGCTTCAATCAAGCGCTAGATGACCACTGACAGTATGTATTTAGACAAGGGCGCTTTACTGATCTTCTCTAAACGCATATACCATGCACTGAACAAGGCAGAGGAAGCTAGGGTGATAGCCCTTGATATATCCAAAGCCTTTGACAAGGTCTTGCATGAAGGTTTTCTCATAGAAATTAAATCGTACGATATTACTGGACGAATACTTAACATAATCAGATCCTTCTTAGATAAGAGAAAAATCCAGATTGTCCTCAATGGGCGTATATCCAAACAACATGATGTAGTGTGCCCCAGGGGTCCATCCTTGGCCCTTTATTATTTCTGATATTCATAAACGATCTCCCTGATGAAATTGTATCTGAGATAGATAATTTTATTGATGACACCACACTTTATACCAGACATGTGGGAAAAACGAATGCACGCATATCCAAGGCAATGGCTGAAACTTTAGAAAATGACTTTCCAGTCTGTAGTGGAATGAAGACGTAAATGGATGGTAACATTTAATGTTACTAAGACAAAGCTTCTTTCCATTAACAATTACAAGAAACCTTCTCAACCACCATTGCCATGGCTAACAACACTGCCTGGGAGTTCATCATTCAAACTCCTCGGCCTGAGATTCACAGGCAACATGAATTGGAACAAATACATAGAAGATATTGCCAAGGCTGCTGCAAAGAAGGTGGGCTCCCTCTATCGTGCTAGAAAACTACTCACACCTGCCAGTATCCTATATCTCTACAAAGCCACCATTCACGCATGCATGGAGTATTGTTGCCACATCTGGACTGGTGCATCTACCACTAGTCTCTCTCTATTAGGCAGGGTTTAAAAAGATTCTCCAATCTAATAGTCTTGCACTGTCAACCATACTCTAACCCATGTCCCATCGCCACAATGTTACTTGTTTTACAATTACTTTAATGGAATGTACTCTGACGAACTTATGGCACTTGTGCCCCCTCAATGTAAATACCCCCGACTAACCTGACGAGCAGCAAAATCCCCCCCCCCCCTTCACTGTAGAGGTCCCCAGATGCTGGAAAACTTTCTACTCTAATAGTTTCTTCCCTCGAATTGCTAGACTTTGGAATTCCCTCCCTGTTTCATGTTTCTCTGACTGTACCAGCATGTAGAAATTTAAATGTATTGCGAACAGACATCTCACTGCTCTACTTAGAGTGCCCCTGTAGGTATGGTCCCGAATAGCATTCCCTTATGTCCAAGTGGCAATGTGCTTTGTTTGGGGTGAACAAGAGTAATATATATATATATATATATATATATATATATATATATATATATATATATATATAGAGAGAGAGAGAGAGAGAGAGAGAGAGAGAGAGAGAGAGCGAGCGAGAGAGAGAGAGAGAGGTCACAAAAGGCTATCACAATGCAAGAAATGGAGATATGTCGTTGTTGAGAAACAGGACAAAAACGAACTGGTATAAAAAATAACATTACCAGTTCACACTAGTTTCAGGAGATTTGAAACACCCACCATTTGATAAAGAGGTGTTATCTCGAAATATATTATGGAACACAGTCACACACATTAGATCTTATAGTAAGATTTACTATAAAAATAAAGCAAAAAAATCTGGACTTTGATAAGTTTAGGAGAAAAATGGGAGGGGGGGGGTCACAAGTGGATCACATTAAGACCCAGAAGCCACTACTGTGCTTACATAAGGAGAGTTTTAATAATTTAATATGAATTGTTTCCAGAAGTTTAAGATGGAACAACGAATGTGATCTATTTATGACAGAGAAACTGTCACCAGTGTAAGTCGATGCACATTTTGCGCTATTTATGAGGTGTTAAGCTATAGCTGACCCGGATGTGCTAACTAAATGATTTAAATTGTTTAGTCGGGCCTGGCATATTGCAAGAGTCGGCATATTGTGCTGTTTGATTCTGGTTGCAAAACTGTGCACCGCCCTACCCACATATTCACTGACATTTAAATCTATATATAATATTGCTAATTTGGTGGAATGGCAGAACATCGTTGATTTTAATAAAGCTCGAGCAGAAAACACAATTCTAGGGTTCAAAGCCTGATAACAGCGACACACATCTGCAGAAATGTGGTTAGCAAATTTCATGCTAACATTACCTAACCAAGGTAACGTACGTCAGGCATTTATCGTTTAAATATGACCAAAAAGAAAAGAAAGCAAAAATCAATTTGCCTTTTCACTTGCAATTTAGAAATAGATTGCAACTTGTTGAATAATCAAGTCGATCCTTCTAAAGAAACGCTAAATATGTGTCCAGGAAATAAAACAATATTGCGAAACAGAACTATTAGTTATATTAAAATCAAAACAATCATTGAATTAAAAAACAATAACAATAGTTAATTAATAACATGTCTTTTTTCAAAACCAATATGTAAATTAGTCAAACTTGCGACTGGAATCGTATATACGTAAGCAGTATATGAAAAGAATGGTGTGACTTATGTGTAAAGTATAATCAATGTAAAATAAGACGTTTTGACTTTACCGTTCGTGCGAGAAACTTTTGCATTTGTGGAAAATTCTTTCCACCTTTGAGGAGTAGGAGGAGTAGAAGAGATCGGAGTAGGTACAGCAGCAGCTGTTGCGAAACACTGCTTAATTCCGCTCCCAAAGTCTGTCTGGGATTTGATAACCTGGAGAGAGGGAAGGAGAGGCTCTTTAATAGACTAGTAACAGGAAATGCCTCCCCTTCACTTCCGGCCAAAAGGCAATAAAAACGAGGCCAGTAGTGACCTCGCTTTCAGTCAAGTAAACAAACCACTGATGCCTCTCCGATCGCTAGAAGTCCCGAGACAAGTAAGTTATTTCACCTGGTTTTTCGACACATTTATTCATTTAGACAATTCACCATTATTGTGACAAGATTCTGCCAGAAAAATATATCTGTAAACTGTAAATAAGCGAAGGTGATTTCGAATTAAAAACGTAATAATAAACATTAGAAATAAACAAAATTACACAGTGATATCATTTTAGTATTTAAAAAAATTAGACAAAAATGAAAATACTTTTTTATTATTATTATTTTCATTTTTCGTCTTCTTTTCTCATATCGTTTTGTGAATGACTTCCAATTTCTCCTGTGTTGCCATTTTACTTGTGCTAGCCATCAATCGATTCCCTCCATGTCTTAAGGGACCTACCATGCGGCTTTGGGCCATGAACATCGATGCACGACACACTTTGTAGTGTTTCGAATAACTGACGGCTAGTGATGTAGCTGTACAAATTTAGATGTCATTGTGCAATATACTTTATCATTGAAGCCCTTGTATTGAGACCGAAAATTTTCTCCTTCTAATATGCTGTAGCAAGGATCGTGTCGTTTTTACGTTTTGTCCTTGACCACGTCTTGCAGCCATACAAGAATACAGGTTGGGCATGTTTATTGACTGCGTACGATGGGATCCCTGCATTTTGGAAAATTGTCGACAGCTGCCTGAAGACTCTCCATGTGGTGAACATATATCATCCTATAGTCGTATCAATTACGTTGCCAAGGTAGGTGAATTTATTGACTCTTTTGACACATGCAACAATCTCTGTTTAGGTCTTAATTCTTCATTTATATATATATATGTATATATATATATATATATATATATATATATATATATATATATATATATATATATATATATTGTTTATTATCTATGTACGTATATACGTATATGTTTCGTCCTTTATAATCGGGACTCATCAGCATAGAGATATGACTATTCACTACTGGTCATGCGATTCGAAACCCCAGATTTTGAGTATTTTACAACTCAAATCCAAACATCTAGAACCACTGGGCCACCGTTGAATAGCAAATAAACAGTGATAATTCTAACACTTTATCCGACGTCATAAGAGCGTTCAACTTAATGAAAGGAACAATGCATTTATAGCTAGCGGCGTCATGCTGTGTTAAAACTATACTTACAGTGCCCATCTAGAGGGTTTTTCTAGGAGCTACAAATAATATATATATATATATATATATATATATATTGCTGAAATTAAATCGAAAATACTGTATTGTGAATTAAGCATTTACTGGAGGGATGGGACATGTATATATTTTTTCTGCTAAGCTTTCTAATGTTAACAATTATATAATGTTTTATTCATCACAGGTATTATTTTTATATAATACCCGGGCAACACCGGATAGCCTGCTAGTGACTTATAAGGAAGGAAACAAAACCAGCCCACTCACTTATTTTAAATAACAGAAATTGATCTTGAGTTGAATAGCTGGGATGGTAATGGTGAGTGCACTTCGCCCCAGGCAGCACTTAAATAAAAGTTGAAAAATCAATTTGATTTGTAACGTAAGTCAAGGGTGTATGTGTGTGTGTGTGTGTGTGTGTGTGTGTGTGTGTGTGTGTTATAATGATTATCAATGCAGACTGTTGAATCTGCAAGACAGGTACAATTCATGTCAGATCTGTTACATTCACGTGTAATTTGTTTTAATGGGTGCAGTTTTTTCAGAGAATAAGTTTAGTCAAGTAGAATAATGACTATGCTCATGGTTCACTGTAAGATAGAGATATTAATAGGGATCAGTAATTTTATTAGTAATATAAGAATAATCTGTTTCTTATTTGTTTTTACACACAAGCAAATTTGATAAACAGAAAAAAAACTTATAAAAATATAACAGGATGTATTTGTGCATATAAGTAATACATCAAATTATTTACACATGTCAAATCTTTCGAATACAAATTGAACATAACAGGTATCAATGAATGATTGTTGTCTCAAAGTCTCGGTAGAACTAGTCTGATGGTGAGAAGACGACTGACTGCATGTTGTCTCAAAGGCACCTCGATAGAACTTGTCTGAAGATGAGAAGACGACTGATTGCATGTTGTCTCAATGGCACCTCGATAGAACTTGTCTGAAGGTGAGAAGACGACTGATTGCATGTTGTCTCAATGGCACCTCGATAGAACTTGTCTGAAGGTGAGAAGACGACTGACTGCATGTTGTCTCAAAGGCACCTCGATAGAACTTGTCTGAAGGTGAGAAGACGACTGACTGCATGTTGTCTCAAAGGCACCTCGATAGAACTTGTCTGAAGGTGAGAAGACGACTGACTGCATGTTGTCTCAAAGGCACCTCGATAGAACTTGTCTGAAGGTGAGAAGACGACTGACTGCATGTTGTCTCAAAGGCACCTCGATAGAACTTGTCTGAAGGTGAGAAGACGACTGACTGCATGTTGTCTCTAAGACACCTCGATAGAACTTGTCTGAAGGTGAGAAGACGACTGACTGCATGTTGTCTCAAAGGCACCTCGATAGAACTTGTCTGATGATGAGGAGACGACTGACCAGATTTTCCAAAACTGACGTGGACGAATGTAGTTCTTGTGATCAAACGGTCAGACTAAAAAAAGGAGGAAAGAGCTAATAGACTGCTGAGTTATGCCTTTTTATATAGGTGACCACGTGGCTACATCACCCAATGGTTGACTGTACCGTGATCTGGTACTCTACATATTAGGAAAAAAGCAACCCCAACAGTTGCTTCAGATATTCATGGTCTCGTACCATAGTTGATCGCTTATAACACATGCTAGAAGGTTAAGAGTGTCTCACCTATAAGAACTTTATTAATCGTTCAGAGTAAGCTTGTATTTTTTAACAGCTCTATCATTGCAGCACACTGTTTTGTTGTCAATGTAGGTATGTATAGATTTTTTGTCAGTTATTATGACCTTTTGGAAACTTCTCTTACAGCTTTTGAGTCCAAATAGGATTCGTTCAAATTGGTACAACTTTCAACAATCTTCAAAGGTCGTATTTTGCATCTATGACTACCTGGTGATAAGTACTTGTCAGGTCCAGAGAGCTGAAAATTCTACATTTGATAATTTCACCAATCATCTCATCGATATAACGGATAGACATTCAACTGTGTAAATTTGTGTATAGTTTGTAAGTAGTCGTTTTAATTTTCAGACGATTTTATCAAAACTTGTGGCGCTCATGAGGATTTACTTTCTTCAATTATTCTCTCGAGTTATTTCTGATTAAATACATCTTTTGTCTTTGAAAGAATGTCTTCTAGAGTTGATGGGTTACAATCAGTAGTTAGATTTTTTTGTACACCTATAGCAGCCAGGCTTCAATTATTTAACTCCCTATTGGGTCATCCAACACTTACGTAGTACTGGTTGGGGAAGTTATTGCCTTCTATGGCATTGCAGCATAGGTCATTCGTTAATAGGAGTTTAATATGTCTGTATGAACTTTGTTGAACTTTTAGTAATCAATTTAGGCAATAATTCATAATTGGTAAAGATATAAAACGATAGCAACATGTAATTTTCCACTTTTGCTTTTAAGAAACTTTAGTTGAATGGAACCAATTTCTTCCACGAAATGAATACATATAAATAAATAGATATGAACTTTTATTCACGGGAATACAGGAACAAAATGAAGATAGTACAATGGACTGATTCATGTTGAAGTGGTATTATCCCGGAGTTCAATATCTCACTTGCTCAGGGTTGAGCCAGTTTGAGAACGGGAAAAGGCACGTCATGTTGGCTAGAAGAAAACTTGCGAACTAAAGACTCACCTCATAGTTCGTGTTCACACTGTATGAATCTCGTTACACATAGGAGTGTTTTTTGCTCACACGGTAAAGAGGCGATGGTTACATATTTCTAATCCCGTATTACAATCTCACTGCTGGTCACGTAGACCGATACAAAATAGTTAGCTCATGCAATGTCTACAAAACTTTGGAAGCTTTTTATGTCAAAGCATTGATAGTTACGTCATTAATTTTAACTTTTAAAGAAGCCTTTGAAACACATTTAGAAGATGTTATTGTAGGGACGACAAAGTTATCTCCTTTTGGGAGAAGAGAATTTTCGAACCAGAATTGTGACCCTTAGAAAAAGGGATCAAGGGGCCTTCTTTAGATATAAAGAGAGTCCCCAAATCTCATGAGAATACAAGACCTTGTCACTACTCCCGTGAGATTTTGCAGCTCCGAGATTGAGAACCTGATCCTTCCTTCCTTTGTTCGCTGGTCACTGGACTAAACAAGCATGCCGTGTTTGGGTTCGGCTTCTTCAGATAAACACCTAATGGAAATCAATGAAATACTAAATCGCAAATGTCCATAATATTTTCTTACGTATTAGGAATGCATATAGTTAAAATATAAAAAGGTTAAAAGATATTAATTTTTGAAATGCACGATATGGCAAGAAGTTCAAGTATCCTGTATAAACCGAAAAGTATATATATATATATATATATATATATATATATATATATATATATATATATATATTTCTAAAAATGTGGTAAAATTGTATTAGCCAAATATATTTGGATTTGTCACGCGAAAAAAAATGAAAACCTGAAAAATGCCCCTTTTAAAACGGAAAAGGATAAATGAAATGAAATAATATGAATTTTACATTTACCGGTCTGGGCTTGGAGAAAGCCTTAATTTTCACAGCCGGAAGTTGATGTGTATTGGTCCAGGTTTTGTTTTCTAGTAAGTGGTAAGTGAAAATTATGTTTTGTTCTTAAGAAACATTCCTTCTAGAAGCTTTTTGGAGTCTTTGCAAGAATAAATCTCTGTTTATATAAAGTTAAGTATGTGTATATTTTTATATATTTGTATATGTAGGATTAACTCCTAAACTTATTAAATGATTATTATGAATTTTGAAACACAGCTTCTAGGCGTAAAGGCTCGTAATGTGGGCTATATTTAGTTTAATTTAAGTTTTATGCTAAAGGGGTAAAAGGGACTGGAAGCGCTTTGTAAAAATTCAGATACCTCTGATTTTTATGAAATTTGAATAAAAGGTATGAGACATCAATTAATAAATATTCTCCAAATTTCAATTTCTTTGGAGTATTTTAAAGGCTTTTTAGGGGGGCATAATATAGGCACAACCTCACATTTGAAAATTAGAATATTTCAGATTTACATTAAATGTGATCCACAGTCATTAGACAGTAATTAAGCAAGATTTCTTGAATTTAATTGTCTTGTTAAGACATAAATTTTAGACATTTTCTAGAATTAAAATCATGTAATGGATTTTAATCAAAATTTAAGTAAAAATTTAGTAGTATTATATCTTGATTTAAATCTTCGAAAGGGGGTATAAACTGATCTGCTTGAGACAGGTATTCTTCCAGTATGTGGAAACATGATGAAATACATGGGTTAACTTTTCGATTACTGATGATATTCCTGTAGGAGAAGAAGTCTCTAGAGCTGCGAGAAATCTGTTAAATAATCTCTTCCAATGATACCAACTATTATTAGTATCTGAGCCGGATGAGTCGATGTGTAAACGTTCCGGTTTCAAATACTTGTCCATAATTGAATTGAATAAATTGTACTGAGAATGTTACGATACACATTACAGACAATTTACGGCCCTTCAGGCCTTTTTAAAACCACGAATCTGTTCACGGCATCTCAAGCCTTTTTCAATTACGGCCTCTGTTCATTTATACGTATCTTAAAGTCTCTAAAAAGTTCTCAAATAAATCTCAAGGTTTACCTTATCTTCTGTTCTCTTCTTTGGCCTGTGATTCGTCTAGTCTTCGCTGGCTGTGTCGTCTTGATTGAAGGAAGAGGTCTGTCTCAGACAGAATGAATACACGAGACACGAATTTTTTTGAAGGGATATTTCACACAAATTTCTTTATTCTCACACAAGCTTCTTATTTTTTTTGGTTCGTTTGCTGTCGGGGATTCTGACTTCGACTCTCTCATGCCCCGGCTATTTTCCGGTTCCTTTTGGGATATCTTCTGCCCTCCCAGAACGGGGCCTTACCAGTTTACTGGCTACATGCTCGCACCCGGTCTGAACAATATCGCCTCTAAGCTCAGACTGATTCTAAAAAGCTAATTTCTTGTTCTCTGTGGTGACGCAATCATCATTCCCACGCACGATATGGGGACAAAAACGACTCACTCTGATCTCTGACTCAAAGGTCACGTCAGGTCTAAATTTATTATGACTATTCTTGGATGAAACACTTCTCTGAACTCACTTCTGAGTCCAGAAACAAAACCTATTTTTCAATAACAAAATTAGCTATTTGATACTAGTTGACCTACTGTGCCTTGCATAATGGGGCCCTACGGTATTGTAACACTCCTTCCTTCCCTATAGACAAAAAAAACAAAAAATTCCAAGATTTTCTCTTTTTTTTTAAAAACCAACCCTTCCCTGGGACTGGTAAAGATCCGAGCCTGAGCACTCCTGGGTTGCCATCATTTCACCACTGCCGGAATTTCCTTCGGCACCACATGACAATGTTTCCGGGATGTGGGAGAGTTTGCTCCCTACGGTCGTTGCCGGCTAAAAAAAGCCATCCCCTGTCATAAATCAACATCAGGCGTTTCTCGCCTATATCTCCTGCAAAATCTACCACATAAATTCGCTCTTGCTCACACACGTTCTCCGTGCTCGACCACTTCCCAAAAATTCCCGGTATGTTGCACTTTCGGGCCACCATCACTTTCTTAGATAACTTCAACAAACGGTCGGCACACAACCGATTAAAACTAACTGCGCGTTTTATTCTCGCGAAATAGGGGAACAAAAAACAGAACAAAAAAAACCTTCATTAACCTATTCTCTAATGGTCAGCCTCGAAGCTTACTGAAGGTACCGTCGCTATACTGCTTGCTATATATGGACCATACATTTCTGACACGCCCGTGCTCCCGTCGCGAATGACAGCGAACAAACACCCAGTTTCTAACTCCCAACCCCATTGGCGTGGCGTGGCACCCATCCCATGGCTCTAACTAAACGGCGTGACGGGGGTGAAATGTCGACACCACCGTTCCTGGAACACATCGGGTCACCAATCCAGGTCCATCATTTTCTTCCCTAAACCAAAATTAATTTGACTGAGGTACCCTCTCTTAAATATAAAGCTTAAATCTATTTCACTTCCATACACGGTCTACCGACGTGATTGGGGAGCAACCCTGGGTCACGAAAATTAATCACAACTTCAATATCGACCACCGTTATCGTGGCGCACCAATACGACTGTCCTGTCGTCTAACCACCGGTTCGCAGTTTTAACGCATGTAGAGTTCGAGCACCTTTGCCCATTCTTCTCCGAGCCAAAACCCATGGCCGCCTCGTTTGCGAAAACCACGCGAGCGAACTTTATTGATCCCGCAGACCCAACTGGGCTGCACATACTCTGTGCACAGGGATATTCTTCGAAATAACCTAATTGACCCCCGTCCGGGGTCTCCATCAACCGACCCAAACCTGCTATCAGTGCCCCCCAAACAACTCAAATACAAGATCACTTTAACCCTAACACTTTGCTGACCCACGTCACATTCAATTTAAGAACTGTTTTTTTTTTTTTTAATTACATTTTTAAATTTCTCCATCCTCTAAATAGTAAAATATCATTCACTCAAGCATTAGGAGCCCGGAATCCTCCATGTAACAAATACATCAAAATACATCAATACAAGAATACAAAAAAAAATTCATTTCACCCAACAACAACAAAAAAAATCAAACCGAAACCGACAGAACCAATGGAGAACATATCTCCACAATACAATACAACATAATTCAAAAGATAAAGGGAAAAGAGAACAGCGCCCGACACCATAACGTATTGACATGTCGTCAAACTCCAACCCGGACACCATCAGATCACCCGCCGCTGTCGTCGTTATTTTCCTGCAACACTTTTTAGCAGTTTTCAAAACCCACGGGCGCTTTCTTTCTCTCTCTCTCTCTTCTCTGTCTATGCGCTCTCGCTTCTCCCTTCCTTTCTAACAGGCATGTTCTGACCTCGCGCGCACATTTTTTTTTAAACAATCTCTTTTAACATTTCAATTCTTCTCTCTCTCTCTCTCTCTCTTTTTAAGACGCATATACATTCTAAAAACAAAAGATTTCGGCCACAGAGTGGCATATCAATCCCTTTCTTTTTATACTCTTTCTGTCTCTGTCTCTCTCTTTCTAATACATTCTTTCTTTCTTTTTTTCTAAATACGCATATTCTGTCCTCGCGTGCACATGTCACCTCAGCACATCCACCCTTTTTAACATTTCCATTCTTCCTCTCTTTCTCTCTCCTTTAACTACATACTTCCCTCGTTTTTTTTTTTTTCTTTTTTTCGCCCGTTATTGCTTTCACCTTTGTCCCCCACCAACACAAACCAGAAAAAAATTACAGCAACAAATTCTTAAAACACAACACAAAAAAAACATAATTACGGCAAATCGTCCTTTTCTTTCTAACTAGAATGTTCTTTTCCTACAAAGTCTTAACAATTGTTTTTGCGCGTGTGTGTGTGTGCGTGCGTTCTTTTTTTCTTTTTTTAACAAAATGTGTCTTTCTTTTTTTCTTTCTTTTTTTGAATCTTAACAATTAACAAAATGTGTCTTTTTCTCTTTCTGCGTAATTTAATAATGGGCTGTGTATGTGTGCGTTCTTCTTTTTTTTTCTTTTTTTTAACAAAATGTGTTTTTTTTCTTTTCTTTTTTCTTTTCTTTTTTTCTGTGTCTTTTAATAATTAACTAGATGTGTCTCTCTTTTGTGTATCTCAACAATTTTCCCCTCCGTGTCTCGTCCTTTTTTTTTCTCTTCCTTTTTCTATCCATTTGGACCACACGATGTGTTCGTACTTCATGACAGCACCAGATCGATATCGAACCGTTTCATGTTGGAAACGGCAGGTCACGGCTACCAAATTAACCCATGTTACGATACACGCCTACAGACCTTCTTACATCATTTTACTCTATACGTATCTTAAAGTCTCTAAAAAGTTCTCAAATAAATCTCAAGGTTTACCTTATCTTCTGTTCTCTTCTTTGGCCTGTGATTCGTCTAGTCTTCGCTGGCTGTGTCGTCTTGATCGAAGGAAGAGGTCTGTCTCAGACAGAATGAATACACGAGACACGAATTTTTTTGAAGGGATATTTCACACAAATTTCTTTATTCTCACACAAGCTTCTTATTTTTTTTGGTTCGTTTGCTGTCAGGGGGATTCCGGCTTCGACTCTCTCATGCCCCGGCTATTTTCCGGTTCCTTTTGGGATATCTTCTGCCCTCCCAGAACGGGGCCTTACCAGTTTACTGGCTACATGCTCGCACCCGGTCTGAACGGTATCGCCTCTAAGCTCAGACTGATTCTAAAAAGCTAATTTCTTGTTCTCTGTGGTGACGCAATCATCATTCCCACGCACGATATGGGGACAAAAACGACTCACTCTGATCTCTGACTCAAAGGTCACGTCAGGTCTAAATTTATTATGACTATTCTTGGATGAAACACTTCTCTGAACTCACTTCTGAGTCCAGAAACAAAACCTATTTTTCAATAACAAAATTAGCTATTTGATACTAGTTGACCTACTGTGCCTTGCATAATGGGGCCCTACGGTATTGTAACAAGAAGAGACAAACGTTTGAGTCAAGCCTTTTCAATACTAGCTTTGCAATTTAATGTCTATTCATTGCTTGACATAATTGAAACGAAACTAATCGCTAAGAAAAAAAAAGTAAAACTCCCTTTCTCTCTCTTTCTCTCTCTCTCTCTATCGATAAGAAAAAAGACAAAACTCTCTCTCTCTCTCTCTTTATATCTTCCTTAGTTCTGTTTTAATAATAATAATAATAATAATAATAATAATAATAATAATAATAATAATAATAATAATAATAATAATAATAGAATATATTTGTGTCTATATTAAAAGTGAAAGAAATATTTTCTTTTCTTTTTATTATTATTATTATCAGATATTATTAAGATTTTTTTAATTAATAAATATTCTCCAAATTTCAGTTTCTTTGGTGTAATTTAAAGGGTTTTTAGGGGGCATAAAATTGCTAATAAAATTTAAATTTGCATAAGTGATTATTCTTTCATTTCGTTTTTATTATTCTAAGTTATTAAGATTAAACGTTTTCTTTGCTCATAAAAATTAAATTTATATATGTGAAGCAAGCCGGACACATGCACATTCATTTTTATCATATGGATATTTTCAAATTGGTCACAAAAATAGGTTTGACCTTCGTATTTTACTGTCAAGGTGGAGATATATTTTTAATGAAGCATTGTGTAGCTTTTACAATTAATTTTGACGAAAGTAGCAATAATTGATATTCGTTTTTGCTTTAGAATTACTGACCTGATATTATTTTAACATGCTAGTGTTATATTCTGTGTCTGGTCGTGAGAGAGTAAAGAATTAAAATAACCGAATGTCGATAAAATAAAAAAGAGGCGATTTTGCCGAAAATGATTGAATGCATTCAAAATATTTACAATAGCAAATAGTTTATCTTTTGAATACGATTCTGGGTTGTCTGGTCAGAATTCGGTCACCGGCTTGTTAGGAGAATTGCTACGAAGTTTACGGCCTATTATTTTTTGTTCCAATGTTTTGTCGCTTGCCTAATACCTTCCTTAGGCACCATTTCACAAAACACATGTTCATCTTAACAAATCAAATGAAGCCTTATTAACTTAACAGCACTTTGATACATTGCTTGGCGCAAAGATATTTATATCACATCCTTAAGCACATTGCCCTTCAAAACTGTTGCTCTTTTGCAAAAGCTGAAGCTGACATTTTCGTGGCAAGCGTTATTAAATCCATTTCCTGTTATTGTTTATCTCTAACCCTTAAGTAATATGCACATTTTTATTTTCTAAAGATCCTCTCTATAGAAACCTGGACTAGCAGAGCTGAAATGTCTTTGAAATGAAATGTCTAAGAATTATCCTTGGAGTAACTTTGCAAGATAGACAAAGAAATGCAAATATCAGAAATCAGAAAGGGAGCTTAATATTTACAGATCCATCAAAGCGTTATTCGAAAAAAGAGATTAATGTAGTGTACACATGTTTCCCGGCTACCAAACTCCTGCTATGTAAAAAAAATCATATCAAGAAGATTTCATTAAGAAAAATCAAGAGGACAATCATCAAAAAGATAGGGTGATCAGATAAGGCTTGAGACTGGCATGCCACTCCTGACAGCTTAAAAACTTGTCCAAGACCGTGAAAAATGATGGAGCTCTCTGGAATATACACATAAGTCAAATATTTTTGTCATAATGTTTGCATTGTGTCAACTAAAAGGGCAAAAATCAGCAATAGCAAGAATTGTTTGTTTCTATACCTGCAAAATGTTGTTATCATTATGTAGTCATATTGGATGCAGGTGTATAAAAATAGTTTTAAAACGGTATTTTCCACATCAGGTTAGAATAAGCAGAGAAGTGGAAAATTCCATTAAAAATTAACAGCTAGAGTTAGGGCCGACGTGTATCGGAAGTTGTGTGATGGGAGGAAGCATGTGGCAGATAAGCAAGAAGGTGAACAGATGTTGTTTTCTGAGGCTTTTTCACCACACCGTGATGGGGTGGAAGGATGCAGTTCATCTACTTTATTCAATTTTTATTATTTCTACTTCTGCAACTTCATCTCTCTCTCTCTCTCTCTCTTTCAATACTTTTAAAAATCTTAGTGCTTTGTTTTTTTGTTCTTTTTCATCTTCTTCACTCTATCTTCGTTTTTCCATCCCTTCTTCTTCATATTTTTCCATCCATCCTTCTTCTTCATATTTTTCCATCCATCCTTCTTCTTCATATTTTTCCATCCATCCTTCTTCTTCATATTTTTCCATCCATCCTTCTTCTTCTTCTTCTTCTTCTTCTTCTTCTTCTTCTTCTTCTTCTTCTTCTTCTTCAACTAAGTGACCTACCAGCAACCTACCCAAACCAGCTACCCCAATCCCAATAACCACACTGACATTTTTGCAGCAAGAATGCAGTTATATTTTCTGCTTCATTTCAGTGGCAATCACCTGGTCGTAGTCATTTACAACAAAGCGAACAAGCCAATTACTTTCTTTTGCAATATCTTTCACACAGCGACATTTTGCAAGAAGTGTATCCTCAGAAAGAAAACAAAATAAAAATAACCAAAACAAGAAATGAATAAATATAGCTTCGCCATAACAATTCCAGTGATTGCCTCGTTAACAGGAGCAGGAGTTGTTTGTCGACCTTCATATCAAAATTTACTTCTCTATTTTTTCTCCACAATTTATCATTTGCTGATCTGAGATTGTTATTGACTGAACAAGTGAGTGTGTGAGCAGAGAATTCATTTCTGATACCAGGACGTGCATGACTAACCTAATGGATACGGTCAATGACTATGGAATCAGCTATGCTGAGTTGAAATCCTATTTGATTTACTCTTGTAATTTATGTATTAATACTGTCAGGAAAGATATTAACTTACAATTTCCACTCAGCTATTGAGTAGAATAGAAACTTGTGTTGAATTGAATTAATATTAAACTTATTTATACCCGTGTAGAGTACCTGGGTATGTCAATTTCCATCTTTATCTAGATTCTACCGCTTTATATCTAGTACGAAGAAAAATATTTGTGAAATTTCATGGAGAAAAATACAGTTAGTATTTGGATGAGAGTGTAAGTAACTACGATGAATGTTTTTACGTATTGTTTTTATTTACAAAAAAACGTTAGAAAATTATGTTTTTAAGCAAAAATGATTTGCTTTGAACTAATGCTGAATACCCTTTATGTCTACTTTTTTGTGGATTATTAAAAAGGTCACTTAGTTAAAAAATTATTTATTTTTTATGATATAATATTATGTTAATTTCTTTGAATTTATAAAACACGTATCCAGTTTTAAAAAATCCTTTAGATTTACGTGAGATTCAAACTCGGGTATTGGCATTGTAAAACCTACTACCTTAGTAATGTGTACTGTGCATATTCCTTTTTTTGATCAGCTAATCACATGATTCTATTTGCGTACGAACAGACAAACTCCCGAAACACCATAACTTTTTTTAATTGTATATAGATAAATCATATACAATAGGTATTGTGCATTAAACAAGCCCAAAAGGGTTGATATGCCATAAAACAAATCAAGTTATTTCTATATCTCCTCCTCCTTCTCCCCTCCTTCTTCTCCTTCTCCTCCCTTCTCTTTTTATTCTTTTTCTTCATAATTTTTAGATTTCTAAATACCCCACCAAAACATTTCGCTCATTTTCAAGAAAGAAAAATATTGTTTCATTATATTCTGACAATTTAGAAATGTCTGTAACTTTGATAGAATGAATATTACAATTTTGGTCAAGATTTTTAGTAAACTTCTCAGCATTACTCAAAATGGTTATCAGATCTCACACAAATCCCACAAAATACACCTTGGAATTGTAATCCAAGACAAAAATTATAATTTAGAATAAATTTTTCTGCTGTAAAGAAGTTATGTTCCCTTTACCGTGCTAGAAAACTTCTCACACCTGCTCGTATCCTATATCTCTACAAAGGCACTATTCACCCATGCATGGAGTATTGTTGCCACAACTGGTATACCAACCACAACTGGTATACCAACCACCAACTTGGCCATGCTGCAAAAAATAATTTCTAACCTAATAGGTCACCTACCGTCTGCCAAGCTCCAGCCCCTGTCGCATCGCCATAGAGTTGCATCTCTATGCTTATTTTACAAGTACTTCCATGGAATGTGCTCCGATGAACTTACTGCACTTGTAACCTCTAAACAAAAATACCTCCAATCTACCCGACTAGTTGCTAAATCCCACCCCTTCACTGTAGAGGTTCCTAGATGCCAGAAGATATTCTACTCCGATAGCTTCTTTCCTCGGACTTCTTGCCTTTGGAATTCCCTTCCTGCTCCGTGTTTCTCCGACAGTACAAACATGCAGAAAGTTAAATGTAATGTGAACAAACATCTTGCTGCCCAACTCCCCACCCAGGGTATCTGATGCATCATTCATCGTGGGCGAGTTGAGCCGGCTTCTTCCGAAGAAATAAGTTTCTAGGGGATAGTAAATTCACAAGCCGTTCCCAGTCACACGTCTATCCCAGTCAGGAGAGATGATGATGTTAGCTTTTGTAGTTTTTTGTCACTATCCTCCCACATACAGCGCCAGGTATTCCCAAATGGTCACCAAGCTGGTACTGACCAGACTCAACATTGTTAACCTTGGCGATCTAACGAGAACTGGTGTGTCAACGTGATTAGCCCCTCTATAAATCTTGCCTCTACCCCAGTAATCCCTTACACTTTAGTTACAATATGTTTGGGGTGAATAAAATTATTTAAATATATATATATATATATATATATATATATATATATATATAATTATTTTTTATACAGACATATACAAAAAGCCACTAGACTGACATATCGATGTTACCGATCTCAGCCAGAAAAAAGTCTGATCTTTCACATGTGTGTATAAATAAAAATAAGTATATACATGTCTGTATAAATAAAAATAATTATATAAATAGCTCTATTTACTATTGAGCACTTTTTTATAAGCCCGGTTGAAATTCTGTGGATTTTTATCCTGTGGATGTCTACTTTACCTGAATTACTATATATATATTGCATACGATCGTTTTTAAAACGATTTGGAATATTTTATTTTGTATATTACTTTAGATAATCCCCAAAAGTCTTCTTCAGCACCCATCATAACATCACAAATAGAACTCAAGCAAGAAAGACATCACAATTCAGTATTATTTAAGAATACATATGTCCAGTTATGATAGGAAAAATAGCACTTCTTATTATATAATTTTATACCACTCTATTTATAAAATCAATAATGATAATTATAATAATAATATATAGTATACAAGGTTTTTAATAGAAAATAAATAAAGTAGAATAAATAATAAAATGAAAAAAATAACAATAAGGATAAATAAAATAAAGTACAAGTTAAAATAATGAAATATTAAAATACTTCGAAGATAAATAAAATCTATTATAGTGAACATATATAATGGATCATAAGAAATTGAATCAAGTAATAAAGTAAGAATAGTAGTAATAATCTATAAGCAACATAATAAATAAGATAGTGATAATTTTAATAATTAATTTAATGTAATAATATTGATTATTAATTATAATCAGGATTATAATTAAATAAGACATATATATTATTATAAGTAAAAAGTTAATAGATAATTATAAGATATATGACATAATATTATAATCATAGAATTAGATTAATTATATAAAAAAAATATAATAAATAGAATAGGAAGTATATATTGAAAATAGGCAAATTTAAAAATTAAAATTAAAAATTAAAAATTAAAAGTTAAAAGATTAAGAGTTAAAATTAATGTAAAAAGATTATGTTACACATATTTACTATAGATGAGTTATTCTATTGTACATTTATACTCTACTTAATTCAAAATCTTTTGACTATAAATTTTAATTATACATGCTAGAAAATATATGCTCCCTCCCGTCGCATATTTTTGCTAGTTGTTTTATTTAATTGCTCTTTCTCTCTCTTTCTCTCTCTTTCTTTCTCTCTCTCTCTCTCTCTCTCTCTCTCTCTTTCTCTCTCTTTCTCTCTTTCTCTCTCTCCCTTTCTCTCTCTCCATTTCTCTCTCTCCCTTTCTCTCTCTTTATTGAAATAGAACTTTCTCTGCATTCGAATAATCAGAGGGCGGGTAACCAAATGTTAGAATGGCCGCCGGCTGTTCCATCATATTCCATTACAATCTTATTTAATTACGTAACTCAATTATATAGATAAAAAAAAACAATGTCTTTAATTAATTCTATTTATAATTTTTATTAAGATTATTATCGAGGAAAATATTTAAAATACATTTAGAAATTGGAAAAAACAACAATCATGAGTGTATATTTGCGAATATTAATTTATTAGAAGCTTTAAAACAAATGAATTATGTAAATTTGAAAGACGCGTGATGTTTGGCAACATTTTCGAATGGTTATATAGGAGCTGATAAGTAGATATAAAAAGAGAGTGATCAAAACTAATAATATAGTTTCTGCTTCAAGTAGATGTAAAAAGAGAGCGATCAAAACTAACAATATAGTTTCGGCTTCAGACAGACAGACAGACAGATACATAATCTCCATTATAATTAGATATAACTCTACGCATCTTCAAAGTTGTAGAGAATCTAGAATGAACAGAGAATCACCATGAGAAAAGACAGACTAAATTATTTAACACTCATGAACATTGAACGTAAAATTTTTATGTGAAACCTACATTCCTGCTATCATAAACAAGTTCTTTCATGCTAAATCTAGAAATTGTCGCTTATAAGTTTTATAAGGCTACTTGGCGTTGCCCGGGATTAAATGAAAATCTCTATGCTCTTTTGTGCCCAGCCACTACACCATATTACCTTTTTCATTCTTATTTTTTTACATTTTATAATATTAAATTTTCAGAGTGGGGCCCGAATGATGTACTCAACACTGATTGGGTGGGAGGAGATGTAAGTAAATGCACCTTCATTGAAATACATTCCGGTAAATTTATAACCCCTTTAAGACACACCCGACGTTTTTTCAGAGAATCAATGAGGACAACTGTGGACTCCTGCTCTAAGGCCTGAATGTTTGTTTTTATTTTTAATTTCTATACTTTCAAGTTATAACTAAAATAAAATTATGTAAAACATATTTCCTTTTTATGGATGTTAAGCATGAACACAGAATCCACAATGATGTTGTTGGATCAGAATGAAATATACTTATCCAAGTATCCTGGTTAATGTAGTCTAAAAAAATATATTGCTATGGGGGTCTATCTCCAAAAACTTAAGGAGTTTGTGAACAAACAAATAGGCAGGAAATACAACTTTATACATGGTCTCTCCCCCCCCCTCCCAAAAAGATGCCACCGATTGAATCGTTAATAAAATTCACAACCCTTTCTGCAATTCAACTACACTTGGTACAAATAAACTTCACTCTAGTTTCAGTCATGAGAGCCCAACCGTTTTTGTTTTATCACTGATTAATGATATGTGGTGTCACTTTGGTGATCGTTTCATTTGAATGGGTTTCACACTAACTGGATCTTCACCTCTCAGATTTTTATCTGTGGCGTTATCTCAAAGATAATGTCTATTAAAACAATCCTCAGATTATTTCTGAACTGAAGAGAGCCGTCACAGCTCAAATCAGGGCAGTATCAAGAGAGGGGTGTGTCAAAGTTTTGCAAGGAATATGTGGACATGTAAAATAAATTCAAAGTACTTTGATCATGTCTGGGGAACCGTTCTGTACACAAATGCTACCATCAGTTGTGAAAGTGCTATAATGAAATGGTTAGCTGTTTGTGAGTCCCGTCTTAACCGTACAGAAGTGAGATCTTACCACACAGCATCAATGGTGTAAAACAATGTAAAAAAGGGGGGCAGTCTTCAAAGCTCAATACAGAAAACACTACTCATGTGTAAGTCTTTTTCATACTTAAAAAATTGAAGAGGGATTCTCAATTATTACCAGTATAATTCAGGGGAGATAACTTGAAAAAATACGTAACTTGTGAATATACTGTTGCAACAACATGATTCTCCCTTCCTCCCATCATCTAAAACATTAATGTACAGATGAAATGTGCATGGTAACAAGCAAGCGAGAAAGATCACAATAGCACCAGACTTTTAGTAGTGTAGAGATTTACATTATTATCATGGATTCACAATGAGATGTAATGGGGGTACATTAGATAATGGATACAAACACAGACTATGAAATCATTAAGCCGAGCTCAAATCCTATTTGAGCAATTGCTTTTACTTGCAGATTAATATCATTGGGAAAGGTATGAACAACCCTCCCGTCCATGGGTAAATTTTTAACCTCTTCTGGTAATTTGATTGGAGGAAGAGGACGAGATATCTTGAGAAAATACATGTGCGTTGCAAACTAACAACTTGATATCTCGTGGTTTTCTGAACTTGTTGCATCATTCTAACACACACAAGACATCATCATCATCATCATCATCATCATCATCATCATCATCATCATCATCATCATCAGCAGCAGCAGCAGCAGCAGCAGCAGCAGCAGCAGCAGCACGAGTGTCCAATTTTTTCTCACCATGGTAGTGTTAGAGCTACTCAGATAACATGACTGTGGTGAAAATCCAGGCAGAGTCGGCATCAGGATCCGTTGTCCTCTGGCCGTTCCTGCCTTTGCGTGTGGCAAGCAAAGACATGTTAATGGAGTGATAGTGGCAACGTTGCTTCTGTGCCATTTCTTTGTGTGTTCTCGGCCAAAGCTTCCCCGACTTTGCATGCAACGGCTGAGCCATGCTGCTCTCGGTGTCAGGGGTAAAAACCTGCAATCCTGCATGGTAACGGCAGCTGTGGCCAACGAGGAGGACTTCATACAAACAAGACAATCCTGAGGCACGATTTTCGTGAGCTCTCTGCAGAAGTCCGACTCGTTTAACAAACAAACAATCATCATCATCATCATCATCATCATCATCATCATCATCATCATCATCATCATCATCATCAAGGTCTCTACATGTTTTTATCCAAGAGTTGCTCCTCCCAACATGGTCAAACCAATGTGGCTGACTAATTGTCATCAACCTTTGGTATATTGAGCCTTGCCAACAGGGTATCAGGGCTGATATGCCAGGTTTGATCTGACCCAATATTGCATATCAAGCTGATCATTGCTCTGTTATTATGCTAAAATGGGCGAGTGAGGACTAGGTTGGGGGGGGGGGCAACACTCACCTCCATACAACTGTCTAAAGAATCTTAGGTATCGAAGGGTGACTGCACTTCTGATTTGCTTTTGTTTGTTTCCACTTAGAGTTTGCATTTTAATTTAACAAAACATGTGATTCAAAACAAAACATTTTTCGAGAAAGAATTCACTTATGGATAGTAGAAAGATTTTCTTTTGACAGCCTCAACAACGTTATTCACCCTTCCTCCCACCATCTAAAACATTCATGTACAGATGAAAAGTATGTACGGTGACAAGAAAGATAACACTATCATTAGATTTTATTAGTATAGGAGTATATTGTCTTATATTCTTACTAGCTGACACGTGTCCCGGCGTTGCCCACGAAAGTAGATTAACTCAAGAAATGTGTGAATGTAAATGTCGTCATTTTTGAATGTCTGGTGCGATCTGTTCGTTAAAACGTAATCCGTTAACCCAAAATGTTTACAGAAGTTTAAGCATCAGGCTTTCTGAATAGCCGAATGATATTCCCTTAATCTGAAATATTTAGGTGATTTAACCGAAATTTCTTTTTATTAAGAAAGGACCTGGTGTTTTGGGTAGCGGTTAAAGTAGATATTTAGAAGTGAGTAAAAATCGAAGCCACTTTCACTTTGGAAGTTTTTTTTTTTGAAAGTCAGGTAATCCGGAAAAAGTATAGGAAATATTGAAAGAAGCAGAGATCAATGCTTAATTTTTGGAAACATGCATGAGTGGGTAGGCTAATTGGATTGCGGAACAGATTAGCATATGAAGGTTTTGTGTTATTTTCTTATTGTGTCTTAATGTGGATGGGAAAAAACGACTTTACTTTATTATAGAGATTATTAGGATTATTATTATTAAGAAAAAGGGAAAGCCATCTCGTTACATATGAATCTGGAACAGCAAAGACTGAAGTAAATTATCTGTTGGTAAGGAAAAATGACAGAAAGTTCTTGAATGATGTGAAAGCAATGCCTAGTGGAGAAATTCGGACACAGTATAAACCAGTTATTTGTGACTAAGTTAAAGAAAGCTCAAGTTTATCACCATGACAAAGGTGTGGAGATTGAATGAAGAACACGTGAAATGCAAGTTTACTAACAAAGTGACTCAGCACCTCTATGAGCCACTATTGATCTCTATAATAATATGCTACGGCAGTTTCATGCTTGTAAGTATGTTATCACCATCAATCCCTTTTATAAAAGATGGGATCACCCAATCACCAAAGATGCACTGCAAAAAAAGTAATTTTTAAGATGTGTCGAACGATAACCTCGAACTAAAATACACTTTCTTTTGGACTAGGATGAAAGTGTAGTATCTGTTCTGTGCAAAGATAGTACAATATTATCGTGGGATCTGTGTTCGTGTCAGAGGTCAATAGAATGGAAATATGTCACAGACTCCTTTTAAGGACAGCAGCAATATACAACAGATGAAGGATACAACTGTGGAATTTTCATGGCTCTGCTAGTTCTTACTAATCAAAGAATATGCCCAGTTCCATTAATTCCTTCTAAACTGCACACAAGAAGAAATATCAAAGCTAAAGAGTTTGATGAAATAATTTCATTAGTCATATCAGATTATACAAATCTTTTATTTTTGTCTTGTTTCACTTCTGCTCTGCAATTTTATATTTGTATTCAGCTCTTGAGCTGATTTTAATCTATTGTCCATTTGTTGTTCATTACCGAGCAAGTATCTTAATAATGTACACATTAAATAATTATCAGATTGTTTTATTATTTTCCTTAACTCATATAGCAAAGCATTTAAGGATGTTTCTTTACTTAACACTCCCCGGTAAATAAAATTCTAGTTTTAAGAATTACACACTGTATGAGTTAAAATGGAAAAGCGGAAGATCTAAAACTCAACGTTTCGCCCAGCTGTTGTGTGGGCTTTATCAAGATAGAAAAGATAAACGTGGCAAAAACGAGAAGATATATTCCGGGTAAGATGTAAGCTGGAAGGAACAAAAATAATAAATCGAATACGAAATGTGACTTACTATTTAGTTTTTCTTAAAATCTTACATAACAGCAAGTGTGGTGTTAGCTGTTTGTGTTATGTCCCGATGATTATAAAAATCATTATTTAATATTTCGGGAAAAGAAACTTCCCTTTGTCAATAATAATAAACACCAGAGGAAAATTCCGTCCGTGCAGACAATCTGCCAAAATGGATGCTCTGGTATCCATTCTGGTATCCATTTTGGCAGATTCTCTGCACGTCGGAATTTTATTATTTTTGTTCCTTCCAGCTTACATCTTACCCGGAATTTGCATTGCCCACAGCCTTTTAAAAACATACTACTAATAATATATATATATATATATATATATATATATATATATATATATATATATATATATATATATAAATATATATATATATATATATATAAATATATATATATATATGTGTGTGTGTGTGTGTGTGTGTGTGTGTGTGTGTACTCGAAATATATATACAAAATATGCATAGATGTGGCATTAGAAAAAGGGAAGGAAAAATAAGAGCAAAAAGAAAGAAATAAAAAAGAAAAAGAAAAAGAAAATCCAAATGACATAATTTAAAAACAGGGAATCATCCAGTGTTTAGGTTTATATTGTTTTCATTGATATAGCTTTAGATAGGTGGGTAGAGACATTTTTTGTTTAATTGTATTTATTGAGTGGGCTATGAGACAAATACATATATATGTATATATCGTCTTGGTTGACTCTGTGAACTGGGTTCGTGCCTTATCACCATCTGAAATTGTCTGATGAGAGTGTAAGCTCGAAACGCAGGGGTATTTAAGTATAAATTATTTAATATTTCTTTGTTAATATTGTTATAAAGCCCCTTTAAGAGATTAAAGTTGAGCACAGTTTGGAGATATTAAAAACAGACTGTCACTTAGCTATAAGCAAGGTTTTTATTATGTTCGTCGAACCCTCTAGATAGTCTGATGTTTACAGCCCGCTGTATTTAGGCATAAATATAACTTAATTTCTCCTGTATCACGTGATAATGTCCGATGGTCGCGAGGGTAGAGCAAAAGCGTACAGAGTCTGGATTGTTTTCCATAACATTTGGGTACCAGTTTTTAATCACCATAACAAGTATGTATTTCCTGTAATTAGAATTTTATTTAGCATATTTAATATTTTAGTATAACTTCATGTGGTATTAAAATATAAATAAATATGTGGGTTGACCATAGTCGAGAGTAAAACGAAGGCTTCTTTTTCATTGACTACTACACCAAGATTTAGGGGAGGCCGCCACTTCTTTTCATTAATTGCTCAACTTACCCTTGATCCTCACCTTATAATGATTCAGATTTAGTAAGGAGGCATCAACTACCATTTTTATACCGATTTGTACGTTTTTTCTTTCCTATTTTCTTTTTTTAAACTTCCCAGTTTGAGACATTTATATGAATATAAGTGTGAAAACTGGCAAAGGATATTTTTTTCGTCATTTTTTTGGAGGGTGTACATTCGTACAGTTTATAGAAAAGAACATGTAATTGATTTAGTTTATTCACTTGACATTCTCACAGAGCAAGAAGGTCTGTTCGAACACCATCATTTTCATGATATAAAATAATGCGACGCCATGACTTGTGTGATATGTTACAAAGATGTGCCACGTTGAAAGAATGGATGAGAGTTCTTAGGTAAGTAGATGTAGAACAGTTGAGGTAGCAGGTTCAGTTCACAAAGGAAGGCCAAGGAAAACATAGGAGGTAGTGATAAAAATGGGAAAAAGAGGGATAAATAAAGACCTGTCCAGAGATAGGTTAGTTTGGAAGTTAAAGCCGTCTAACACATGCCAGCATGTAAAACGGACGTTAAACCGATGATGATGATGATGATGATGATGATGATGATGATGATGATGATGATGATGATGATGATGATTGTTGTTTTCTCTTTCATCTATTGTTTTCCCTTGCAGGCTATGAAGACAAGTATAGATTTTTACATTTTCGTCATAACACCAGACTTCCCACTATTCTCCATTAGTGAGGAAACAAGCTGATTCTGCTATGAATTCAGATAAATTGAAACCACGGCCTGTAGGTAAGGGTTCAGTTTACAATGAATTACTTTTGGAAACGACACACTTCACCCTTAAAGGTCAGAAAGTTAATGAGATAAAACATTTTTTTTGTTTAACATGTACATTAGTGCCTATCGATAATAAACTGGGCAAATATTTTGATAACATGAGATTGACATTTAAAACAGGATACAGACATACAAGTCACAGAGTACACGAGCAAATATCAAACCGATTTAAAAGATGAAATTATTACACATGGGTGTATGCGTGAACAAAGAAGAAGAGAACAAAATTTGAAGCAGCCTCTTTCTTCTTCTACGCAAGTCATATCAAACAGAAAGAATAGCTCTATGGTTTTTCCTTAATTCGAGCCGAGACCAATGAAGATAAACTTAAGGACACAATAAAAAATCTATCAGTTTATTTTCCTAATACTGAGTGAATATTTCACCCTACAAAGAGAGTCGGTATTCAATATTTTTTACTTTGAAAATCTTTTTTTATCTAAAAAGAAAGAAAAAATCTCTTTTTTATTATTAGTATTTTAACACCAGTGATTAAACGTCCTATGGAATGAGGATTCAACAACCTGGCCAAGAATTAGCGCTGTAAGTAAATTAATATCCAAAAAAGGTGTCCATTTTTCATAGCTATTTATCCAATGCAGATTTCATCCAAGAAGATAACAATATGGCGACAATCCGAGGTGATCACACATGAGGACGATTATGCAATAGTCTAAATGTATTTCATTTCCTTTTAGACTACTACATTTCTTGCTACATGTAACATCTTTTCTTTGCATAATTAGTGATATCCGACTTGAGAAATAAACATAAACTTCTGATACTGCAAACAGGTATGAGTTATATAAATGCATGATTTAAAAAAAATTTTTATTTTAAATAAATTGACTACGTATTTTGGTCTTGCTCATATCAAAGCAAGACCAATTGCGTTTACTACAAACTTGTAGCAGTTGTAAGGTGTTTTATATCAAAACTAAGTTTTAATACTAGTTGATACATTAATTGGAGAGAAAAAAGATCGAAAATTTGAAATGAAAGTTTTAAAAAGGTGCTGCGTTATGTACGAACGACAATTTTACTTGTCAATCTTTCCTTTTCGGTACGTAACATGAAATATGACAGCACGTTAGTACAGACCGTTTATCTGCAATCCAAAAAAAAAAATTACTTGTCACCTACGTACGCGTCTATAAGAAACAGCAACCTCTTTCGGAGTTAACTGCTTCAAGATAGCCTGGTTAGAGTAAATAGTGAAAATCCCTCTCAGAATAAAGGAACTCTCTGGCGTGGTCTTCTCGCCATTCCTTCGCGCGCACCACCATGGATTACAAACTTAAATTATTACATAACGCATTAGGCAAAACCAACTTATGTGACACTCTCAATGAAACTGAATGTTTGCTCTTTTTGTTTTATCGGCCGATTGTTTGACTATTAAATCAAAGAAATGAAATTACCATAAATGGCAAGCATAACAGACAGTGTGTCTTGAAGATAAGTAATAATTTAAACAGTACAATGATTCGAAGCTGATATTTTGATACATATGTATTCATTTCATCGGCCGATTGTTTTGTTTGACCCCAACTTTATGGTTCAATCAGGAAAAGAATCAAGAAAACTCTAACAAGAATGTTAAAATTCGCCAAGACATTTTACTTGTTTATTCACAGGTTTTATGTTTTGGCATAAGATGAGCAAGGAATAGAGCTAGTATGTACTATTCTGGGGTCTTTGGTGATTAAAAAAGTGAACACATTAGTTTATTTACAAAGAGAAATCTGCTAGATTGGGGAGGGGGGAAAAACTGTCGTATACCACCTAGAATCCTTGGAGGCTGATATGACGATGATGATAATGAAGAGATGAAGTCTTACTTGGGTGAGACTGGTGTCGTCACTCTGGCTGAATCATAATTATTCACTAATAATTAATGCAAAGTCATTTGTACACAAAACATATAGTTTTTTTTATTATCTTATGTACATTATTCGGGCAGAGAGAGAGAGAGAGAGAGAGAGAGAGAGAGAGAGAGAGAGAAAGGGAGATAGAGTCTCATATTGAACACTTTAAAAGCTCACATTTTAACATGGGTATTCCGCTTCGCTTCTAAACAGATTCTACTGTTTCCAGCATTCTATTTGATACTTCCATTTTGTATTTTCCGTTTACGTGTTCCTATATCTGTTGCTTTTAAACATTTGAACTCATTGATAACTTAAATCCTGTCTTTGTCCTCTTCAAGGCCACCTTAATATATAGCATGAGACTCTAAGGAAAGAAAATAATGGAATGGCCACAATCAAATCCCTATTAGAATCGGATCAAAAATCTATGGTTATTTGTGAGGATGAAATCATATGAAGGTGTCAAAACAAAACAATGGGGAGACATTCAAACCACTGACAGAAAATGAATCAGCCGAAATAAAAATAATTTACAAAATCAATAGACAATTTATTTCTGGGTGTTATTATAAAAAACGGTATCTGTATTAATTAAAAAATGGTTCAAATACTTATGTGTTTTTTTATGTTGATAATTTTTGTATTATCTTGTTATTAAAGTAAAAAGTGATTTTAAACTATATGAGTGCAGAGACATAATCCTGTGTTGGAGATAGGGCAATTGGCCAGGGGGAAGGGTTTTGGGGTGTAGCTCTTGTGCCTTTTAGATAGGTGTTGCTGTAAGGTGGTGCCAGTGTGGGTGAGTTGAATGTCTAAATTCTCTTTGCATTATTGCTTTACGAATGGCAAATGTGATTTTATCACTAAAGGAAGGAAATTTCAGGAAGTAGGTATTGGAGAGGGTGTGATGTCTGCTTCGTTTGGTATTATTAAAGCTGGCTATGGCATTAAGCGGGGTAGCCATTGGTTAAATCAGCCTGGTGGAAGTCATTGATGTCTGATATTTTCTCAGCAGTAGTAGAGCATTTGTTTGGTATACAAGTAATCTCTGTGTGTACATATCCTAGTTTAGCTTTAAAGTGCATGAACAGTTATAGATAGAAATTAGTATGTATGAGTCCATCCTAAATGATGTTGAGATTAAAATCAAGGAGTGCGAGAGAACCAGAGGAATTAGGGTGTTCAATAGTGAACTGCAGGTCTGTGTTGTTAAAAATATTAAATATTTTAATGGCTTCATCACGAGAGGATGTGAGGATAAGGATATCGTCAATATACATCGTGAAACATATGTAGGAGCAGCATGGTTGTTGCTCAAGTTGATCCATGTATGCGATAGCTAGGAGACTGGAAAGGCTGGAGCCCATGGTTAAACATGTAATTTGTTTATATGTGTGTTGTTGGAATGTAAAATATGTGTTGTCAACGATAATGTGAAGAATTTCGTATATGTCTGCAGGGGTTATCCCAAAACAGTCGAGGTTACTGGATGATATGTGGTCGGTGATGATGTTTATAGCAGGGTGTGTGGGTGTGGGGGTAGAGAGGGAAACAACGTCGAGACTAAAAATGTAATTATTTAGGCATAGTTGTTGATGCTGAAGTCTGTTCAATCTGTTTATTACTTGGTCAGAGCTACTAACATGTACAGGGAAGGTGGGGAGTACATGTTTAAGAAATTGTGAGAGAAGCCAGGAGATCTTGTATAGTGGTCCCTCGATACTGGAGACTATGGGTCTGATATTTGTGTGTTTGCTAGTTTTATGCATTTTAATGAGGTGATAAAACGTGGGCAGTTTGCTGTTTTAGTCGTGAAGTTGAGCTTGCATTTCTTAGGAAGATTTCTTCTAACACAAATTTGAGACCAAGCATTGTTGATAGAATCTTGTATTTAGGTGGCTGAAATGTTATTGGCGGGTGTATATATGGTGATGTTGCTTAGGTGTTCAAGGGCAAGGGTTCATAGAATTTGGTATATTCGGACTACTGCTCTCATCTTGGGTGTTTTATCACAACATTTTCGGCCGATGTAACCTCCGACCTTCTTCAGGTGTAGACCCGTGGCGCAGTGGATATAGTACTAAGTATAATTCAGTTCTAAGTGACATTCAGGTTCAATCCTCAGTGCGGTCGATGCGAAGAATTGTGAATTACGGAAAACTTCTTCCCAGTCATGGCAGATGGAACGGGAGCATACTACACCCATGGATTAAATAAAGGGTTTCATTCAAAATTCCGTCCAGATTCCCGAGTTCGACAACGTACACCTGAAGAAGGTCGGAGGTTACATCGGCCGAAACATTGTGATAAAAACACCCAAGATGAGAACAGTAGTCCGAATTCTACAAATTATCAACCCTCATCTAAAAAATTCCGAAGCATAGGGGCAAGGGTGTTGTAGGATTCCTGGGAGATAATACAGAATTCTTTGCTTTTGTCAGAGGGTAAGTAAACTAGTTTTTTTTCTTTCAGATGTTTTAGGGTAAGGCATTTGTGATGTTAGGGATGATACATAGGTTGTTCGTATTGGAGTATGACAAAAATCTTATGTTTTAATCTTAAGGGTTTTTGGTTAAATCAGTGGTTGCTAGGTGGTGGGTGTAAAGAGTGGTCGAGTTGGTATACGGGAAAGAAGTTGCTGGAAATAGTAGTGTTATTATGATTGTCACGAGTCGGTTGGTAGAAGGCTGATAGGCAATTTAGGTGGTATGCTGTTCTGCAGAACTGTGTTTCAATATTCAAGGAGTTCAGTTTCTACTGTAGAGAGAGAACCAGTGAGGTCAGTGACGTGGGGTTGTGTTGCCAGTTGGTAGCTGGAGTTATGGTTGTGGTTGTACTCAATGTTCCTGTTAGTATTCGACTGTAAGTGTTTCTGGTGTAGCCAAGTGAATTTCTGTTTCAGTCGGTTCTTCTCAATGTGAAAACAGTTGTGGTAGGCATGGTGAATAACTGTAGTTATTTTATGTAGCGACTGTTCAGAGGATGTAGAAAAAGAAGGATTTAATTTCTGTGAGTATTTATGTGTTGATGTAGTTAACAATGAAGGTGTTGGATGATTTTTTTAATACAAAAAGTGCATATGAAATTATGTACTGAATTAAGTGTAGGAAGGCGGAAACATGCTGGTAATTGGATTTTTCTGATGATGCTGGTTACAATATGATGTCTGCAGCATCTTTTCAGAAATTGGATCTGGCAGCTGATTCTGACACGTTTCTCTGAAATTCGGAACATCCTTTTGGTGTATGCAAACTCTGTCCGGCCAAGACTAAGTGATAAAAGAGAATGGTAGTTTGCTTGAAGCATTGATAATAAATAAGTATGTAGGTATTTATGAAGGCTAATAGCAATGGGGAATATATATATATATATATATATATATATATATATATATATATATATATATATATTATAGAAAGAGAGAGAGAGTGCAATAGATAGATATATAGATAAAAAATGAACTCAAGTTTTGTTTTTGGCATTTCAATTAATCAAATAATTTCAAAGCAAATTCGAGTTATAGGGATTTATATTATTTGTATAACTTCAGAATGACTATGTATATATATATATATATATATATATAGATAGATAGATAGATAGATAGATAGATAGATAGATAGATAGATAGATAGATAAAAAATGATGAAAATATTTAAAGACAGAAAAAGAATATGATAGATCGTTAGACAGATAGATTTAAAGAAATAATAATGGACAGGATAAATAAATCGATAGGATGAGGCTTGAATTGATTGGCAGATTAATTGGTTGTGTAATTAAAACAGGCAGATATTGAAAGCTGCAAATTGGTGTCTTTTGAACCAAATTGAATATCTAGATTTAGGTCAGTTAATGTCTCGAATGCTAACTTTAGATTTGGCTCAAGGCCTCATTTTATAGAGTTATAACTCGTCAGAATCAATCTCAGTATCAGAAAGCATTGAAAATCTGCATGCAAACCACTATTATACATATTCTCTACTGGACTTACTATACAGACTTGGACCATTTGTTAGATTTTGGTTAATTTCTTATACAGTCTTCTCCAGATGTTTTGACCAAATCTAAAGAAAAGTTTCTTCATCTGCTTGGTGTAAATTTCAAATAATAGCATAGGTTATTCAGATATTATTGACACAGGTTCACATGTCACTTGGTACTAATATGACTATCCCATTGGCCGATTTAATCATGTGATCTCGTAAGGAATTTGAAATGATGTCATAATTTGAAGATAGAAACCCAGTTAGGATGTGATAATCTAAGGTATTAGATAAGGAAGCAACTTGTTGTATAGTATCTAAATAAAGAGAATAGAATCGTTTGCTTTTTCCTATAAAAAGGACGAGTACTAACAAGATTTTACAGGACTTTCTAGCTCAACCTAGCGATTGCTAAATTACTCTGTTCACCTTGTATCTTTTGTTTAGTAAACCTTATTTATCTATCTTTTAATGGAGTTTTTTCCCGACTATTTTCTTTGTTAACTCTAATACTCAACTCTTAGTTAAGGAAATGGATCCAAATATATAAGTTAAATAAAATATATATTTGAAAGTTAAATTTGTTTTCATTCTATTTCTCAATGTGTGAATATTTTTTTAACTGTTTACTCACAAAACAGACCGAGACAACTTTAAGAATGGATAGTGTAATTACTATAACACTTCTTATACGTTAGAAAACTAACAAACTACATATACAACGCTGGAGACTTTTTTATACGAAATATGTAACGCAGCTGCGAAAACTCATTTTCACAGTAGAGCTAAGCATTTGGCATCATACAATTAACGTACTGAGTTCGAGCAAAGATGAAGTCTCTGTCTAAGATGAAATCCTTAGTATCTTTTTGCAAGCAATGAGGGGTTCATACTCCTAGTGCTCAGACTCTAAATATGGCAACTTTCTTATCACTTGTACTCCTGAATTATTTCTAACATATCTTACATATATTTTAACAGATCGTTATGTTGCTGCTGTAAACGACGTAATATTTTTGTTTTATTTTAAACATTATGAACAAAAAACATATTTTGTTTTTCCAGCATTTTTCTGAGTATTATTTGTTCGTCTGTTGTTCACATTTTCTTTATTAGCTGCAATGCCTAAGAAAAACACGAATGATCCCAATTCACATCACCAGTGTACAGAATGTTGCATCGTATTAGATTTGGTTTGGTTTCTCTGTTTTACGGCATATCAACACTTATTGGTTATTTAATACTTAAACACAAGCCTTGAAACGATTTGTTGTAGATGCTTCAGTAAATCTCCAGGGAGGTGACAATGATTAAATAGACAACAACGCAGACTCACAACCTGCGTGTGCCAAGTTCGAATCCAGTCGGTTCCATAGTATCACTTTCATTTAGGGATGCTGGCAACCTTCACGTGGTCCGTCCTATAAGAATGCCAACAACAGAATCGAGCCGGTCAACAAAGTTGTATCCTGTTGACTCATACGAATTTATTTTACTACTAAATCTCCTTTTTCTTCTGTGTTTATCCAGCTGAACTTGGGGTATACACTAGATTATCTTTCCAGGTTTGTCTGATTCTGACAGTTATATTCTGACTGATGAATCGCTCCATCTGTCGCCAGAGACAATTCACTAAATGCAAGCTGTTACTTCACCTATAGATGTGGAGGAATAGTATTGTAATGTGGTCTTTTATACATTAATACAGTTGGGAAAGAAATGAACCCATAATTACCCTCCAGCTATGGGTAACATAACAGCTTGTGTTCAATCAACTGTATAAAATGAATAATGTATAAAAGGTAATGTACTTCCTTTGCATTTTGCAAGGCGTGGAGTGTCCTTGATGGATTGTATAGCATCTGGAAGTCCCCCCTCTCTGACAATCTTAAAAGGAACTTTTTTAGGGCTACGGTCGGATCTGCATAGCTTGGACACTGACAAAAGAGCAAGAAGCATCATTTGACCGAACATACACAAGGATGTTACGAGTTGCATTGGACATCAGCTGAAGAAGACACCCAACCAAGAAACACTTATATGAACACCTTTCTCCTGTTTGTCTTGCTGCGAAAGATAGAAGGCTTCGGCTTGCTAGTCACCTCTGGGGAAGTAAGTAAGAACTTGTGAGTGACACCCTCCTATGGGAATACCCTGGATGCTATCTAAAGGACCTGCTGACAAAGATGGCTGGAGGAAACGAGTCAGGAGTTTAATGGATTTGCTGGTATGAGTTGAATGTCGAAATGGAAGATAGCCATTTTATTTAATCGGTCATATAAGTAGGTATCTGACGGATCTGGCTTGAACTGCATAAGAAAAAGGGGTCACTAAGTTTGAAATAAAATACCAGCATCTCCACTATAATAAAATCAGCTTCATTTAACAGAAACATAGGAATATAAGGCAAGTTTGTTCGGCAGAAATGGCTTCAGCCATAAACAGAATATTGAATTCTGGAGTCTCATCTCGCCTTGCCGTTTTCTGGCAAAGAACAAGAGCATGTTCTTAGCATCTTATTTTGTTCAGGAACTGATTTGTCTCTTTCCGACAACGAGGTGGCCGGAAGGCGGCGAGTGCGCATGTGCAGTAATTGTTAGTGTATCTCTACACAAGTTTGGGCATGCCTGTTTTTGTCAACTGAACAACAACCTGACATTACACAAGATATTTCATCTACATACAGAAGAAATAGATCTCTCATGTAACTGCTACAGTCAAATCTGAGAAGAATTCTCTACCTGGTTGATTGTTTCCTTGTGTTTCATAACTCCAAGAAGAGTTTATTTTGAAACAGCTTGATTTGATTTGTCATAAAACAGACGAACAAATCCGAAAATAATTTGAATCGTTATCCATTACCACTACGTGCTCTCTTCTAAATATAACAGAGCATTGCATCTTAAAGGAAAATTAAAACTATTCCATTCATTATTTATTGGAATACAAACTTATGATAACATAAACAAATTGAATGATAACATGTAACAGATGATTAATAAAAATGTTGGGGTGGTTTGTCAGAGATTATCTCTTTTGTTTTAGAACTTGTTAGTTTATTATTACACTAAAGCTGAGCTAATCAACGTTAGTTTCCCTAAGGTTTTTAAAATAGATAGGAATCTATTTTAATCAAGAAAATGCTAAAATTGTCCTCGGTTTTAGGATTGAGTTATGTTGTAAGAACTTCCATTTGAATTCTTGTAATTAGCCATAATTTGCAAATAACTCTTTAAGTGACCCATATCTTACTAAAATTCTATTTATCACATTCACACTCTTTCATTCTATACGTCATCTCTCTCCCCTATTCTCTCTCTCTTTTTCTCTTTTCTCTCTCTCTCTCTCTCTCTCTCTCTCTCTCTCTGTTTATTTACAGTCAAAGGCAATAAAAAGAATTGGAAAAGTCCATTATAAACAAAAGGGAATAGCACCATGGGTAGTAATAGTACTTAAACCGTAGTTTGGGAGGAACAGAAAGAAATATATATATATAAAAAAGCTTTTAGTAATTTATACAGGAGAGAGAAAACACACACACATATATGCATATATTCAACATTAATAATACAATGCAAGCAAAACAACTTCAATTTATATAGGACATCCAGAGAAACGCCATCCACAGAAACCTCCCCACTGCTAACAATACAGAAGCGTTCCCCTTTTCCATATTTCCAATGAGAGCGGTACTATCCTAACACTAATATATGGCCTCCAAGGGATTTAAATCATAAGAATACTAACTAAATCCATGTATTGCATATTGTAAATGCATAGTTCTTTCTGAAAGAACAAGAGCACTCTAAGTATCTGATAACTGTGAATATATATCGCAAGCAGAATGATGCTAATTTGGGATCTTGTCTTTTCTATTTTTTTATAGTTAATTGGCTTTGCCAATTCAATTTTTCTTGATTCAAACAATTTAACCTAATCTCATTGGCTGACTCAACGGGTCACGATTATCTACGATTGTATCTGTTATTGTAAGCATAATAAAGTTTTATAAGCTTTAATATGTTTGCATATTAGCATTACAGTTGCATAATAATGTCGTTTTTTTGTTTGGTTATGAGATTTTCTTGCTTGAACCGTTAATGTCTCTTTGAAGTGGTGCGTGACGATTACAATGACATCTGATTAACTCCAGAACTGGAATCGAAGACTTACATCCAATCTGTTGCTAGGATTGTTGGTAAAATGGTTAGATCATTCTACCGTTCCAGAAAGTACCTGACTCCTGACGCAGTCCTCTACATGTATAAGAGTCAGATACGCCCTAAGATTGAGTACTGCTGCCATATATGGGGAGGAGACATTCAGAGCGCTCTTTCTTGACAGAGTACAAAACCGACTTTGCAATCTAGTGGGAGAAGAGACGTTGCTACTCTTTCCCTACTTTAGTTTTTATTTCCATGATAGATGATTGTCTGAGTTCCAATCTTTGTTCCCCCCCCCCATAAAACATTCACAGCAAGAACCCGTCTTCCCCCGTGTACCTAAAATCAAACGAAATTTCGATGAACAGAGTTCTTTTCCAATAACTTTCTATCTGTGGAACACAATAGCATAGGATTGCTTTCCTGCAGGCTACAATATGTCGTCTTCAAGTCCAATGTCAACAAATGCTTGCCGAGCTGTCCTTTTAAGTAGTCAAATTTTGTTCATTTCTGTCCATTTTTTCCAATCCTCTCATAGTATTGCTCATCATCCAACTAATAATCTCATTAACCCTCATCCTCGTGTGGCTTTTGGCCTTGATAGTTTGGTGACTTATTTGTATATAAAACAAAAAACATCAAACTCGAGTTAAATTTGTCTGGAACATTCTAAAAGTTTTTACAACGGTGTGGTAAAATAATAATTTGCATATAAATAAAATTATATATTTTGTATGAAAATATCCCCCAAGTTGATCAGCAGTGTAAACATAAAATTAAATCCGTGAAGGAATGGACAACAATACAAGATGAATTTCTTTGAGTTAACATAGAAAGCAGATATTTTTGTGATTTTATTGGCATTAGATTTAGTTATAGCTATCAAAATAGATTGATTTTACTGGACGTACTACTGTTATATTGTGTATAAATTTTGTCGACCTATTTTGGTAGAGATCAACTCAAGTTTCTTAATGAGAGTCTTTGTTTCATGTGGGAACCTGCAGATAAATTCACCATGGTTACTAATTACAACCTTCGAAATTACATAAATTATCCGACCTTATTTACTCAAATAAATATTTAAATTGTTGATTATCTTTGTAATACACATAAATCTGCGAGGGTGATCTATGATCAAACCGAAAGCACTTAAAATTAGTAATCATGGTGAATTTACCACCTGAAACAAAAACAAAGGAAACTTGAGTGAATATCTAGCAAAATATGTTGTCATAAATTGTTTATATTATTTAACAAAATATGTATATGTATCTTCGTAAACGAATAGAGTAATCTAGGTAGTCAATAATTGCAAATATATAAGCATTTATATTTTTCCCTTACATGTGGCTGATAACACAATGTTAACGATTCTCAACTGTTTATAAGGGTTTCAAAATATTATTATGGAAAACCATAGAGAATTTCAAATAAAAGCTTCATAATCTTGTTGCATCCATTGGTACGTGTTATGAACTCTGTTTGGAAAATGGTGGTCAACAGCTTGAGCATTTTTATGAAACGTTCAGGAGTGTGTCTAGATAAGAAGGCAGAACCTATACATTTCTTTAATTTCATCGAATTTTATTTAATTTCACTCATTAGACTTATATATATATATATATATATATATATATATATATATATATATATAGATCTCAATAAACACTAAATTTATTGTTATTTAAAGTGTGAATACATTTTTGGAGAGACACTCTTGGTGGCTTACTATATACTCACTAAAAAGAATAATAGGATTATTTCTCTTTTATTTTATACTAGCGGGGCTACCCGGCGTTGCTCGGGGTCATAAAAACATATATTTGAAGAAAGATCGTGTGTGTAACATCTTTATATTCAAACTTCTATGTCCGCCCCCTCTCTCTATAGCCGTCTCTTTATCTGCTACCTTTCTCTTTCCTGGTCGCCCCATTTCGCCGCTACTTTCTAATTTTGCCTTTTGCAAAAGCTGTTTCTTCCCCACCATTTCTCCTATTGCCCAGGGTAATTGTATGACATATTTCTATAAAAAGTAACACCTCTATCTGCGCCTTCTATATAGGTACTTATCTCCACCCCAGTGTTCATACTATATACGTATCTATCATCACCCCGGTGCGCATACTATATACGTACCTATCGCCGCCCCAGTGCACATACTATATACGTACCTATCGCCGCCCCGGTGCAGATACTATTTAAGTACCTATCGCCGCCCCGTTGCGAATGCTAAATAGTACCTATCGTTGCCCCGGTGTGAATGCTAAATACATACCTATTGCGCCCCGGTGTGCATGCTACATAAGTACCTATCGCTGCCCTAGTGCGAATACTAAAGACATACCAATTGCGCTCCGGTGTGCATGCTACATAAGTACCTATCACTGCCGTAGTGCGAATAATTAATATGTACATATTGCCGCTTTAATGTGAATGCTAAATACGTACCTATCGCCGGCCCAGTGCGAATGCTAAATACGTACCTATAGCCGCCCTGGTGCGAATGCTAAATACGTACCTATAGCCGCCCCAGTGTGAATGCTAAATACGTACCTATCACCACTACGGTGCGAATGCGAAATACATACCTTTCGCCGCCCCGGTACGCATGCAATATATGTACTGATCGCCGCCGCAGAGCGCATGCTATGTACGTACTTATTGCTGCCCGTGTGTACATGCTATATACGTAGCTATCGCCACCCCTGAATTCTGAATACGTACCTATCGCCGCCCTGGTGTGGAAGCTAAATATGTACATATCGCCGCCCCGGTGCGAATGCTAAATACATACCTATCGCCGCCCCGGTGTGAATTCAAAATACGTACCTATTGCCGCCCCGGTGTGAATTCTAAATACGTACCTATCGCCGCCCCGGTGCGGAAGCTAAATACGTACATATCGCTGCCCCGGTGCGAATGCTAAATACATACCTATCGCTGCCCCGGTGTGAATGCTAAATACATACCTATCGCCGCCCCGGTGTGAATGCTAAATATGTACCTATCGCCGCCCCGGTGTGAATTTTAAATATGTACCTTTTGCCGCCCGGTGTGAATTTTAAATATGTACCTTTCGCCGCCCCGGTGCGCGTGCTATATATGAACCGATCGCTTCCTCAGTGCGCATGCTAAATGCATACCTATCACTGCCCCGGTGTGCATACTATATACGTACTTATTACCGCCCATGTGCACATGCTATATAAGTACCTATCACCACTGCTGAATGCTAAATAAGTACCTATCGCCGCCCCGGTGTGAAAGCTAAATACAGACATATCGCCGCCCCTAAATTTGGGCAGACCCTAAAAAATTTGGCCTGACCCCTAAAATTTTCCCCGTCCCCTAAATCTCTCCAGCCTCTAATTTTTCACTCTCCCCCAACCATGAGAAATATTTTGACTTCAAAACAAAAAAAAACAAAAAAATTTGGCCTGACCCCGAAAAAGTTCCGCCTGACCCCTAAAATTTTCCCGACCCTAAATGTCTCCAGCCCCCTAATTTTTCACTCTCCCCCAACCATTAGAAATATTTTGACTTCAAAACAAAAATAAACAAAAAAATTTGGCCTGACCCCTAAAAAGTTCCGCCTGACCCCTAAAATTTTCCCCGACCCCTCAATCTCTCCAGCCCCCTAATTGTTCACTCTCCCCCAACCCTGAGAAATATTTTGACTTCAAAACAAAAAAAAACAAAAAAATTTGGCCTGACCCCTAAAAAGTTCGTCCTGACCCCTAAAATTTTCCCCGACCCCTAAATGTCTCCAGCCCCCTAATTTTTCACTCTCCCCCAACCATGAGATATATTTTGACTTCAAAACCAAAAAAAAGAAAAAAATTTGGCCTGACCCCTAAAAAGTTCGTCCTGACCCCTAAAATTTTCCCCGACCCCTAAATCTCTCCATCCCCCTAATTTTTCACTCTCCCCCAACCCTGAGAAATATTTTCAGTTCAAAACAAAAAAAAACAAAAAAATTTAGCCTGACCCCTTAAAAGTTCGTCCTGACCCCTAAAATTTTCCCCGACCCCTAAATCTCTCCAGCCCCCTAATTTTTCACTTTCCCCCAACCATGAAAAATATTTTGACTTCAAAACAAAAAAAAAACAAAAAAATTTGGCCTGACTCCTAAAATTTTTCGCCGACCCTTCAATCTCTCCAGCCCCCTAATTTTTCACTCTCCTCCAACTCTGAGAAATATTTTGACTTCAAAACAAAAAATTGGCGTGACCACTAAAAAGTGCGGCCTGACCCCTAAATCTCTCCAGCCACTCATCCCAACTAATTTTTCACTCTCACATAACCCTGAGAAATATTTTGAGTTAAAAACAAAATAAAAAAGAACAAATTTTGCCTTACCCCTAAAAAGTTCGGATTGACCCCTAAAATTTTCTCCGACCCCTCAATGTCTCCAGCGAAATATTTTGAGTTAAAAAAAAAATGTTATTTAACATGTATACAAATATTAGTGAAAACAGTGGCGGAGCATAATTATTTCTATTCTTACTTTATTTATTGAGATGTTTTTTAATATGTATACAAATATTAGTGAAAACAATGGCGGAGCATAATTATTTCTCTTCTTACTGTACTTATTGAGACGTTATTTAATATGTATACAAATATTAGTGAAAACAATGGTGGAGCATAATTATTTCTCTTCTTACTTTACTTATTGAGACGTTATTTAATATGTATACAAATATTAGTGAAAACAGTGGCGGAGCATAATTATTTCTATTTTTTGTTTATTTATTGAGACGTTTTTTAATATGTATACAAATATTAGTGAAAACAATGGCGGAGCATAATTTTTTCTTCCTTTAAATTTACTGATTGAAACGTTATTTAATATGTATACAAATATTTGTGAAAACAATGGTGGAGCATAATTATATCTCTTCTTACTTTACTTATTGAGACGTTATTTAATATGTATACAAATATAAGTGAAAACAATGGAGGAGCATAATAATTTCTCTTCTTACCTTACTTCTTGAGACGTTATTTAATATGTATACAAATATTAGTGAAAACAATGGTGGAGCATAATTATTTCTCTTTTTACTTTACTTCTTGAAACGTTATTTAATATGTATACAAATATTAGTGAAAACAATGGTGGAGCATAATTATTTATTACACTAACTTCACACCTCTCAAAAAGAAGGAGGTAATACCTGGGAGGATGGTATCATGTCAACAGAAGAAATGCGGTTAGGATTAAGCAACCCTTGCTTCACTATAAACTCGTGTTCAAAAAAGTTCCGTTAGGGATCCACTTTGACGTCATTTCCTGTTAAAATCGTGACTTTGCATTATGCCGACAATCCCCCATCTCCAAATTTGGCATGAGGCGCTTCACCGGCGAATGCCGACACTCTCCCCCCCCCCCTAATTTGACCTGAATCAGTCACACCGCCGCTCTATCTCTACAACTCTCAAAAAGGAGGAGGTAATGCCTAGGAGGGTGGTATCATAACAACAGAACGGGCGTAGGGGAGGAAAGGAAGGTAGAAGGGGTGGGAGTGAGAGGGAAAGAAGAGTTTTAGTGTGAGGGATTTTCTTCCCTACACTCTTTTCCTCTGACGTCATTTCCTGTTAAAAGCATGACGGTGCATTATTTCTCAAATTCTACATGATGTCATTGTTTTTTTCTCAAATTAGTACTAAACAACGTTGAAAATCGAGGAAAAAGGCAGTCGACCCTCGAAGAGTCCATTTTTTTCCGGTTCTGAGATAGTATACGTCCCGGGGCTGGCCGGTCATAATGACGTCAACCGTGTGACTGTTTGTTGGGTACTCTCGGAGGAGTATCTGGACATACAAACAGACAAACAGACAGACATACAGACAACTGGCCTTTATATAATAGAAGATACAAATAAATGCACATTGGCCTTTATTATAGATACAAATAAATGCACATTGGTCTTTATTATAGATTTGCTTAATACCCCCCCCCCAAGAAAAGATTTGGCCTGATGCGCTCACACCGGCGAATGCTGACACTCTCTCCTCGCAACAGATACTACACTGTCTCCACCCTCTCAAAAAGGTGTGAGCGCCGGCGAATGCCGACACCCCCCTCCCCAAATTTGGCCTGAGGGACTCACACCGGCGAATGCCGTCACCCCCCCCCCCCCCCAATTTGACATGAAAGGAGGAGGTAATGCCTATCATGATAACGGAAGGGAGGGGGAGGAATATTAGCGTCTATTAAAAGGTTGTAGTGTGAGTGAATTTCTTCCCGCCACTTTGCATTATTTTTCAAATTATCTGTCACTCTCTGACGTCATGATATAACCGGACACAATTTAGAGCAAGACCGGGTACATCCGGCAAGGGATTATGGGACAGGTGCGGATGTGATTGAGCAACCCTTGTTTCACTACACACTCTTAACGTAGGATTACTATGTTGTTATTGATGCATCCGGACAGAAGTTATTGGATGATCTGATAGAACCGGACACAATTTAGGACAAGACCGGGTACATCCGGCAAGGGATTATGGGATGTTTACAGTGACTCTGCATTTTTATCGGATTAGTACATAAATACATTAGATTATTTCGAATTTACTATCGAATTTGACCTCCTAGAACTGCACAGGACAAACCCATAGACCGACGGAATGAAGGCCCGAAGGCCAAGACGATACCAGTCTATGGGGTGCAGTATCCATCGAAACAGATACTACACTTTGATGTTAGCCAAAAGAAGTGAATTAATGTCATTTTCGGTAATGGCGTATGAAAGCTATGTTGAATTAGAGAAAAACGGCCTAGGGGAGTGTAAAATTCATTGTTGATATTCCAAACTTATATAAGAATTTGTTAAATAGTAGTATACAATGTTTGTTGAAAGAAAATCTTAGTTATTATTACTTGTTAATTTAATAATGTAATTTAAACAGTGTCTAGTGGATAGACCGCTGTTCAGGTGTAGATTGGTTATAAATACCGCAACAAAAGTTGGAATTCTTACGATTCGTTGGCCTTTTGGCTAAGATCAAAGTGTAGTATCTGTTCTCGGCATTTTTGCCTTGAGATAAAGTGTATTATCTAGTCCTATCCGATAGGTGTCGATCTTACACTCTCGAATCAAAAATCAGATTATCATTTTATTTTTGAATCCCTTTTCCTTTTGTTCACTTCCTCTCCCCTAAAGTACGGCCTGATAGTCGCCCACTGTCGGGAATTTCGCCATAGGCGCTCACATCGACGAATGCAGGAACTTCCCCCCCCCCAATTCGGCCTAAGGCGCTCATACTGGCGAATGCCGACACTCCTCCCCAAATTTGGCCTGAGGCGCCACACCGGCGAATGCTAAAACTCCTCCTCCCCAAATTTCGCCTGAGGCGCTAAAACCGGCGAATGCCGACACTCCTCCTCCCCAGATTTCGCCTGAGGCGCACCGAATGCCGACACTCCCCCTCGCCCCCAATTTCGCCTGAGGCGCCACACTGCCGATACCCCCGCCCCTCCCCCAACTTTCGCCTGTGGCGCTCACACCGGTGAATGCCGGAACTCCCCCAAATTCGGCATAATTTCGCCTGAGGCGCTCATACCGCCGACTGCCGACATTCCTCCTCCCCAGATTTGGCCTGAGGCCCTCCACCGCCAAATGCCGTTTTTTCCCTTCCACCGCCGAATGCCGATACCGCCCCCCCCATGTAATGCAACGGAACCGAATCGACCCTACCTCTACACGTCTCAAAAAAGGAGGAGGTACTGCATGGGATGAGTGCATCATGACAACGGAACCGATACGACCCTACCTCAACACTTCTAAAAAAAGGAGGAGGTAATTCATGGGATGAGCACATCATGACAACTGCACCGATAATATTCTACATCTACACTTCTCAAAAAAGAAGGAGGTAATGCATGGAATCAGTGCATCATGACAACGGAACCGATACTACCCTACCTCAACACTCTCAAAAAAGGAGGAGGTAATGCTCACACCGGCGAATACCGTAACCCCCCCCTCCCCAATTTGGCGTGAAAGGAGGAGGTAATTCCTATCATGATAACAGAACGGCCACAGGGAAGAAGGGGGGGGGGGAATTTTTAAATATGTATACAAAAAGGAGGAGGTAATACCTAGGAGGATGTTATCATGTCAACAGAAAAAAACTCATGTTAAAAAAAATGCCGTTATTGATTAAACAACACTTGCGTCACTATAAACGCATGTATCAAAAAGTGCCGTTAGTAATTCAGCAACCCTTGCTTCACTATGGACTCGTGTTCAAAAAAAGTGCCGACACTCCTCCCCAAATTCGACCTGAGGCGCTCATACTGACGAATGCCGACACTCCTCCTGAGGCGACTATACTTGCGTAACTCCTCCCCGAATTTTGCCTGAGGCGCCCCACCGGCAAATGCTGACCCTCCCCCAAATTTCTCCTGAGGCGCTCACACCGGCGAATGCCGACACCCCCACACCCACCCCAATTTTTCAATATGTATACAATATGTATACAAATATTAGTGAAAACAATGGGGGAGCATACAAATATTAGTGAAAACAGTGGGGGAGCATAATTATTTATTACTTTAATTTTACTGATACTACACTAACTTCACACCTCTCAAAAAGGAGGAGGTAATACCTAGGAGGATGTTATCATGTCAACAGAAAAAATGTGGTTAGGATTAAGCAACCCTTGCTTCACTATGAACTCATGTTAAAAAAAGTGCCGTTATTGATTAAACAACACTTGCGTCACTATAAACGCATGTATCAAAAAGTGCGGTTAGGAGTTACGCAACCCTTGCATCACTATGGACTCATGTTCAAAAAAGTGCCGTTAGTAAGTAAGCAACCCATGCTTGACTATGGACTCGTGTTCAAAAAAAGTGCCGTTTGTGATTAAGCAACACTTGCTTCACTATAAACTCATGTTCAAAAAAGAGCCGTTAGGGATTTCCTCTGACGTCATTTCCTGTTAAAATCATGACGGTGCATTATTTCATTGTTTTTTTCTCAAATTAGTACTAAACAACGTTGAAAATCGAGGAAAAAGGCACCCCCCCATTGGAGAAAAGTGCTCAGTCGAACCCCGAAGAGTCCATTTTTGTTTCCGGTTCTGAGATATTATACGACCCGGGGCTGGCCGGTCATAATGACGTCAACCGTGTGACTGTTTGTTGGGTCCTCTCGGAGGAGTTTCTGGACATACAAACAGACAAACAGACAAACAGACAAACAGACATACAGACAACTGGCCTTTATATAATAGATGGAACCTATTCTCTTCATTCAATACGTTTTTTTAATAACAACTCTCATAATTTTCAAATGTTTGAACTTTGGTTTTCTCGAAAGCCAACTTATCCATCTGTATTTCTCCTCTGATGATAAGATTTCGATCTTTGAAAAGCCTTGGCTTAAGGAAAGAAAAATAAACACTAGTTTATTACTGACTAGCGGGGCTACCCGGCGTTGCTCGGGGTCATAAAAACATATATTTGAAGAAAGATCGTGTGTGTCACATCTTTATATTCAAACTTCTATGTCCGCCCCCTCTCTCTATAGCCGTCTCTTTATCTGCTACCTTTCTCTTCCCTGGTCGCCCCATTTTGCCGCTACTTTCTAATTTTGCCTTTTGCAAAAGCTGTTTCTTCCCCACCATTTCTCCTATTGCCCAGGGTAATAGTATGACATATTTCTATAAAAAGTAACACCTCTATCTGCGCCTTCTATATAGGTACTTATCTCCACCCCAGTGTTCATACTATATACGTATCTATCATCACCCCGGTGCGCATACTATACACGTACCTATCGCCGCCCCAGTGCACATACTATATACGTACCTATCGCCGCCCCGGTGCAGATACTATTTAAGTACCTATCGCCGCCCCGTTGCGAATGCTAAATAGTACCTATCGTTGCCCCGGTGTGAATGCTAAATACATACCTATTGCGCCCCAGTGTGCATGCTACATAAGTACCTATCGCTGCCCTAGTGCGAATACTAAAGACATACCAATTGCGCACCGGTGTGCATGCTACATGAGTACCTATCGCTGCCCTAGTGCGAATAATTAATATGTACATATTGCCGCTTTGGTGTGAATGCTAAATACGTACCTATCGCCGGCCCAGTGTGAATGCTAAATACGTACCTATAGCCGCCCTGGTGCGAATGGTAAATACGTACCTATAGCCGCCCCGGTGCGAATGGTAAATACGTACCTATAGCCGCCCCGGTGCGAATGCTAAATACGTACGTATCACCACCACGGTGCAGAAGCGAAATACATACCTTTCGCCGCCCCGGTGCGCGTGCTATATATGTACTGATCGCCGCTGCAGAGCGCATGCTATGTACGTACTTATTGCTGCCCATGTGTACATGCTATATACGTAGCTATCGCCACCCCTGAATTCTGAATACGTACCTATCGCCGCCCTGGTGTGGAAGCTAAATACGTACATATCGCCGCCCCGGTGCGAATGCTAAATACATACCTATCGCCGCCCCGGTGTGAATTCTAAATACGTACCTATCGCCGCCCCGGTGTGAATTCTAAATACGTACCTATCGCCGCCCCGGTGCGGAAGCTAAATACGTACATATCGCCACCCCGGTGCGAATGCTAAATACATACCTATCGCTGCCCCTGTGTGAATGCTAAATACATACCTATCGCCGCCCGGTGTGAATGCTAAATACGTACCTATCGCTGCCCCGGTGTGAATTTTAAATATGTACCTTTCGCCGCCCCGGTGCGGAAGCTAAATACGTACATATCGCCACCCCGGTGCGAATGCTAAATACATACCTATCGCTGCCCCTGTGTGAATGCTAAATACATACCTATCGCCGCCCGGTGTGAATGCTAAATACGTACCTATCGCTGCCCCGGTGTGAATTTTAAATATGTACCTTTCGCCGGCCCGGTGTGAATTTTAAATATGTACCTTTCGCCGCCCCTGTGCGCGTGCTATATACGTACCTATCGCCGCCCCGGTGCGCGTGCTATATATGAACCGATCGCTGCCTCAGTGTGCATGCAAAATACATACCTATCACTGCCCCAGTGCGCATACTATATACGTACTTATTACCGCCCATATGCACATGCTATATAAGTACCTATCACAACCGCTGAATGCTAAATAAGTACCTATCGCCGCCCCGGTGTTGAAAGCTAATTACGTACATATCGCCGCCCCTAAATTTGGGCGGACCCCTAAATAGTTCCGCCTGACCCCTAAAATTTTCCCCGACCCCTGAATCTCTCTAGCCCCCTAATTTTTCACTCTCCCCCAACTATGAGAAATATTTTGACTTCAAAACAAAAAAAAACAAAAAAATTTGGCCTGACCCCTAAAAAGTTCCACCTGACCCCTAAAATTTTCCCCGACCCCTAAATCTCTCTAGCCCCCTAATTTTTCACTCTTCCTCAACCATGAGAAATATTTTGACTTCAAAACAAAAAAAAACAAAAAAATTTGGCCTGACCCCTAAAAAGTTCGGCCTGATCCCTAAAATTTTCCCCGACCCCTAAATCTCTCCAGCCCCCTAATTTTTCACTCTCCCCCAACCATGAGAAATATTTTCACTTCAAAACAAAAAAAAAGAAAAAAATTTGGCCTGACCCCTAAAAAGTTCCGCCTGACCCCTAAAATTTTCCCCGACCCCTAAATCTCTCCAGCCCCCTAATTTTTCACTCTCCCGCAACCATGAGAAATATTTTGAGTTCAAAACCAAAAAAAAAGAAAAAAATTTGGCCTGACCCCTAAAAAGTTCCGCCTGACCCCTAAAATTTTCCCCAACCCCTAAATCTCTCCAGCCCCCTAATTTTTCACTCTCCCCCAACCATGAGAAATATTTTCACTTCAAAACCAAAAAAAAGAAAAAAATTTGGCCTGACCCCTAAAAAGTTCCGCCTGACCCCTAAAATTTTCCCCAGTCCCTAAATCTCTCCAGCCCCCTAATTTTTCACTCTCCCCCAACCATGAGAAATATTTTGAGTTCAAAACCAAAAAAAAGAAAAAAATTTGGCCTGACCCCTAAAAAGTTCGGCCTGACCCCTAAAATTTTCCCCGACCCCTCAATCTCTCTAGCCCCCTAAGTTTTCACTCTCCCCCAACCCTGAGAAATATTTTGACTTCAAAACAAAAAAAAACAAAAAAAACAAAAAAATTTGGCCTGACCCCTAAAAAGTTCGTCCTGACCCCTAAAATTTTCCCCGACCCCTAAATCTCTCCAGCCCCCTAATTTTTCACTCTCCCCCAACCATGAGATATATTTTGACTTCAAAACAAAAAAAAACAAAAAAATTTGGCCTGACCCCTAAAAAGTGCGTCCTGACCCCTAAAATTTTCCCCGACCCCTAAATCTCTCCAGCCCCCTAATTTTTCACTCTCCTCCAACGATGAGAAATAATTTGACTTCAAAACAAAAAAAAACAAAAAAATTTGGCCTGACCCCTAAAAAGTTCGTCCTGACCCCTAAAATTTTCCCCGACCCCTAAATCTCTCCAGCCCCCTAATTTTTCACTCTCCCCCAACCATGAGAAATATTTTCAGTTCAAAACCAAAAAAAAGAAAAAAAATTTTGCCTGACCCCTAAAAAGTTCGTCCTGACCCCTAAAATTTTCCTGATACGACCCTACCTCTACACTTCTCAAAAAAGGAGGAGATAATGCATGGGATGAGTGCATCATGACAACGGAACCGATACGACCCTACCTCAACACTTCTCAAAAAAGGAGGAGATAATGCATGAGATGAGTGCATCATGACAACGGAACCGATACGACCCTACCTCAACACTTCTCAAAAAAGGAGGAGATAATGCATGGGAATAGTGCATCATGACAACGGAACCGATACGACCCTACCTCAACACTTCTAAAAAAAGGAGATAATGCATGGGATGAGGGCATCATGACAACGGAACCGATACGACCCTACCTCAACATTTCTCAAAAAAGGAGGAGATAATGCATGGGATGAGTGCATCATGACAACGGAACCGATACTACCCTACCTCAACACTTCTCAAGAAAGGAGGAGGTAATGCTCACACTGGCGAATACCGTAACCCCCCCCCCCAATTTGGCCTGAAAGGAGGAGGTAATTCCTATCATGATAACAGAACGGCCACAGGGAGGGAGGGGGGGGGGGAATATTAGCGTCTATTAATAATTATGAAAGAAAGTGTGTGAGGGAAAAAAAACTGCCACTCTCTGACGTCATGATGACCTGATATAACCGGACACAATTTAGAGCCAGACCGGGTACATCCGGCAAGGGATTATGGGACAGGTGCGGATGTGATTGAGCAACCCTTGTTTCACTACACACTCTTAACGTAGGATTCCTATGTTGTTATTGATGCATCCGGACAGAAGTTATTGGATGATCTGATACAACCGGACACAATTTAGGGCAAGACCGGGTACATCCGGCAAGGGATTATGGGATGTTTACAGTGACTCTGTGGTTTTATCGGATTAGTACATAAATACATTAGATTATTTCGAATTTACTATCGAATTTGACCTCCTAGAACTGCACAGGACAAACCCATAGACCGGCGGAATGAAGCCCCGAAGGCCAAGACGATACCAATCTATGGGGTGCAGTATCCATCGAAACTACACTTTGATCTTAGCCAAAAGAAGTGAATTAATGTCATTTTCGGTAATGCGTATGAAAGCTATGTTGAATTAGAGAAAAACAGCCTAAGGGAGTCTAAAATTAATTCTTGATATTCAAAAGTTATATAAGAATTTGTTAAATAGTATTATACAATGTTTGTTCAAAGAAAATCATAGTTATTGTTACTTATTAATTTAATAATGTCATTTGAACAGTCTCTAGTGGATAGATCGCTGTTCAGGTGTAGTTTGGTTATAAATACCCCAGTAAAACCTCAGAATTTTAATTTCGGATCTTTACTTGGTCTTTTGGCTAAGATCAAAGTGTAGTATCTGTTCTCGGCATTTTTGCCTTGAGATAAAGTGTATTATCTAGTCCTATCCGATAGGTGTCGATCTTACACTGCCGAATCAAAAATCAGATTATCATTTTATTTTTGAATCCCTTTTCCTTTTGTTCACTTCCTCTCCCCTAAGGTACGGGCTGATAAGCGCCCACGGTCGAGATCTCTCTCTTACCTACTATTACTCGTTTCGTCTTAGGCGCTCACAACGACGAATCCCGACACTCCCCATCCCCCAAATTCGGCCTGAGGCGCTCACACCGGCGAAAATTCGGCCTGAGGCGCTCATACTGGCGAATGCCGACGCTCCTCCCAAAATTTCGCCTGAGGCGCTCATACTGGCGAATGCCGACACTTCGCGTGAATCGCCCCACCGGCGAATGCTGACACTCCTCCTCCTCCTCCCCAAATTTCGCCTGAGGCGCTCATACCGCCGACTGCCGACATTCCCCCGCCCCAGGTTTGGCCTGAGACGCTCATACCGGCGAATGCCGACATCCCCCCTCCCCAGATTTGGCCACGCCGAATGCCGACACCCCCCCTCCCCAGATTTGGCCTGACACTCCCCCATCCCCAAATTTCGCCTGAGCCGCACTGCCGACATTCCCCCTCCCCAGATTTGGCCTGAGGCGCTCATACCTGCGAATGCCGACATTCCCCCTCGCTAAATTCGGCACCGCCGAATGCCGACACTCCTCCTCCCCAGATTTGGCCTGAGGCGCACCGAATGCCGACACTCCCGCTCGCCCCCAAATTCGGCCTGAGGCGCCCCACCGCTGACTGCTGACATTCCCCCTCCCCAGATTTGGCCTGAGGCGCCCCACCGTCAAATGCCGACCCTCCCTTCCACCGCCGAATGCCGATACCGCCCCCCCTCCCCCATGTAATGCATGGGATGAGTGCATCATGACAACGGAACCGATACGACCCTACCTCTACACTTCTCAAAAAAGGAGGAGATAATGCATGGGATGAGGGCATCATGACAACGGAACCGATACTACCCTACCTCAACACTTCTCAAAAAAGGAGGAGGTAATACATGGGAATAGTGCATCATGACAACAGAACCGATACGACCCTACCTCAACACTTCTCAAATAAGGAGGAGATAATGCATGGGATGAGGGCATCATGACAACGGAACCGATACGACCCTACCTTAACACTTCTCCAAAAAGGAGGATATAATGCATGGGATGAGGGCATCATGGCAACGGAACCGATACGACCCTACCTCAACACTTCTCAAAAAAGGAGGAGATAATGCATGGGATGAGGGCATCGTGACAACGGAACCGATACGACCCTACCTCAACACTTCTCAAAAAAGGAGGAGGTAATTCATGGGATGAGCACATCATGACAACTGAACCGATACTATTCTACATCTACACTTCTCAAAAAAGGAGGAGGTAATGCATGGGATCAGTGCATCATGACAACGGAACCGACACGACCCTACCCCTACACTTCTCAAAAAAGGAGGAGGTAATGCTCACACCGGCGAATACCGTACCCACCCCCCAATTTGGCCTGAAAGGAGGAGGTAATTCCTATCATGATTACAGAACGGCCACAGGGAGGGAGGGGGGGGGGAATATTATCGTCTATTAATAATGCAAATAAATGCATATAGGCGCTCACACCGGCGAATGCCGTCACCCCCCCCCCCCAATTTGGCATGAAAGGAGGAGGTAATGCCTATCATGATAACGGAAGGGAGTGGGAGGAATATTAGCGTCTATTAAAAGGTTGTAGTGTGAGTGAATTTATTCCCGCCACTTTGCATTATTTTTCAAATTATCTGCCACTCTCTGACGTCATGATGACCTGATATAACCGGACACAATTTAGAGCAAGACCGGGTACATTCGGCAAGGGATTATGGGACAGGTGCGGATGTGATTGAGCAACCCTTGTTTCACTACACACTCTTACCGTAGGATTCCTATGTTGTTATTGATGCAACCGGACAGAAGTTAATGGATGATCTGATACAACCGGACACAATTTAGGGCAAGACCGGGTACATCCGGCAAGGGATTATGGGATGTTTACAGTGACTCGGCATTTTTATCGGATTAGTACATAAATACATTAGATTATTTCGAATTTACTACATATTAACGTTGAAATTTCGTGAAAAATACGAAAAAAACTGCTACCTTTTGTCGGAAAGTGGTCCGGTTGACTGTCAGCGAGTGAATCGTTTGTCGCGATTTTTAGATATTATGATTACGGGATATGTACGGTGCTAAAGATATCAATTTTTTGACATGTTGCCGCGTAGTTTTTGAGGAGATACTGGACATACAAACAAACAGACATACAGACAACTGCCCTTTATATAATAGACTAGCGGGGCTACCCGGCGTTGCTCGGGGTCATAAAAACATATATTTGAAGAAAGATCGTGTGTGTAACATCTTTATATTCAAACTTCTATGTCCGCCCCCTCTCTCTATAGCCGTCTCTTTATCTGCTACCTTTCTCTTTCCTGGTCGCCCCATTTCGCCGCTACTTTCTAATTTTGCCTTTTGCAAAAGCTGTTTCTTCCCCACCATTTCTCCTATTGCCCAGGGTAATAGTATGACATATTTCTATAAAAAGTAACACCTCTATCTGCGCCTTCTATATAGGTACTTATCTCCACCCCGGTGCGCATACTATATACGTACCTATCGCCGCCCCAGTTCACATACTATATACGTACCTATCGCCGCCCCGGTGCAGATAGTATTTAAGTACCTATCGCCGCCCCGTTGCGAATGCTAAATAGTACCTATCGTTGCCCCGGTGTGAATGCTAAATATATACCTATTGCGCCCCGGTGTGCATGCTACATAAGTACCTATCGCTGCCCTAGTGCGAATACTAAAGACATACCAATTGCGCTCCGGTGTGCATGCTACATAAGTACCTATCACTGCCGTAGTGCGAATAATTAATATGTACATATTGCCGCTTTGGTGTGAATGCTAAATACGTACCTATCGCCGGCCCAGTGCGAATGCTAAATACGTACCTATAGCCGCCCTGGTGCGAATGCTAAATACGTACCTATAGCCGCCCTAGTGCGAATGCTAAATACGTACCTATCACCACTACGGTGCGAATGCGAAATACATACCTTTCGCCGCCCCGGTACGCATGCAATATATGTACTGATCGCCGCCACAGAGCGCATGCTATGTACGTACTTATTGCTGCCCGTGTGTACATGCTATATACGTAGCTATCGCCACCCCTGAATTCTGAATACGTACCTATCGCCGCCCTGGTGTGGAAGCTAAATACGTACACATCGCCGCCCCGGTGCGAATGCTAAATACATACCTATCGCCGCCCCGGTGTGAATTCAAAATACGTACCTATCGCCGCCCCGGTGCGGAAGCTAAATACGTACATATCGCTGCCCCGGTGCGAATGCTAAATACATACCTATCGCTGCCCCGGTGTGAATGCTAAATACATACCTATCGCCGCCCCGGTGTGAATGCTAAATATGTACCTATCGCCGCCCCGGTGTGAATTTTAAATATGTACCTTTCGCCGCCCGGTGTAGATTTTAAATATGTACCTTTCGCCGCCCCTGTGCGCATGCTATATACGTACCTATCGCCGCCCCGGTGCGCGTGCTATATATGAACCAATCGCTTCCTCAGTGCGCATGCTAAATACATACCTATCACTGCCCCGGTGTGCATACTATATACGTACTTATTACCGCCCATGTGCACATGCTATATAAGTACCTATCACCACTGCTGAATGCTAAATAAGTACCTATCGCCGCCCCGGTGTGGAAGCTAAATACAGACATATCGCCGCCCCTAAATTTGGGCAGACCTTAAAAAATTTGGCCTGACCCCTAAAATTTTCCCCGTACCCTAAATCTCTCCAGCCTCTAATTTTTCACTCTCCCCCAACCATGAGAAATATTTTGAGTTCAAAAAAAAAAAAAAAAAAAAAAATTCGGCCAGACCCCTAAAAAGTTCCGCCTGACCCCTAAAATTTTCCCCGACCTTAAATGTCTCCAGCCCCCTAATTTTTCACTCTCCCCCAACCATGAGAAGTATTTTGACTTCAAAACAAAAATAAACAAAAAAATTTGGCCTGACCCCTAAAAAGTTCGTCCTGACCCCTAAAATTTTCCCCGACCCCTAAATCTCTCCAGCCCTTTAATTGTTCACTCTCCCCCAACCCTGAGAAATATTTTGAGTTCAAAACCAAAAAAAAAGAAAAAGATTTGGCCTAAACCCTAAAAAGTTCGTCCTGACCCCTAAAATTTTCTCCGACCCCTGAATCTCTCCAGCCACCTAATTTTTCACTCTCCCCCAACCATGAGAAATATTTTGACTTCAAGACAAAAAAAAACAAAAAAATTTGGCCTGACCCCTAAAAAGTTCGTCCTGACCCCTAAAATTTTCCCCAACCCCTAAATCTCTCCAGCCCCCTAATTTTTCACTGTCCCCCAACCCTGAGAAATATTTTGACTTCAAAACAAAAAAAAACAAAAAAATTTGGCCTGACCCCTAAAAAGTTCGTCCTGACCCCTAAAATTTTCCCCGACCCCTAAATCTCTCCAGCCCCCTAATTTTTAACTCTCCTCCAACCATAAGATATATTTTGACTTCAAAACAAAAAAAAACAAAAAAATTTGGCCTGACCCCTTAAAAGTTCGTCCTGACCCCTAAAATTTTCCCCGACCCCTGAATCTCTCCAGCCCCCTAATTTTTCACTCTACCCCAACCATGAGAAATATTTTGACTTCAAAACAAAAAAAAACAAAAAAATTTGGCCTGACCCCTAAAAAGTTCGTCCTGACCCCTAAAATTTTCCCCGACCCCTAAATCTCTCCAGCCCCCTAATTTTTCACTCTCCTCCAACCATAAGATATATTTTGACTTCAAAACAAAAAAAAACAAAAAAATTTGGCCTGACTCCTAAAAAGTTCGTCCTGACCCCTAAAATTTTCCCCGACCCCTAAATCACTCCAGCCCCCTAATTTTTCACTGTCCCCCAACCCTGAGAAATATATTGACTTCAAAACAAAAAAAAACAAAAAAAAACAAAAAAATTTGGCCTGACCCCTAAAAAGTTCGTCCTGACCCCTAAAATTTTCCCCGACCCCTAAATCTCTCCAGCCCCCTAATTTTTCACTCTCCTCCAACCATAAGATATATTTTGACTTCAAAACAAAAAAAAACAAAAAAATTTGGCCTGACCCCTAAAAAGTTCGTCCTGACCCCTAAAATATTCCCCGACCCCATAATATCTCCAGCCCCCTAATTTTTCACTCTCCCCCAACCCTGAGAAATATTTTGACTTAAAAAAAAAAAAAAAGTTCGTCCTGACCCCTAAAATTTTCCCCGACCCCTAAATCTCTCCAGCCCTTTAATTGTTCACTCTCCCCCAACCCTGAGAAATATTTTGAGTTCAAAACCAAAAAAAAAAGAAAAAGATTTGGCCTAAACCCTAAAAAGTTCGTCCTGACCCCTAAAATTTTCTCCGACCCCTGAATCTCTCCAGCCACCTAATTTTTCACTCTCCCCCAACCATAAGAAATATTTTGACTTCAAGACAAAAAAAAACAAAAAAATTTGGCCTGACCCCTAAAAAGTTCGTCCTGACCCCTAAAATTTTCCCCGACCCCTAAATCTCTCCAGCCCCTAATTTTTTACTCTCCTCCAACTCTGAGAAATATTTTGACTTCAAAACAAAAAATTGGCGTGACCACTAAAAAGTTCGGCCTGACCCCTAAAAAGTTCGGCCTGACCCCTAAATCTCTCCAGCCCCTCATCCCAACTAATTTTTCACTCTCACATAACCCTGAGAAATATTTTGAGTTAAAAACAAAATAAAAAAGAACAAATTTTGCTGACCCCTAAAAAGTTCGGATTGACCCCTAAAATTTTCTCCGACCCAGCGAAATATTTTGAGTTCAAAAAAAAATGTTATTTAACATGTATACAAATATTAGTGAAAACAGTGGCGGAGCATAATTATTTCTATTCTTACTTTATTTATTGAGATGTTTTTTAATATGTATACAAATATTAGTGAAAACAATGGCGGAGCATAATTTTTTCTTCCTTTTAATTTACTGATTGAGACGTTATTTAATATGTATACAAATATTTGTGAAAACAATGGTGGAGCATAATTATATCTCTTCTTACTTTACTTATTGAGACGTTATTTAATATGTATACAAATATAAGTGAAAACAATGGAGGAGCATAATAATTTCTCTTCTTACCTTACTTCTTGAGACGTTATTTAATATGTATACAAATATTAGTGAAAACAATGGTGGAGCATAATTATTTCTCTTTTTACTTTACTTCTTGAAACGTTATTTAATATGTATACAAATATTAGTGAAAACAATGGTGGAGCATAATTATTTATTACACTAACTTCACACCTCTCAAAAAGAAGGAGGTAATACCTGGGAGGATGGTATCATGTCAACAGAAGAAATGCGGTTAGGATTAAGCAACCCTTGCTTCACTATAAACTCGTGTTCAAAAAAGTTCCGTTAGGGATCCACTTTGACGTCATTTCCTGTTAAAATCGTGACTTTGCATTATGCCGACAATCCCCCATCTCCAAATTTGGCATGAGGCGCTTCACCGGCGAATGCCGACCCCCCCCCCCCCTAATTTGACCTGAAGCAGTCACACCGCCGCTCTATCTCTACAACTCTCAAAAAGGAGGAGGTAATGCCTAGGAGGGTGGTATCATAACAACAGAACGGGCGTAGGGGAGGAAAGGAAGGTAGAAGGGGTGGGAGTGAGAGGGAAAGAAGAGTTTTAGTGTGAGGGATTTTCTTCCCTACACTCTTTTCCTCTGACGTCATTTCCTGTTAAAAGCATGACGGTGCATTATTTCTCAAATTCTACATGATGTCATTGTTTTTTTCTCAAATTAGTACTAAACAACGTTGAAAATCGAGGAAAAAGGCAGTCGACCCTCGAAGAGTCCATTTTTTTTCCGGTACTGAGATAGTATACGTCCCGGGGCTGGCCGGTCATAATGACGTCAACCGTGTGACTGTTTGTTGGGTACTCTCGGAGGAGTATCTGGACATACAAACAGACAAACAGACAGACATACAGACAACTGGCCTTTATATAATAGAAGATACAAATAAATGCACATTGGCCTTTATTATAGATACAAATAAATGCACATTGGTCTTTATTATAGATTTGCTTAATACCCCTCCCCCCCAAGAAAAGATTTGGCCTGATGCGCTCACACCGGCGAATGCTGACACTCTCTCCTCGCAACAGATACTACACTGTCTCCACCCTGTCAAAAAGGTGTGAGCGCCGGCGAATGCCGACACTCCCCCTCCCCAAATTTGGCCTGAGGGACTCACACCGGCGAATGCCGTCACCCCCCCCCCAATTTGACATGAAAGGAGGAGGTAATGCCTATCATGATAACGGAAGGGAGGGGGAGGAATATTAGCGTCTATTAAAAGGTTGTAGTGTGAGTGAATTTCTTCCCGCCACTTTGCATTATTTTTCAAATTATCTGCCACTCTCTGACGTCATGATATAACCGGACACAATTTAGAGCAAGACCGGGTACATCCGGCAAGGGATTATGGGACAGGTGCGGATGTGATTGAGCAACCCTTGTTTCACTACACACTCTTAACGTAGGATTACTATGTTGTTATTGATGCATCCGGACAGAAGTTATTGGATGATCTGATACAACCGGACACAATTTAGGACAAGACCGGGTACATCCGGCAAGGGATTATGGGATGTTTACAGTGACTCTGCATTTTTATCGGATTAGTACATAAATACATTAGATTATTTCGAATTTACTATCGAATTTGACCTCCTAGAACTGCACAGGACAAACCCATAGACCGACGGAATGAAGGCCCGAAGGCCAAGACGATACCAGTCTATGGGGTGCAGTATCCATCGAAACAGATACTACACTTTGATGTTAGCCAAAAGAAGTGAATTAATTGTCATTTTCGGTAATGGCGTATGAAAGCTATGTTGAATTAGAGAAAAACGGCCTAGGGGAGTCTAAAATTCATTCTTGATATTCCAAACTTATATAAGAATTTGTTAAATAGTAGTATACAATGTTTTTTGAAAGAAAATCTTAGTTATTATTACTTGTTAATTTAATAATGTAATTTAAACAGTGTCTAGTGGATAGACCGCTGTTCAGGTGTAGATTGGTTATAAATACCCCAGTAAATAACCTCAGATTTGGATTTTCTCCCGCCTTTTAAAATCTTGACTCGTCTTGTATTTTTCTAGGCAACTCTTAGGCAATCACTTGTGATTGCCTAAGAGGAGACCAGCTACTTGGGCCCCGCCCAGTTTAAAGCTAAATCATCAGGGGACTCTCTCTGTCCCCTTAGACTAGCCCCTGTTGGGCAATTTGTCTCTTCACACCCCTCTTGGGTGGCCGCCCCTGTTGGGCGGTTCCATTGTATTAATCTTTTTGTTCCCTTCTCTTGCAGGTGTCCAACCCCCAGGCTTGACTTAAGCAGCTGGCAGGTTTCGGGTCTGACTTACGTACCTTTTGGCGACGGTCTTCCTGAATCCGAATCGGCGGGTCTCTAGCCGGGAGTTGGATGGAAGAGGGGAGGAGTGGTCCGGGCTCTGCTGCAGAGTCTTTGTCTAGCCCGGGCTCCTTTTCCGAACTGAGGCGACGGTCTCAGGTCGGGGAGGGAGCAGACCTCAAACAGCAGGACGGTCACGCCGCCATAGGCGTCGTGCCCAGTACGTCCGCCAGTGCCGCTCCCAGCACTGAAAGTAGATCAGGGTCTGCCGCCTTAGGCGGGAGCCCTGTTAGATTGCACGCTGCTGTCCCCGGCAGCTCCACCCAGGATAGCTCAGATCCTAGAGGTGATCTGGGTCGGTGGGAACGACTCCCCACTGTACCAATCGCTCGCCGGGCTTCAACCGTCAGCCCGCCTGGTAGTAGGCGAAAAGGCCGCCTGCCTCCAGGAGTAAGAGCGACCCGGTCGGTGGAGTCCCACAAAGAAGGGGCCACCGACCCAGATCAGCCGCCAGCCCACATTGACAGGGACTCTGCTCAATGCCGCAACCTCACCCAAGAACTCTTTGGAAGTGACAGCAGCATTTGCAGCGACAGCAGTGTCTGCAGCGACCACAGCCCTGTGAGCAGTCGCGGCAATAGCAGAGACAGCAGCATGGAAGTTCTGCAGCTGACTCCAGACGTTCCGGCCCAGACTAACATGCGGCAGTCCAGGCCGAGGAAGATGAGGGCGGCACATACTGTACCAAAGAAAGGAGCAGCGGATGTCGCTGGCAAGAGAGGAACCAAGGCGGCCACTCCGCCGGCAACAACGCCGGAAACAGCTCCAAAGGAGTGGCCGTCCCTCTCATCAACACCAGCGGAGACACCCAATTCATGGGCGATACCTCCCGGGCAGAAGACGCCGTCGCCGACGAAGGCTGTAACACCTACAACTCCGGCGCAAACCAACTCTCCTGCCCAATCACCTAAAGACCAGTGGGGACCCCAGTCGCAAAGAAGCCCGTCAGAATACCGTCGGTTGTTCGAGTCTAAGTACAAGGAACTAACCGACGGTAGCGTTATCAAAGCAGCGCCAGGAGCGGTGGAACGGCTAGCGAAGCGAATTGTTTCGCTAGTCACCATCGACTCCAGAACCAAAGGGCTGGCTGGGCTCCAGATCGAAACGGTAGGGGAGATTTTATGGTCCCTGAAAGTCCCGGCGACATATATTTGCCGTCGAGGTTTTGCGACCTGGGACTTACTACTCCCCTCAGAACAAGAAGCGGAAAAGTTGGCCAGGGCCGACCTGAGGCATAAACATCTGATCCTCAGGCCGGAGTACTTGAGCAGGAGGAGGACACTAGTCACTGTCCTCGGCGTCCCCTGCTATATTGACTCGGAGCAACTAGGTGCAGTGATGAGTCAATATGGGGACGTCGAAGCCATAATCCCGGTCCGCGGTCCCCATAACCTAATGGTAGGGGACTACAAAATTAAAATGCGTTTGGACCGGGATGGCTTCAACAAGATACCGCCACTGCTCAAGTGCGACTCCTGGTCGATGTCTATCATCGTCGAGGGCAGGAGGCCACATTGCTGGCACTGCGAGCAGAAGGGGCATATGGCGAAAGACTGCCCAAAAAAGGCGCCAATCAAGAAGACCCCTTCTGCCGCAGCCCCGGGAGGTCCAGCGGCATCAGTAGCTCCTAGAACTGATAAGGACGAGGAGGGTTTCACCCCAGTGGTACGAAAGAACAAACCACAGAAGCCCTCCTCCAAAGTGCAGCCCTCTGAAGTAAAAGGGATGCGGGGTCCCGCTAAGTCAATGAGCGTGGATATGCCCACCGATAAGGAGCCGCAGCAAACATCTAGCACGGCAGCGGCCACGAAACGAAAAACCGAGGTTCCCCTGTCACTACCTTCGTCAACATCTTCATCGTCCGAATCGGAAGGGGAGAAGATGGAGGGTGACGCTGGCCCGGCCCCGGCTCGAGAGACAGTGAAAAAGTTCACCCGGGATAGAAAGGTGGCCAAACGTGCCGTTTCACAAGAAAAAGAGGCTGGGCCCCAATCCCCCGCCCCGATGTCCGTAGAGATGACTATCTCTCCTGCTCAGTCCCCCGAATCCCCAAAACCTAAACCCACCACTGAGCAGAAATCCCCTTCCCCCACTGAAACTCCCCCAGCTAGTTCCCGTTCTCTGTCTCGAAAGGAAGAGTCGGGGTCCAAAACTCCCAATGTGGCCAAACAGGCCAAGAAACAAAAAGCGTCGCCCTCCCCTACAAGAAAGGAGAAGACGAGAAAGCTCCCCTTCCTGCCAGGGGACCTCATCTGCGAAGCAGATCTGCACCACGCCGCTGCCGAGCTCACGCCGCAGCAAAGAAGCGCGCTCAGGCCGCTGCAGCTCCTTACGAAGACCCAGGGTCTGGACACTACCAACCCGTCCAACTTCCCCGATGCTCCTTTGCTGATCACGTTCGTCAGGAAGACGAAAATTCGCCGCACGAAATCCATGTGGCGAATGATAGAAGCAGCAAAGGATGCGATCCTGGGTCTAACGTTGGTGGAAGAGGGGCACGACTCCCTCGACGATCTGAGGGATAAATGTGAAGGGAGGATCCCCATTTACGTCCACCCTTGTTTTTATAGAGCGTTAAAGTTAACCTTCCCCCTGGATGTCGGGGGCATCTCCCGAGACGGCCGCGCGTCGTCAGAATTGCTCACTGGCAATATCGGGCATGCCGTCGGCATCCTCACTGACAAAGACTTTAGGCCGCTGATTGACACTGACTAGTGCAATGGCTACGACCTTGAAACTAGGAAGCTTGAACGCGAGAGGCTTGAGATCCTTAAGCAAAGCAGCCCGCATACTGGGGGATCTCAAGGCTTTTGAATTAGATGTGGCTGCGGTACAGGAAACTCACTATGTTTCGATGGACGATCATCGACTGCTGTCGGAACATTTCGATGTTTTTTCAGCATTTGGTGACCGTTCTGCTCGGGGAGTTTCGCTGTTAGTTAGACGCACTCTGTTAGCAAGGGTAAACGTTGTTCACGCGGATGCTGATGGCAGACTGGTCGTGGCTGATGTTGCCGTGAATAGTGCCATGTTTCGAATCGTCGCGGTTTATGCGCCCAATTCCATTCGTGAGAGGGTTTCCTTTTTCCGAGGGTTGGAGGGGTTTCTCGGTGGTTCGGAGCGGCTAATCCTAGTGGGAGATTGGAATGCCATCCTTGATCCCAGGATAGATAAGGTGGGGGGACCTAGTGGGTCGGATAGGTGTGAGACAAGTCTGTCTGATCTGATGGCACAATGCGATCTGGTCGACAGATTTCGTATCGATCACCCAGGGCGGGAGATGTGGACGTGGCTCGCTAGCGGCACTTTCCTTTCAAGTACTTACTTGGATAGATTGCTAATTAGAAGAGGCAACGTAGATTATATCTCTTGTCCCACGTTCCACTGGTTAGGCCATTCTGACCACAAGCTACTTGTGGCCAGTCTGGAGTTAGGCCCTAAGACACATAAGGTAGCTAGCTACTGGAAGTTAAATACCTCCTTACTGGAGATACGTGACTTCCGGGAGCAGCTATCTCTTAACTTTCAAAAGGGATTAGTGGGGGCGGTAACCGGGAGTAAGTGGTGGGTTAACGCCAAAGTTGGCATTAGGCGCTTTTCTGTTCAATATAGCCAACGCCTCGCCTTAAATAAGGCAGAAACAGAAAAGCGTTTAGAAACTAAGCTGGCCCGGGCGGTGGCTGGGGGGGATTCCCTAGGCATAGAACTAGCTAAGGGGGACCTGAAACGTGCGGCTAACGTGCGGTATGAAGGTCAAGTAGTTAGAGCTAGGCTAGATAGAGTGTCCAACGAAGCCGTGAATGTGGACGCGCAAGAGCGTAGAACTCCACTTCGTCGCAGCTCGGTCGGTCTCATTCGTCAAGTCAAACACCCGGAAGGACACACCCTTGTGTCGGCTCGGGAGATTTGCCGGGGATTTCGTGAGCATTTCATGGAACGGTTCACCCAACTGCCCGGACTCCGCGTCGAGGAGTTTGGCAGCTATTTAGCTGGCTCGCCCCGCCTGGAGGCGGCCCGAGCGGCTAGCTGTGATGGGCGCGTTACAGAGTGTGAGGTCTTGGCTGCACTGAAGCAGGTCGGCTACGACAAATCGCCGGGACTCGATGGTTTGCCCTATGAATTGTTCTTGAGGCTGTCGCACATCTTCGTACCTATTCTGGTCAATGTTTTCAATCACTGGTTTGAACAGGGTTCCATCCCCGGTCAAGTCACCAAGGGAGTGATCACATTGCTTCAGAAAAAGGGCCAAGATGGTGGGGAATTAGACGATTACAGGCCCATAACTCTGCTAAACACAGATTTAAAGATTTTGGCCAAAGTTCTTGCAAATCGGTTGCAGCTTGTTATCGCTGAGTTGGTCGAACCTGATCAGAATTATGCTGTGAAGGGGAGATCGATTCAAAACAACTTGCATCTGATGCGCACGATCATAGAGGGATTAGAAGACGACACCGAAGCCGCGCTGATCAATTTAGATCAGTCCAAAGCTTTTGACAGGGTCGACCATCGGTTCCTGGGATCTGTTTTAGAGGCCTCCGGTTTTACACCGGACTTCCGCAGATGGATCTCCATTTTGTATCGCGGGCCGACGGCAGTGGTGCAAGTGAATGGAATGCGATCGGAGTCTTTTGCCGTCTCTCGGTCGGTACGTCAGGGATGTCCGCTGTCTCCCCTGCTTTACGTCCTTGCCTTGGAGCCTTTTCTCCGCAGGCTTAGGATCGGGGAGCCTGGACTGGCCCTACGCGGTATTGCTCTTCCTGGCGGTGCGCGAGCCAGGGTATCCGCGTATGCCGATGATGTCACCGTGTTTGTGTCGTGCTTTCGAGACATTCTCGCGGTGACTAAGGCACTCAGAAGGTACGAAAAAGTGACAGGGGCCAAAGTCAACCTTAGCAAATCCAATGGCCTAAGGTTGGCTGCCTGGAGTGGCGCGGCTGCGCTCCCGGGCCTTTTCAACTGGACTGACGGCCCGGTTCGGATCCTCGGCGTATGGTTCGGACCCGGTCTCCAGCTTGATAAGAACTGGTCGGAAGTACAGTCTAAGGTCGAAGCGTCTGTAAGGATTTGGCTTCGAAGGGGGCTTTCCCTTAAAGGTCGGGCTGAGGCGTGCGTCACGTACGTCTTTCCGCTCATCCTTTACCGATTGGCTGTACTACCTCTGCCTGCGGACCGCCGAGCGGTTTTGACGCGTCTCCTTTTCTCGCTTTTGTGGGCAAAGGGGAAGCCGCTAGTCCGTAGACAGGTCTGTACTCAACGTCCTGATGTGGGAGGCTTGGGAATGCCCGACTTGGCGAGCCATTTGTATGCCGAGCGGTTATCATTCCTGAGCCGAACCTTGACAGAGGAGTCTGCGTGGGGCCCTGCGGTTGGAAGCGCTTTTCCTAACCTCATCCCTGACCACTTGGCCGAATGCCGACGTAAGCCAAGGAGTCAATCGCAGTTCTTCAACGAATGCCGAGCTGCGCTCAGAGTGCTGCCGGGGTCCAGTGACCTCGCCCGGTCTAGAAGGACATTCTATCGGGAGTTAGTGGTGGGGACCGCTTCGGATCCTCTTGGGGAGCGACTTGGATTGTCGGAGGAGGAGGCTCGCTCTCAGTGGAATTGGGCGCCAGGCAGGAGCTATCTCAATAATTCTGAGTTCTCTCTGACCTGGCGATTGGTTCGAAATGTGTTACCCCTCAATGACATACGATTCAAAATTGGTATGGCTATCAGCCCCTTTTGCCCACGTTGCGAGGAAGATGAAATTGAAACGGCGGAACATGCCTTTTTCACCTGCTCCAAACTTCGTGAATTTTGGACGTATGTCGGCGAGGTGACGGCTCGCATCACCCCCGATCGGGTGACGTGCTTGGATTTAGCATCCGTTGTCTTCAACATGGACCCCTTGTGGCCCAGGGAGAAACGTATGGTTTTGCTCGCGATCTTAGCCGTAGCTAGACTCGTGGTGTATACTTCTCGCTTAGAGATAGGGCGTGGGGGGGTGCCGCCTTCTTATTATGATTTGATTTCGTATTTTAAACACCAGCTTAAAATCAAAATCAAATCTGATAGAAGGAGGTTGCCTTCTTCACTTTTCAAAAGTAGGTGGATACACACCGCTAGTTTATGCGTGTTCACGCGGAATAGATTCGAGTTCGTGTTCCCTGCCTAGGCATGGCACACAGCGACCTTAAAGCATCTTTGTCGAAAAACAAAAATCCCCTTAAAAACTGACCAGTAAATTTTGGGCGCAGTCCCTATTAGCTAGTAGCGTAAATGAGCTCTTTGCCCCCAGCTTTATTTTAGGTGTCAGAACTCCTTCAGGATGCCCGCTCCCTAATTTATTTTATATCCCCGACCCGCCATAATAGTTCTTATCCTGAAGGACACCGCACATCCCGACAAACCCACCCCTCCATTTCTTTTGCCCCCATAGAAACGCCCACTCCCAATTAGGAGCTTACTCTCTTGCTTTCGGTCTGTACCAGAAGACAGCGAGCAGCTCATACTCTAGATAGGATGGGGGGTACCTTACTAACACACCTTAATTAGCATTTTCTTTGGTTCTTTATTTTTATCATCACTTTTATTTTTATTTATTTTTTGGGGATTATTTAAGGCTTAGTTTTTTGTTCTCCCACTCCCATCATCACACATGTAAATATCTATTGTAAATAAAATTCATTGAAACACCTGGGGATATTTTAAGTAGCTTAAGTCCATAGAGTGAATGTGGTATTGTGGTGACTGAAACTAGTTTTTAGGGTATTCATAGACCAAGTGGACGACCCCCGACCCCCATCTTCCCCCCCCATACCCCTTTTTGGCCTTGTGCCACATCTGATTATTTATGTACAAATTTTTGGATAAATAAATGGATTTTCTCCCGCCTTTTAAAATCTTGACTCGTCTTGTATTTTTCTAGGCAACTCTTAGGCAATCACTTGTGATTGCCTAAGAGGAGACCAGCTACTTGGGCCCCGCCCAGTTTAAAGCTAAATCATCAGGGGACTCTCTCTGTCCCCTTAGACTAGCCCCTGTTGGGCAATTTGTCTCTTCACACCCCTCTTGGGTGGCCGCCCCTGTTGGGCGGTTCCATTGTATTAATCTTTTTGTTCCCTTCTCTTGCAGGTGTCCAACCCCCAGGCTTGACTTAAGCAGCTGGCAGGTTTCGGGTCTGACTTACGTACCTTTTGGCGACGGTCTTCCTGAATCCGAATCGGCGGGTCTCTAGCCGGGAGTTGGATGGAAGAGGGGAGGAGTGGTCCGGGCTCTGCTGCAGAGTCTTTGTCTAGCCCGGGCTCCTTTTCCGAACTGAGGCGACGGTCTCAGGTCGGGGAGGGAGCAGACCTCAAACAGCAGGACGGTCACGCCGCCATAGGCGTCGTGCCCAGTACGTCCGCCAGTGCCGCTCCCAGCACTGAAAGTAGATCAGGGTCTGCCGCCTTAGGCGGGAGCCCTGTTAGATTGCACGCTGCTGTCCCCGGCAGCTCCACCCAGGATAGCTCAGATCCTAGAGGTGATCTGGGTCGGTGGGAACGACTCCCCACTGTACCAATCGCTCGCCGGGCTTCAACCGTCAGCCCGCCTGGTAGTAGGCGAAAAGGCCGCCTGCCTCCAGGAGTAAGAGCGACCCGGTCGGTGGAGTCCCACAAAGAAGGGGCCACCGACCCAGATCAGCCGCCAGCCCACATTGACAGGGACTCTGCTCAATGCCGCAACCTCACCCAAGAACTCTTTGGAAGTGACAGCAGCATTTGCAGCGACAGCAGTGTCTGCAGCGACCACAGCCCTGTGAGCAGTCGCGGCAATAGCAGAGACAGCAGCATGGAAGTTCTGCAGCTGACTCCAGACGTTCCGGCCCAGACTAACATGCGGCAGTCCAGGCCGAGGAAGATGAGGGCGGCACATACTGTACCAAAGAAAGGAGCAGCGGATGTCGCTGGCAAGAGAGGAACCAAGGCGGCCACTCCGCCGGCAACAACGCCGGAAACAGCTCCAAAGGAGTGGCCGTCCCTCTCATCAACACCAGCGGAGACACCCAATTCATGGGCGATACCTCCCGGGCAGAAGACGCCGTCGCCGACGAAGGCTGTAACACCTACAACTCCGGCGCAAACCAACTCTCCTGCCCAATCACCTAAAGACCAGTGGGGACCCCAGTCGCAAAGAAGCCCGTCAGAATACCGTCGGCTGTTCGAGTCTAAGTACAAGGAACTAACCGACGGTAGCGTTATCCAAGCAGCGCCAGGAGCGGTGGAACGGCTAGCGAAGCGAATTGTTTCGCTAGTCACCATCGACTCCAGAACCAAAGGGCTGGCTGGGCTCCAGATCGAGACGGTAGGGGAGATTTTATGGTCCCTGAAAGTCCCGGCGACATATATTTGCCGTCGAGGTTTCGCAACCTGGGACCTTTTACTCCCCTCTGAACAGGAAGCAGAGAAGTTGGCCAGGGCCGACCTGAGGCATAAACATCTGATCCTCAGGCCGGAGTACTTGAGCAGGAGGAGGACACTAGTCACTGTCCTCGGCGTCCCCTGCTATATTGACTCGGAGCAACTAGGTGCAGTGATGAGTCAATATGGGGACGTCGAAGCCATAATCCCGGTCCGCGGTCCCCATAACCTAATGGTAGGGGACTACAAAATTAAAATGCGTTTGGACCGGGATGGCTTCAACAAGATACCGCCACTGCTCAAGTGCGACTCCTGGTCGATGTCTATAATCGTAGAGGGCAGGAGGCCACATTGCTGGCACTGCGAGCAGAAGGGGCATATGGCGAAAGACTGCCCAAAAAAGGCGCCAATCAAGAAGACCCCTTCTGCCGCAGCCCCGGGAGGTCCAGCGGCATCAGCAGCTCCTAGAACTGAAAAAGACGAGGAGGGTTTCACCCCAGTGGTCCGAAAGAACAAACCACAGAAGCCCTCCTCCAAAGTGCAGCCCTCTGAAGTAAAAGGGATGCGGGGTCCCGCTAAGTCAATGAGCGTGGATATGCCCACCGATAAGGAGCCGCAGCAAACATCTAGCACGGCAGCGGCCACGAAACGAAAAACCGAGGTTCCCCTGTCACTACCTTCGTCAACATCTTCATCGTCCGAATCGGAAGGGGAGAAGATGGAGGGTGACGCTGGCCCGGCCCCGGCTCGAGAGACAGTGAAAAAGTTCACCCGGGATAGAAAGGTGGCCAAACGTGCCGTTTCACAAGAAAAAGAGGCTGGGCCCCAATCCCCCGCCCCGATGTCCGTAGAGATGACTATCTCTCCTGCTCAGTCCCCCGAATCCCCAAAACCTAAACCCACCACTGAGCAGAAATCCCCTTCCCCCACTGAAACTCCCCCAGCTAGTTCCCGCTCTCTGTCTCGAAAGGAAGAGTCGGGGTCCAAAACTCCCAATGTGGCCAAACAGGCCAAGAAACAAAAAGCGTCGCCCTCCCCTACAAGAAAGGAGAAGACGAGAAAGCTCCCCTTCCTGCCAGGGGACCTCATCTGCGAAGCAGATCTGCACCACGCCGCTGCCGAGCTCACGCCGCAGCAAAGAAGCGCGCTCAGGCCGCTGCAGCTCCTTACGAAGACCCAGGGTCTGGACACTACCAACCCGTCCAACTTCCCCGATGCTCCTTTGCTGATCACGTTCGTCAGGAAGACGAAAATTCGCCGCACGAAATCCATGTGGCGAATGATAGAAGCAGCAAAGGATGCGATCCTGGGTCTAACGTTGGTGGAAGAAGGGCACGACTCCCTCGACGATCTGAGGGATAAATGTGAAGGGAGGATCCCCATTTACGTCCACCCTTGTTTTTATAGAGCGTTAAAGTTAACCTTCCCCCTGGATGTCGGGGGCATCTCCCGAGACGGCCGCGCGTCGTCAGAATTGCTCACTGGCAATATCGGGCATGCCGTCGGCATCCTCACTGACAAAGACTTTAGGCCGCTGATTGACACTGACTAGTGCAATGGCTACGACCTTGAAACTAGGAAGCTTGAACGCGAGAGGCTTGAGATCCTTAAGCAAAGCAGCCCGCATACTGGGGGATCTCAAGGCTTTTGAATTAGATGTGGCTGCGGTACAGGAAACTCACTATGTTTCGATGGACGATCACCGACTGCTGTCGGAGCATTTCGATGTTTTTTCAGCTTTTGGTGACCGTTCTGCTCGGGGAGTTTCGCTGTTAGTTAGACGCACTCTGTTAGCAAGGGTAAACGTTGTTCACGCGGATGCTGATGGCAGACTGGTCGTGGCTGATGTTGCCGTGAATAGTGCCATGTTTCGAATCGTCGCGGTTTATGCGCCCAATTCCATTCGTGAGAGGGTTTCCTTTTTCCGAGGGTTGGAGGGGTTTCTCGGTGGTTCGGAGCGGCTAATCCTAGTGGGAGATTGGAATGCCATCCTTGATCCCAGGATAGATAAGGTGGGGGGACCTAGTGGGTCGGATAGGTGTGAGACAAGTCTGTCTGATCTGATGGCACAATGCGATCTGGTCGACAGATTTCGTATCGATCACCCAGGGCGGGAGATGTGGACGTGGCTCGCTAGCGGCACTTTCCTTTCAAGTACTTACTTGGATAGATTGCTAATTAGAAGAGGCAACGTAGATTATATCTCTTGTCCCACGTTCCACTGGTTAGGCCATTCTGACCACAAGCTACTTGTGGCCAGTCTGGAGTTAGGCCCTAAGACACACAAGGTAGCTAGCTACTGGAAGTTAAATACCTCCTTACTGGAGATACGTGACTTCCGGGAGCAGCTATCTCTTAACTTTCAAAAGGGATTAGTGGGGGCGGTAACCGGGAGTAAGTGGTGGGTTAACGCCAAAGTTGGCATTAGGCGCTTTTCTGTTCAATATAGCCAACGCCTCGCCTTAAATAAGGCAGAAACAGAAAAGCGTTTAGAAACTAAGCTGGCCCGGGCGGTGGCTGGGGGGGATTCCCTAGGCATAGAACTAGCTAAGGGGGACCTGAAACGTGCGGCTAACGTGCGGTATGAAGGTCAAGTAGTTAGAGCTAGGCTAGATAGAGTGTCCAACGAAGCCGTGAATGTGGACGCGCAAGAGCGTAGAACTCCACTTCGTCGCAGCTCGGTCGGTCTCATTCGTCAAGTCAAACACCCGGAAGGACACACCCTTGTGTCGGCTCGGGAGATTTGCCGGGGATTTCGTGAGCATTTCATGGAACGGTTCACCCAACTGCCCGGACTCCGCGTCGAGGAGTTTGGCAGCTATTTAGCTGGCTCGCCCCGCCTGGAGGCGGCCCGAGCGGCTAGCTGTGATGGGCGCGTTACAGAGTGTGAGGTCTTGGCTGCACTGAAGCAGGTCGGCTACGACAAATCGCCGGGACTCGATGGTTTGCCCTATGAATTGTTCTTGAGGCTGTCGCACATCTTCGTACCTATTCTGGTCAATGTTTTCAATCACTGGTTTGAACAGGGTTCCATCCCCGGTCAAGTCACCAAGGGAGTGATCACATTGCTTCAGAAAAAGGGCCAAGATGGTGGGGAATTAGACGATTACAGGCCCATAACTCTGCTAAACACAGATTTAAAGATTTTGGCCAAAGTTCTTGCAAATCGGTTGCAGCTTGTTATCGCTGAGTTGGTCGAACCTGATCAGAATTACGCTGTGAAGGGGAGATCGATTCAAAACAACTTGCATCTGATGCGCACGATCATAGAGGGATTAGAAGACGACACCGAAGCCGCGCTGATCAATTTAGATCAGTCCAAAGCTTTTGACAGGGTCGACCATCGGTTCCTGGGATCTGTTTTAGAGGCCTCCGGTTTTACACCGGACTTCCGCAGATGGATCTCCATTTTGTATCGCGGGCCGACGGCAGTGGTGCAAGTGAATGGAATGCGATCGGAGTCTTTTGCCGTCTCTCGGTCGGTACGTCAGGGATGTCCGCTGTCTCCCCTGCTTTACGTCCTTGCCTTGGAGCCTTTTCTCCGCAGGCTTAGGATCGGGGAGCCTGGACTGGCCCTACGCGGTATTGCTCTTCCTGGCGGTGCGCGAGCCAGGGTATCCGCGTATGCCGATGATGTCACCGTGTTTGTGTCGTGCTTTCGAGACATTCTCGCGGTGACTAAGGCACTCAGAAGGTACGAAAAAGTGACAGGGGCCAAAGTCAACCTTAGCAAATCCAATGGCCTAAGGTTGGCTGCCTGGAGTGGCGCGGCTGCGCTCCCGGGCCTTTTCAACTGGACTGACGGCCCGGTTCGGATCCTCGGCGTATGGTTCGGACCCGGTCTCCAGCTTGATAAGAACTGGTCGGAAGTACAGTCTAAGGTCGAAGCGTCTGTAAGGATTTGGCTTCGAAGGGGGCTTTCCCTTAAAGGTCGGGCTGAGGCGTGCGTCACGTACGTCTTTCCGCTCATCCTTTACCGATTGGCTGTACTACCTCTGCCTGCGGACCGCCGAGCGGTTTTAACGCGTCTCCTTTTCTCGCTTTTGTGGGCAAAGGGGAAGCCGCTAGTCCGTAGACAGGTCTGTACTCAACGTCCTGATGTGGGAGGCTTGGGAATGCCCGACTTGGCGAGCCATTTGTATGCCGAGCGGTTATCATTCCTGAGCCGAACCTTGACAGAGGAGTCTGCGTGGGGCCCTGCGGTTGGAAGCGCTTTTCCTAACCTCATCCCTGACCACTTGGCCGAATGCCGACGTAAGCCAAGGAGTCAATCGCAGTTCTTCAACGAATGCCGAGCTGCGCTCAGAGTGCTGCCGGGGTCCAGTGACCTCGCCCGGTCTAGAAGGACATTCTATCGGGAGTTAGTGGTGGGGACCGCTTCGGATCCTCTTGGGGAGCGACTTGGATTGTCGGAGGAGGAGGCTCGCTCTCAGTGGAATTGGGCGCCAGGCAGGAGCTATCTCAATAATTCTGAGTTCTCTCTGACCTGGCGATTGGTTCGAAATGTGTTACCCCTCAATGACATACGATTCAAAATTGGTATGGCTATCAGCCCCTTTTGCCCACGTTGCGAGGAAGATGAAATTGAAACGGCGGAACATGCCTTTTTCACCTGCTCCAAACTTCGTGAATTTTGGACGTATGTCGGCGAGGTGACGGCTCGCATCACCCCCGATCGGGTGACGTGCTTGGATTTAGCATCCGTTGTCTTCAACATGGACCCCTTGTGGCCCAGGGAGAAACGTATGGTTTTGCTCGCGATCTTAGCCGTAGCTAGACTCGTGGTGTATACTTCTCGCTTAGAGATAGGGCGTGGGGGGGTGCCGCCTTCTTATTATGATTTGATTTCGTATTTTAAACACCAGCTTAAAATCAAAATCAAATCTGATAGAAGGAGGTTGCCTTCTCCACTTTTCGAAAGTAGGTGGATACACACCGCTAGCTTATGCGTGTTCACGCGGAATAGATTCGAGTTCGTGTTCCCTGCCTAGGCATGGCACACAGCGACCTTAAAGCATCTTTGTCGAAAAACAAAAATCCCCTTAAAAACTGACCAGTAAATTTTGGACGCAGTCCCTATTAGCTAGTAGCGTAAATGAGCTCTTTGCCCCCAGCTTTATTTTAGGTGTCAGAACTCCTTCAGGATGCCCGCTCCCTAATTTATTTTATATCCCCGACCCGCCATAATAGTTCTTATCCTGAAGGACACCGCACATCCCGACAAACCCATCCCTCCATTTCTTTTGCCCCCATAGAAACGCCCACTCCCAATTAGGAGCTTACTCTCTTGCTTTCGGTCTGTACCAGAAGACAGCGAGCAGCTCATACTCTAGATAGGATGGGGGGTACCTTACTAACACACCTTAATTAGCATTTTCTTTGGTTCTTTATTTTTATCATCACTTTTATTTTTATTTATTTTTGGGGGATTATTTAAGGCTTAGTTTTTTGTTCTCCCACTCCCATCATCACACATGTAAATATCTATTGTAAATAAAATTCATTGAAACACCTGGGGATATTTTAAGTAGCTTAAGTCCATAGAGTGAATGTGGTATTGTGGTGACTGAAACTAGTTTTTAGGGTATTCATAGACCAAGTGGACGACCCCCGACCCCCATCTTCCCCCCCATACCCCTTTTTGGCCTTATGCCACATCTGATTATTTATGTACAAATTTTTGGATAAATAAATTGATTTTCTCCCGCCTGTTAAAATCATTGACTTGTCTTCGATTTTTTCAGGCAACTCTTAGGCAATCACTCGTGATTGCCTAAGAGGAGACCAGCTACTTGGGCCCCGCCCAGTTTAAAGCTAAATCATCAGGGGACTCTCTCTGTCCCCTTAGACTAGCCCCTGTTGGGCAATTTGTCTCTTCACACCCCTCTTGGGTGGCCGCCCCTGTTGGGCGGTTCCATTGTATTAATCTTTTTGTTCCCTTCTCTTGCAGGTGTCCAACCCCCAGGCTTGACTTAAGCAGCTGGCAGGTTTCGGGTCTGACTTACGTACCTTTTGGCGACGGTCTTCCTGAATCCGAATCGGCGGGTCTCTAGCCGGGAGTTGGATGGAAGAGGGGAGGAGTGGTCCGGGCTCTGCTGCAGAGTCTTTGTCTAGCCCGGGCTCCTTTTCCGAACTGAGGCGACGGTCTCAGGTCGGGGAGGGAGCAGACCTCAAACAGCAGGACGGTCACGCCGCCATAGGCGTCGTGCCCAGTACGTCCGCCAGTGCCGCTCCCAGCACTGAAAGTAGATCAGGGTCTGCCGCCTTAGGCGGGAGCCCTGTTAGCTTGCACGCTGCTGTCCCCGGCAGCTCCACCCAGGATAGCTCAGATCCTAGAGGTGATCTGGGTCGGTGGGAACGACTCCCCACTGCACCAATCGCTCGCCGGGCTTCAACCGTCAGCCCGCCTGGTAGTAGGCGAAAAGGCCGCCTGCCTCCAGGAGTAAGAGCGACCCGGTCGGTGGAGTCCCACAAAGAAGGGGCCACCGACCCAGATCAGCCGCCAGCCCACATTGACAGGGACTCTGCTCAATGCCGCAACCTCACCCAAGAACTCTTTGGAAGTGACAGCAGCATTTGCAGCGACAGCAGTGTCTGCAGCGACCACAGCCCTGTGAGCAGTCGTGGCAGTAGCAGAGACAGCAGCATGGAAGTTCTGCAGCTGACTCCAGACGTTCCGGCCCAGACTAACATGCGGCAGTCCAGGCCGAGGAAGATGAGGGCGGCACATACTGTACCAAAGAAAGGAGCAGCGGATGTCGCTGGCAAGAGAGGAACCAAGGCGGCCACTCCGCCGGCAACAACGCCGGAAACAGCTCCAAAGGAGTGGCCGTCCCTCTCATCAACACCAGCGGAGACACCCAATTCATGGGCGATACCTCCCGGGCAGAAGACGCCGTCGCCGACGAAGGCTGTAACACCTACAACTCCGGCGCAAACCAACTCTCCTGCCCAATCACCTAAAGACCAGTGGGGACCCCAGTCGCAAAGAAGCCCGTCAGAATACCGTCGGTTGTTCGAGTCTAAGTACAAGGAACTAACCGACGGTAGCGTTATCAAAGCAGCGCCAGGAGCGGTGGAACGGCTAGCGAAGCGAATTGTTTCGCTAGTCACCATCGACTCCAGAACCAAAGGGCTGGCTGGGCTCCAGATCGAAACGGTAGGGGAGATTTTATGGTCCCTGAAAGTCCCGGCGACATATATTTGCCGTCGAGGTTTCGCAACCTGGGACCTTTTACTCCCCTCTGAACAGGAAGCAGAGAAGTTGGCCAGGGCCGACCTGAGGCATAAACATCTGATCCTCAGGCCGGAGTACTTGAGCAGGAGGAGGACACTAGTCACTGTCCTCGGCGTCCCCTGCTATATTGACTCGGAGCAACTAGGTGCAGTGATGAGTCAATATGGGGACGTCGAAGCCATAATCCCGGTCCGCGGTCCCCATAACCTAATGGTAGGGGACTACAAAATTAAAATGCGTTTGGACCGGGATGGCTTCAACAAGATACCGCCACTGCTCAAGTGCGACTCCTGGTCGATGTCTATCATCGTCGAGGGCAGGAGGCCACATTGCTGGCACTGCGAGCAGAAGGGGCATATGGCGAAAGACTGCCCAAAAAAGGCGCCAATCAAGAAGACCCCTTCTGCCGCAGCCCCGGGAGGTCCAGCGGCATCAGCAGCTCCTAACACCGGAAAAGACGAGGAGGGTTTCACCCCAGTGGTCCGAAAGAACAAACCACAGAAGCCCTCTTCCAAAGTGCAGCCCTCTGAAGTAAAAGGGATGCGGGGTCCCGCTAAGTCAATGAGCGTGGATATGCCCACCGATAAGGAGCCGCAGCAAACATCTAGCACGGCAGCGGCCACGAAACGAAAAACCGAGGTTCCCCTGTCACTACCTTCGTCAACATCTTCATCGTCCGAATCGGAAGGGGAGAAGATGGAGGGTGACGCTGGCCCGGCCCCGGCTCGAGAGACAGTGAAAAAGTTCACCCGGGATAGAAAGGTGGCCAAACGTGCCGTTTCACAAGAAAAAGAGGCTGGGCCCCAATCCCCCGCCCCGATGTCCGTAGAGATGACTATCTCTCCTGCTCAGTCCCCCGAATCCCCAAAACCTAAACCCACCACTGAGCAGAAATCCCCTTCCCCCACTGAAACTCCCCCAGCTAGTTCCCGCTCTCTGTCTCGAAAGGAAGAGTCGGGGTCCAAAACTCCCAATGTGGCCAAACAGGCCAAGAAACAAAAAGCGTCGCCCTCCCCTACAAGAAAGGAGAAGACGAGAAAGCTCCCCTTCCTGCCAGGGGACCTCATCTGCGAAGCAGATCTGCACCACGCCGCTGCCGAGCTCACGCCGCAGCAAAGAAGCGCGCTCAGGCCGCTGCAGCTCCTTACGAAGACCCAGGGTCTGGACACTACCAACCCGTCCAACTTCCCCGATGCTCCTTTGCTGATCACGTTCGTCAGGAAGACGAAAATTCGCCGCACGAAATCCATGTGGCGAATGATAGAAGCAGCAAAGGATGCGATCCTGGGTCTAACGTTGGTGGAAGAAGGGCACGACTCCCTCGACGATCTGAGGGATAAATGTGAAGGGAGGATCCCCATTTACGTCCACCCTTGTTTTTATAGAGCGTTAAAGTTAACCTTCCCCCTGGATGTCGGGGGCATCTCCCGAGACGGCCGCGCGTCGTCAGAATTGCTCACTGGCAATATCGGGCATGCCGTCGGCATCCTCACTGACAAAGACTTTAGGCCGCTGATTGACACTGACTAGTGCAATGGCTACGACCTTGAAACTAGGAAGCTTGAACGCGAGAGGCTTGAGATCCTTAAGCAAGGCAGCCCGCATACTGGGGGATCTCAAGGCTCTTGAATTAGATGTGGCTGCGGTACAGGAAACTCACTATGTTTCGATGGACGATCACCGACTGCTGTCGGAACATTTCGATGTTTTTTCAGCTTTTGGTGACCGTTCTGCTCGGGGAGTTTCGCTGTTAGTTAGACGCACTCTGTTAGCAAGGGTAAACGTTGTTCACGCGGATGCTGATGGCAGACTGGTCGTGGCTGATGTTGCCGTGAATAGTGCCATGTTTCGAATCGTCGCGGTTTATGCGCCCAATTCCATTCGTGAGAGGGTTTCCTTTTTCCGGGGGTTGGAGGGGTTTCTCGGTGGTTCGGAGCGGCTAATCCTAGTGGGAGATTGGAATGCCATCCTTGATCCCAGGATAGATAAGGTGGGGGGACCTAGTGGGTCGGATAGGTGTGAGACAAGTCTGTCTGATCTGATGGCACAATGCGATCTGGTCGACAGATTTCGTATCGATCACCCAGGGCGGGAGATGTGGACGTGGCTCGCTAGCGGCACTTTCCATTCAAGTTCTTACTTGGATAGATTGCTAATTAGAAGAGGCAACGTAGATTATATCTCTTGTCCCACGTTCCACTGGTTAGGCCATTCTGACCACAAGTTACTTGTGGCCAGTCTGGAGTTAGCCCCTAAGACACACAAGGTAGCTAGCTACTGGAAGTTAAATACCTCCTTACTGGAGATACGTGACTTCCGGGAGCAGCTATCTCTTAACTTTCAAAAGGGATTAGTGGGGGCGGTAACCGGGAGTAAGTGGTGGGTTAACGCCAAAGTTGGCATTAGGCGCTTTTCTGTTCAATATAGCCAACGCCTCGCCCTAAATAAGGCAGAAACAGAAAAGCGTTTAGAAAATAAGCTGGCCCGGGCGGTGGCTGGGGGGGATTCCCTAGGCATAGAGCTAGCTAAGGGGGACCTGAAACGTGCGGCTAACGTGCGGTATGAGGGTCAAGTAGTTAGAGCTAGGCTAGATAGAGTGTCCAACGAAGCCGTGAATGTGGACGCGCAAGAGCGTAGAACTCCACTTCGTCGCAGCTCGGTCGGTCTCATTCGTCAAGTCAAACACCCGGAAGGACACACCCTTGTGTCGGCTCGGGAGATTTGCCGGGGATTTCGTGAGCATTTCATGGAACGGTTCACCCAACTGCCCGGACTCCGCGTCGAGGAGTTTGGCAGCTATTTAGCTGGCTCGCCCCGCCTGGAGGCGGCCCGAGCGGCTAGCTGTGATGGGCGCGTTACAGAGTGTGAGGTCTTGGCTGCACTGAAGCAGGTCGGCTACGACAAATCGCCGGGACTCGATGGTTTGCCCTATGAATTGTTCTTGAGGCTGTCGCACATCTTCGTACCTATTCTGGTCAATGTTTTCAATCACTGGTTTGAACAGGGTTCCATCCCCGGTCAAGTCACCAAGGGAGTGATCACATTGCTTCAGAAAAAGGGCCAAGATGGTGGGGAATTAGACGATTACAGGCCCATAACTCTGCTAAACACAGATTTAAAGATTTTGGCCAAAGTTCTTGCAAATCGGTTGCAGCTTGTTATCGCTGAGTTGGTCGAACCTGATCAGAATTATGCTGTGAAGGGGAGATCGATTCAAAACAACTTGCATCTGATGCGCACGATCATAGAGGGATTAGAAGACGACACCGAAGCCGCGCTGATCAATTTAGATCAGTCCAAAGCTTTTGACAGGGTCGACCATCGGTTCCTGGGATCTGTTTTAGAGGCCTCCGGTTTTACACCGGACTTCCGCAGATGGATCTCCATTTTGTATCGCGGGCCGACGGCAGTGGTGCAAGTGAATGGAATGCGATCGGAGTCTTTTGCCGTCTCTCGGTCGGTACGTCAGGGATGTCCGCTGTCTCCCCTGCTTTACGTCCTTGCCTTGGAGCCTTTTCTCCGCAGGCTTAGGATCGGGGAGCCTGGACTGGCCCTACGCGGTATTGCTCTTCCTGGCGGTGCGCGAGCCAGGGTATCCGCGTATGCCGATGATGTCACCGTGTTTGTGTCGTGCTTTCGAGACATTCTCGCGGTGACTAAGGCACTCAGAAGGTACGAAAAAGTGACAGGGGCCAAAGTCAACCTTAGCAAATCCAATGGCCTAAGGTTGGCTGCCTGGAGTGGCGCGGCTGCGCTCCCGGGCCTTTTCAACTGGACTGACGGCCCGGTTCGGATCCTCGGCGTATGGTTCGGACCCGGTCTCCAGCTTGATAAGAACTGGTCGGAAGTACAGTCTAAGGTCGAAGCGTCTGTAAGGATTTGGCTTCGAAGGGGGCTTTCCCTTAAAGGTCGGGCTGAGGCGTGCGTCACGTACGTCTTTCCGCTCATCCTTTACCGATTGGCTGTACTACCTCTGCCTGCGGACCGCCGAGCGGTTTTGACGCGTCTCCTTTTCTCGCTTTTGTGGGCAAAGGGGAAGCCGCTAGTCCGTAGACAGGTCTGTACTCAACGTCCTGATGTGGGAGGCTTGGGAATGCCCGACTTGGCGAGCCATTTGTATGCCGAGCGGTTATCATTCCTGAGCCGAACCTTGACAGAGGAGTCTGCGTGGGGCCCTGCGGTTGGAAGCGCTTTTCCTAACCTCATCCCTGACCACTTGGCCGAATGCCGACGTAAGCCAAGGAGTCAATCGCAGTTCTTCAACGAATGCCGAGCTGCGCTCAGAGTGCTGCCGGGGTCCAGTGACCTCGCCCGGTCTAGAAGGACATTCTATCGGGAGTTAGTGGTGGGGACCGCTTCGGATCCTCTTGGGGAGCGACTTGGATTGTCGGAGGAGGAGGCTCGCTCTCAGTGGAATTGGGCGCCAGGCAGGAGCTATCTCAATAATTCTGAGTTCTCTCTGACCTGGCGATTGGTTCGAAATGTGTTACCCCTCAATGACATACGATTCAAAATTGGTATGGCTATCAGCCCCTTTTGCCCACGTTGCGAGGAAGATGAAATTGAAACGGCGGAACATGCCTTTTTCACCTGCTCCAAACTTCGTGAATTTTGGACGTATGTCGGCGAGGTGACGGCTCGCATCACCCCCGATCGGGTGACGTGCTTGGATTTAGCATCCGTTGTCTTCAACATGGACCCCTTGTGGCCCAGGGAGAAACGTATGGTTTTGCTCGCGATCTTAGCCGTAGCTAGACTCGTGGTGTATACTTCTCGCTTAGAGATAGGGCGTGGGGGGGTGCCGCCTTCTTATTATGATTTGATTTCGTATTTTAAACACCAGCTTAAAATCAAAATCAAATCTGATAGAAGGAGGTTGCCTTCTTCACTTTTCAAAAGTAGGTGGATACACACCGCTAGTTTATGCGTGTTCACGCGGAATAGATTCGAGTTCGTGTTCCCTGCCTAGGCATGGCACACAGCGACCTCAAAGTCTCTTTGTCGAAAAAACAACCCCTTTTTAAAAAACTGACCAGCAAATTCTTTGGCGCAGTCCCTATTAGCTAGTAGCGTAAATGAGCTCTCTGTCCCCAGATTTATTTTAGGTGTCAGAACTCCTTCAGGATGCCCGTTCCCTAATTTATTTTATATCCCTGACCCGCCCTAAAAGTACTTATCCTGAAGGACACCGCACATCCCGACAAACCCATCCCTCCATTTCTTTTGCCCCCATAGAAACGCCCACTCCCAATTAGGAACTGACTCTCTTGCTTTCGGTTTTTACCGGAAGACAGCGAGCATTTCATACCTTAGATAGGTGGGGGGGACCCTACTAACTTATCTTAATTAGCATTTTCCTTGTTTCTTTATTTTTACCATCACTTTTATTTTTATTTATTTTTGGGGGATTATTTAAGGCTTAGTTTTTTGTTCTCCCACTCCCATCATCACACATGTACATAATCTTTGTAAATAAAATTCATTGAAACACCTGGGGATATTTTAAGTAGCTTAAGTCCATAGAGTGAATGTGGTATTATGGTGACTGAAACTAGTTTCTAGGGTATTCATAGACCAAGTGGACGACCCCCGACCCCCACTTTCCCCCCCATACCCCCTTTTGGCCTTGTGCCACATCTATTTAATGTATTCTGTATATTATTTGGATAAATAAATTGATTTTCTCCCGCCTGTTAAAATCATTGACTTGTCTTCGATTTTTTCAGGCAACTCTTAGGCAATCACTCGTGATTGCCTAAGAGGAGACCAGCTACTTGGGCCCCGCCCAGTTTAAAGCTAAATCATCAGGGGACTCTCTCTGTCCCCTTAGACTAGCCCCTGTTGGGCAATTTGTCTCTTCACACCCCTCTTGGGTGGCCGCCCCTGTTGGGCGGTTCCATTGTATTAATCTTTTTGTTCCCTTCTCTTGCAGGTGTCCAACCCCCAGGCTTGACTTAAGCAGCTGGCAGGTTTCGGGTCTGACTTACGTACCTTTTGGCGACGGTCTTCCTGAATCCGAATCGGCGGGTCTCTAGCCGGGAGTTGGATGGAAGAGGGGAGGAGTGGTCCGGGCTCTGCTGCAGAGTCTTTGTCTAGCCCGGGCTCCTTTTCCGAACTGAGGCGACGGTCTCAGGTCGGGGAGGGAGCAGACCTCAAACAGCAGGACGGTCACGCCGCCATAGGCGTCGTGCCCAGTACGTCCGCCAGTGCCGCTCCCAGCACTGAAAGTAGATCAGGGTCTGCCGCCTTAGGCGGGAGCCCTGTTAGCTTGCACGCTGCTGTCCCCGGCAGCTCCACCCAGGATAGCTCAGATCCTAGAGGTGATCTGGGTCGGTGGGAACGACTCCCCACTGTACCAATCGCTCGCCGGGCTTCAACCGTCAGCCCGCCTGGTAGTAGGCGAAAAGGCCGCCTGCCTCCAGGAGTAAGAGCGACCCGGTCGGTGGAGTCCCACAAAGAAGGGGCCACCGACCCAGATCAGCCGCCAGCCCACATTGACAGGGACTCTGCTCAATGCCGCAACCTCACCCAAGAACTCTTTGGAAGTGACAGCAGCATTTGCAGCGACAGCAGTGTCTGCAGCGACCACAGCCCTGTGAGCAGTCGTGGCAGTAGCAGAGACAGCAGCATGGAAGTTCTGCAGCTGACTCCAGACGTTCCGGCCCAGACTAACATGCGGCAGTCCAGGCCGAGGAAGATGAGGGCGGCACATACTGTACCAAAGAAAGGAGCAGCGGATGTCGCTGGCAAGAGAGGAACCAAGGCGGCCACTCCGCCGGCAACAACGCCGGAAACAGCTCCAAAGGAGTGGCCGTCCCTCTCATCAACACCAGCGGAGACACCCAATTCATGGGCGATACCTCCCGGGCAGAAGACGCCGTCGCCGACGAAGGCTGTAACACCTACAACTCCGGCGCAAACCAACTCTCCTGCCCAATCACCAAAAGACCAGTGGGGACCCCAGTCGCAAAGAAGCCCGTCAGAATACCGTCGGTTGTTCGAGTCTAAGTACAAGGAACTAACCGACGGTAGCGTTATCCAAGCAGCGCCAGGAGCGGTGGAACGGCTAGCGAAGCGAATTGTTTCGCTAGTCACCATCGACACCAGAACCAAAGGGCTGGCTGGGCTCCAGATCGAAACGGTAGGGGAGATTTTATGGTCCCTGAAAGTCCCGGCGACATATATTTGCCGTCGAGGTTTCGCAACCTGGGACCTTTTACTCCCCTCTGAACAGGAAGCAGAGAAGTTGGCCAGGGCCGACCTGAGGCATAAACATCTGATCCTCAGGCCGGAGTACTTGAGCAGGAGGAGGACACTAGTCACTGTCCTCGGCGTCCCCTGCTATATTGACTCGGAGCAACTAGGTGCAGTGATGAGTCAATATGGGGACGTCGAAGCCATAATCCCGGTCCGCGGTCCCCATAACCTAATGGTAGGGGACTACAAAATTAAAATGCGTTTGGACCGGGATGGCTTCAACAAGATACCGCCACTGCTCAAGTGCGACTCCTGGTCGATGTCTATCATCGTCGAGGGCAGGAGGCCACATTGCTGGCACTGCGAGCAGAAGGGGCATATGGCGAAAGACTGCCCAAAAAAGGCGCCAATCAAGAAGACCCCTTCTGCCGCAGCCCCGGGAGGTCCAGCGGCATCAGTAGCTCCTAGAACTGATAAGGACGAGGAGGGTTTCACCCCAGTGGTACGAAAGAACAAACCACAGAAGCCCTCCTCCAAAGTGCAGCCCTCTGAAGTAAAAGGGATGCGGGGTCCCGCTAAGTCAATGAGCGTGGATATGCCCACCGATAAGGAGCCGCAGCAAACATCTAGCACGGCAGCGGCCACGAAACGAAAAACCGAGGTTCCCCTGTCACTACCTTCGTCAACATCTTCATCGTCCGAATCGGAAGGGGAGAAGATGGAGGGTGACGCTGGCCCGGCCCCGGCTCGAGAGACAGTGAAAAAGTTCACCCGGGATAGAAAGGTGGCCAAACGTGCCGTTTCACAAGAAAAAGAGGCTGGGCCCCAATCCCCCGCCCCGATGTCCGTAGAGATGACTATCTCTCCTGCTCAGTCCCCCGAATCCCCAAAACCTAAACCCACCACTGAGCAGAAATCCCCTTCCCCCACTGAAACTCCCCCAGCTAGTTCCCGCTCTCTGTCTCGAAAGGAAGAGTCGGGGTCCAAAACTCCCAATGTGGCCAAACAGGCCAAGAAACAAAAAGCGTCGCCCTCCCCTACAAGAAAGGAGAAGACGAGAAAGCTCCCCTTCCTGCCAGGGGACCTCATCTGCGAAGCAGATCTGCACCACGCCGCTGCCGAGCTCACGCCGCAGCAAAGAAGCGCGCTCAGGCCGCTGCAGCTCCTTACGAAGACCCAGGGTCTGGACACTACCAACCCGTCCAACTTCCCCGATGCTCCTTTGCTGATCACGTTCGTCAGGAAGACGAAAATTCGCCGCACGAAATCCATGTGGCGAATGATAGAAGCAGCAAAGGATGCGATCCTGGGTCTAACGTTGGTGGAAGAGGGGCACGACTCCCTCGACGATCTGAGGGATAAATGTGAAGGGAGGATCCCCATTTACGTCCACCCTTGTTTTTATAGAGCGTTAAAGTTAACCTTCCCCCTGGATGTCGGGGGCATCTCCCGAGACGGCCGCGCGTCGTCAGAATTGCTCACTGGCAATATCGGGCATGCCGTCGGCATCCTCACTGACAAAGACTTTAGGCCGCTGATTGACACTGACTAGTGCAATGGCTACGACCTTGAAACTAGGAAGCTTGAACGCGAGAGGCTTGAGATCCTTAAGCAAAGCAGCCCGCTTACTGGGGGATCTCAAGGCTTTTGAATTAGATGTGGCTGCGGTACAGGAAACTCACTATGTTTCGATGGACGATCATCGACTGCTGTCGGAACATTTCGATGTTTTTTCAGCATTTGGTGACCGTTCTGCTCGGGGAGTTTCGCTGTTAGTTAGACGCACTCTGTTAGCAAGGGTAAACGTTGTTCACGCGGATGCTGATGGCAGACTGGTCGTGGCTGATGTTGCCGTGAATAGTGCCATGTTTCGAATCGTCGCGGTTTATGCGCCCAATTCCATTCGTGAGAGGGTTTCCTTTTTCCGAGGGTTGGAGGGGTTTCTCGGTGGTTCGGAGCGGCTAATCCTAGTGGGAGATTGGAATGCCATCCTTGATCCCAGGATAGATAAGGTGGGGGGACCTAGTGGGTCGGATAGGTGTGAGACAAGTCTGTCTGATCTGATGGCACAATGCGATCTGGTCGACAGATTTCGTATCGATCACCCAGGGCGGGAGATGTGGACGTGGCTCGCTAGCGGCACTTTCCATTCAAGTTCTTACTTGGATAGATTGCTAATTAGAAGAGGCAACGTAGATTATATCTCTTGTCCCACGTTCCACTGGTTAGGCCATTCTGACCACAAGTTACTTGTGGCCAGTCTGGAGTTAGCCCCTAAGACACACAAGGTAGCTAGCTACTGGAAGTTAAATACCTCCTTACTGGAGATACGTGACTTCCGGGAGCAGCTATCTCTTAACTTTCAAAAGGGATTAGTGGGGGCGGTAACCGGGAGTAAGTGGTGGGTTAACGCCAAAGTTGGCATTAGGCGCTTTTCTGTTCAATATAGCCAACGCCTCGCCCTAAATAAGGCAGAAACAGAAAAGCGTTTAGAAACTAAGCTGGCCCGGGCGGTGGCTGGGGGGGATTCCCTAGGCATAGAGCTAGCTAAGGGGGACCTGAAACGTGCGGCTAACGTGCGGTATGAGGGTCAAGTAGTTAGAGCTAGGCTAGATAGAGTGTCCAACGAAGCCGTGAATGTGGACGCGCAAGAGCGTAGAACTCCACTTCGTCGCAGCTCGGTCGGTCTCATTCGTCAAGTCAAACACCCGGAAGGACACACCCTTGTGTCGGCTCGGGAGATTTGCCGGGGATTTCGTGAGCATTTCATGGAACGGTTCACCCAACTGCCCGGACTCCGCGTCGAGGAGTTTGGCAGCTATTTAGCTGGCTCGCCCCGCCTGGAGGCGGCCCGAGCGGCTAGCTGTGATGGGCGCGTTACAGAGTGTGAGGTCTTGGCTGCACTGAAGCAGGTCGGCTACGACAAATCGCCGGGACTCGATGGTTTGCCCTATGAATTGTTCTTGAGGCTGTCGCACATCTTCGTACCTATTCTGGTCAATGTTTTCAATCACTGGTTTGAACAGGGTTCCATCCCCGGTCAAGTCACCAAGGGAGTGATCACATTGCTTCAGAAAAAGGGCCAAGATGGTGGGGAATTAGACGATTACAGGCCCATAACTCTGCTAAACACAGATTTAAAGATTTTGGCCAAAGTTCTTGCAAATCGGTTGCAGCTTGTTATCGCTGAGTTGGTCGAACCTGATCAGAATTATGCTGTGAAGGGGAGATCGATTCAAAACAACTTGCATCTGATGCGCACGATCATAGAGGGATTAGAAGACGACACCGAAGCCGCGCTGATCAATTTAGATCAGTCCAAAGCTTTTGACAGGGTCGACCATCGGTTCCTGGGATCTGTTTTAGAGGCTTCCGGTTTTACACCGGACTTCCGCAGATGGATCTCCATTTTGTATCGCGGGCCGACGGCAGTGGTGCAAGTGAATGGAATGCGATCGGAGTCTTTTGCCGTCTCTCGGTCGGTACGTCAGGGATGTCCGCTGTCTCCCCTGCTTTACGTCCTTGCCTTGGAGCCTTTTCTCCGCAGGCTTAGGATCGGGGAGCCTGGACTGGCCCTACGCGGTATTGCTCTTCCTGGCGGTGCGCGAGCCAGGGTATCCGCGTATGCCGATGATGTCACCGTGTTTGTGTCGTGCTTTCGAGACATTCTCGCGGTGACTAAGGCACTCAGAAGGTACGAAAAAGTGACAGGGGCCAAAGTCAACCTTAGCAAATCCAATGGCCTAAGGTTGGCTGCCTGGAGTGGCGCGGCTGCGCTCCCGGGCCTTTTCAACTGGACTGACGGCCCGGTTCGGATCCTCGGCGTATGGTTCGGACCCGGTCTCCAGCTTGATAAGAACTGGTCGGAAGTACAGTCTAAGGTCGAAGCGTCTGTAAGGATTTGGCTTCGAAGGGGGCTTTCCCTTAAAGGTCGGGCTGAGGCGTGCGTCACGTACGTCTTTCCGCTCATCCTTTACCGATTGGCTGTACTACCTCTGCCTGCGGACCGCCGAGCGGTTTTAACGCGTCTCCTTTTCTCGCTTTTGTGGGCAAAGGGGAAGCCGCTAGTCCGTAGACAGGTCTGTACTCAACGTCCTGATGTGGGAGGCTTGGGAATGCCCGACTTGGCGAGCCATTTGTATGCCGAGCGGTTATCATTCCTGAGCCGAACCTTGACAGAGGAGTCTGCGTGGGGCCCTGCGGTTGGAAGCGCTTTTCCTAACCTCATCCCTGACCACTTGGCCGAATGCCGACGTAAGCCAAGGAGTCAATCGCAGTTCTTCAACGAATGCCGAGCTGCGCTCAGAGTGCTGCCGGGGTCCAGTGACCTCGCCCGGTCTAGAAGGACATTCTATCGGGAGTTAGTGGTGGGGACCGCTTCGGATCCTCTTGGGGAGCGACTTGGATTGTCGGAGGAGGAGGCTCGCTCTCAGTGGAATTGGGCGCCAGGCAGGAGCTATCTCAATAATTCTGAGTTCTCTCTGACCTGGCGATTGGTTCGAAATGTGTTACCCCTCAATGACATACGATTCAAAATTGGTATGGCTATCAGCCCCTTTTGCCCACGTTGCGAGGAAGATGAAATTGAAACGGCGGAACATGCCTTTTTCACCTGCTCCAAACTTCGTGAATTTTGGACGTATGTCGGCGAGGTGACGGCTCGCATCACCCCCGATCGGGTGACGTGCTTGGATTTAGCATCCGTTGTCTTCAACATGGACCCCTTGTGGCCCAGGGAGAAACGTATGGTTTTGCTCGCGATCTTAGCCGTAGCTAGACTCGTGGTGTATACTTCTCGCTTAGAGATAGGGCGTGGGGGGGTGCCGCCTTCTTATTATGATTTGATTTCGTATTTTAAACACCAGCTTAAAATCAAAATCAAATCTGATAGAAGGAGGTTGCCTTCTTCACTTTTCAAAAGTAGGTGGATACACACCGCTAGTTTATGCGTGTTCACGCGGAATAGATTCGAGTTCGTGTTCCCTGCCTAGGCATGGCACACAGCGACCTTAAAGCATCTTTGTCGAAAAACAAAAATCCCCTTAAAAACTGACCAGTAAATTTTGGGCGCAGTCCCTATTAGCTAGTAGCGTAAATGAGCTCTTTGCCCCCAGCTTTATTTTAGGTGTCAGAACTCCTTCAGGATGCCCGCTCCCTAATTTATTTTATATCCCCGACCCGCCATAATAGTTCTTATCCTGAAGGACACCGCACATCCCGACAAACCCATCCCTCCATTTCTTTTGCCCCCATAGAAACGCCCACTCCCAATTAGGAGCTTACTCTCTTGCTTTCGGTCTGTACCAGAAGACAGCGAGCAGCTCATACTCTAGATAGGATGGGGGGTACCTTACTAACACACCTTAATTAGCATTTTCTTTGGTTCTTTATTTTTATCATCACTTTTATTTTTATTTATTTTTGGGGGATTATTTAAGGCTTAGTTTTTTGTTCTCCCACTCCCATCATCACACATGTAAATATCTATTGTAAATAAAATTCATTGAAACACCTGGGGATATTTTAAGTAGCTTAAGTCCATAGAGTGAATGTGGTATTGTGGTGACTGAAACTAGTTTTTAGGGTATTCATAGACCAAGTGGACGACCCCCGACCCCCATCTTCCCCCCCATACCCCTTTTTGGCCTTGTGCCACATCTGATTATTTATGTACAAATTTTTGGATAAATAAATTGATTTTCTCCCGCCTGTTAAAATCATTGACTTGTCTTCGATTTTTTCAGGCAACTCTTAGGCAATCACTCGTGATTGCCTAAGAGGAGACCAGCTACTTGGGCCCCGCCCAGTTTAAAGCTAAATCATCAGGGGACTCTCTCTGTCCCCTTAGACTAGCCCCTGTTGGGCAATTTGTCTCTTCACACCCCTCTTGGGTGGCCGCCCCTGTTGGGCGGTTCCATTGTATTAATCTTTTTGTTCCCTTCTCTTGCAGGTGTCCAACCCCCAGGCTTGACTTAAGCAGCTGGCAGGTTTCGGGTCTGACTTACGTACCTTTTGGCGACGGTCTTCCTGAATCCGAATCGGCGGGTCTCTAGCCGGGAGTTGGATGGAAGAGGGGAGGAGTGGTCCGGGCTCTGCTGCAGAGTCTTTGTCTAGCCCGGGCTCCTTTTCCGAACTGAGGCGACGGTCTCAGGTCGGGGAGGGAGCAGACCTCAAACAGCAGGACGGTCACGCCGCCATAGGCGTCGTGCCCAGTACGTCCGCCAGTGCCGCTCCCAGCACTGAAAGTAGATCAGGGTCTGCCGCCTTAGGCGGGAGCCCTGTTAGCTTGCACGCTGCTGTCCCCGGCAGCTCCACCCAGGATAGCTCAGATCCTAGAGGTGATCTGGGTCGGTGGGAACGACTCCCCACTGTACCAATCGCTCGCCGGGCTTCAACCGTCAGCCCGCCTGGTAGTAGGCGAAAAGGCCGCCTGCCTCCAGGAGTAAGAGCGACCCGGTCGGTGGAGTCCCACAAAGAAGGGGCCACCGACCCAGATCAGCCGCCAGCCCACATTGACAGGGACTCTGCTCAATGCCGCAACCTCACCCAAGAACTCTTTGGAAGTGACAGCAGCATTTGCAGCGACAGCAGTGTCTGCAGCGACCACAGCCCTGTGAGCAGTCGTGGCAGTAGCAGAGACAGCAGCATGGAAGTTCTGCAGCTGACTCCAGACGTTCCGGCCCAGACTAACATGCGGCAGTCCAGGCCGAGGAAGATGAGGGCGGCACATACTGTACCAAAGAAAGGAGCAGCGGATGTCGCTGGCAAGAGAGGAACCAAGGCGGCCACTCCGCCGGCAACAACGCCGGAAACAGCTCCAAAGGAGTGGCCGTCCCTCTCATCAACACCAGCGGAGACACCCAATTCATGGGCGATACCTCCCGGGCAGAAGACGCCGTCGCCGACGAAGGCTGTAACACCTACAACTCCGGCGCAAACCAACTCTCCTGCCCAATCACCTAAAGACCAGTGGGGACCCCAGTCGCAAAGAAGCCCGTCAGAATACCGTCGGTTGTTCGAGTCTAAGTACAAGGAACTAACCGACGGTAGCGTTATCAAAGCAGCGCCAGGAGCGGTGGAACGGCTAGCGAAGCGAATTGTTTCGCTAGTCACCATCGACTCCAGAACCAAAGGGCTGGCTGGGCTCCAGATCGAAACGGTAGGGGAGATTTTATGGTCCCTGAAAGTCCCGGCGACATATATTTGCCGTCGAGGTTTCGCAACCTGGGACCTTTTACTCCCCTCTGAACAGGAAGCAGAGAAGTTGGCCAGGGCCGACCTGAGGCATAAACATCTGATCCTCAGGCCGGAGTACTTGAGCAGGAGGAGGACACTAGTCACTGTCCTCGGCGTCCCCTGCTATATTGACTCGGAGCAACTAGGTGCAGTGATGAGTCAATATGGGGACGTCGAAGCCATAATCCCGGTCCGCGGTCCCCATAACCTAATGGTAGGGGACTACAAAATTAAAATGCGTTTGGACCGGGATGGCTTCAACAAGATACCGCCACTGCTCAAGTGCGACTCCTGGTCGATGTCTATCATCGTCGAGGGCAGGAGGCCACATTGCTGGCACTGCGAGCAGAAGGGGCATATGGCGAAAGACTGCCCAAAAAAGGCGCCAATCAAGAAGACCCCTTCTGCCGCAGCCCCGGGAGGTCCAGCGGCATCAGCAGCTCCTAACACCGGAAAAGACGAGGAGGGTTTCACCCCAGTGGTCCGAAAGAACAAACCACAGAAGCCCTCTTCCAAAGTGCAGCCCTCTGAAGTAAAAGGGATGCGGGGTCCCGCTAAGTCAATGAGCGTGGATATGCCCACCGATAAGGAGCCGCAGCAAACATCTAGCACGGCAGCGGCCACGAAACGAAAAACCGAGGTTCCCCTGTCACTACCTTCGTCAACATCTTCATCGTCCGAATCGGAAGGGGAGAAGATGGAGGGTGACGCTGGCCCGGCCCCGGCTCGAGAGACAGTGAAAAAGTTCACCCGGGATAGAAAGGTGGCCAAACGTGCCGTTTCACAAGAAAAAGAGGCTGGGCCCCAATCCCCCGCCCCGATGTCCGTAGAGATGACTATCTCTCCTGCTCAGTCCCCCGAATCCCCAAAACCTAAACCCACCACTGAGCAGAAATCCCCTTCCCCCACTGAAACTCCCCCAGCTAGTTCCCGCTCTCTGTCTCGAAAGGAAGAGTCGGGGTCCAAAACTCCCAATGTGGCCAAACAGGCCAAGAAACAAAAAGCGTCGCCCTCCCCTACAAGAAAGGAGAAGACGAGAAAGCTCCCCTTCCTGCCAGGGGACCTCATCTGCGAAGCAGATCTGCACCACGCCGCTGCCGAGCTCACGCCGCAGCAAAGAAGCGCGCTCAGGCCGCTGCAGCTCCTTACGAAGACCCAGGGTCTGGACACTACCAACCCGTCCAACTTCCCCGATGCTCCTTTGCTGATCACGTTCGTCAGGAAGACGAAAATTCGCCGCACGAAATCCATGTGGCGAATGATAGAAGCAGCAAAGGATGCGATCCTGGGTCTAACGTTGGTGGAAGAAGGGCACGACTCCCTCGACGATCTGAGGGATAAATGTGAAGGGAGGATCCCCATTTACGTCCACCCTTGTTTTTATAGAGCGTTAAAGTTAACCTTCCCCCTGGATGTCGGGGGCATCTCCCGAGACGGCCGCGCGTCGTCAGAATTGCTCACTGGCAATATCGGGCATGCCGTCGGCATCCTCACTGACAAAGACTTTAGGCCGCTGATTGACACTGACTAGTGCAATGGCTACGACCTTGAAACTAGGAAGCTTGAACGCGAGAGGCTTGAGATCCTTAAGCAAGGCAGCCCGCATACTGGGGGATCTCAAGGCTCTTGAATTAGATGTGGCTGCGGTACAGGAAACTCACTATGTTTCGATGGACGATCACCGACTGCTGTCGGAACATTTCGATGTTTTTTCAGCTTTTGGTGACCGTTCTGCTCGGGGAGTTTCGCTGTTAGTTAGACGCACTCTGTTAGCAAGGGTAAACGTTGTTCACGCGGATGCTGATGGCAGACTGGTCGTGGCTGATGTTGCCGTGAATAGTGCCATGTTTCGAATCGTCGCGGTTTATGCGCCCAATTCCATTCGTGAGAGGGTTTCCTTTTTCCGGGGGTTGGAGGGGTTTCTCGGTGGTTCGGAGCGGCTAATCCTAGTGGGAGATTGGAATGCCATCCTTGATCCCAGGATAGATAAGGTGGGGGGACCTAGTGGGTCGGATAGGTGTGAGACAAGTCTGTCTGATCTGATGGCACAATGCGATCTGGTCGACAGATTTCGTATCGATCACCCAGGGCGGGAGATGTGGACGTGGCTCGCTAGCGGCACTTTCCATTCAAGTTCTTACTTGGATAGATTGCTAATTAGAAGAGGCAACGTAGATTATATCTCTTGTCCCACGTTCCACTGGTTAGGCCATTCTGACCACAAGTTACTTGTGGCCAGTCTGGAGTTAGCCCCTAAGACACACAAGGTAGCTAGCTACTGGAAGTTAAATACCTCCTTACTGGAGATACGTGACTTCCGGGAGCAGCTATCTCTTAACTTTCAAAAGGGATTAGTGGGGGCGGTAACCGGGAGTAAGTGGTGGGTTAACGCCAAAGTTGGCATTAGGCGCTTTTCTGTTCAATATAGCCAACGCCTCGCCCTAAATAAGGCAGAAACAGAAAAGCGTTTAGAAAATAAGCTGGCCCGGGCGGTGGCTGGGGGGGATTCCCTAGGCATAGAGCTAGCTAAGGGGGACCTGAAACGTGCGGCTAACGTGCGGTATGAGGGTCAAGTAGTTAGAGCTAGGCTAGATAGAGTGTCCAACGAAGCCGTGAATGTGGACGCGCAAGAGCGTAGAACTCCACTTCGTCGCAGCTCGGTCGGTCTCATTCGTCAAGTCAAACACCCGGAAGGACACACCCTTGTGTCGGCTCGGGAGATTTGCCGGGGATTTCGTGAGCATTTCATGGAACGGTTCACCCAACTGCCCGGACTCCGCGTCGAGGAGTTTGGCAGCTATTTAGCTGGCTCGCCCCGCCTGGAGGCGGCCCGAGCGGCTAGCTGTGATGGGCGCGTTACAGAGTGTGAGGTCTTGGCTGCACTGAAGCAGGTCGGCTACGACAAATCGCCGGGACTCGATGGTTTGCCCTATGAATTGTTCTTGAGGCTGTCGCACATCTTCGTACCTATTCTGGTCAATGTTTTCAATCACTGGTTTGAACAGGGTTCCATCCCCGGTCAAGTCACCAAGGGAGTGATCACATTGCTTCAGAAAAAGGGCCAAGATGGTGGGGAATTAGACGATTACAGGCCCATAACTCTGCTAAACACAGATTTAAAGATTTTGGCCAAAGTTCTTGCAAATCGGTTGCAGCTTGTTATCGCTGAGTTGGTCGAACCTGATCAGAATTATGCTGTGAAGGGGAGATCGATTCAAAACAACTTGCATCTGATGCGCACGATCATAGAGGGATTAGAAGACGACACCGAAGCCGCGCTGATCAATTTAGATCAGTCCAAAGCTTTTGACAGGGTCGACCATCGGTTCCTGGGATCTGTTTTAGAGGCCTCCGGTTTTACACCGGACTTCCGCAGATGGATCTCCATTTTGTATCGCGGGCCGACGGCAGTGGTGCAAGTGAATGGAATGCGATCGGAGTCTTTTGCCGTCTCTCGGTCGGTACGTCAGGGATGTCCGCTGTCTCCCCTGCTTTACGTCCTTGCCTTGGAGCCTTTTCTCCGCAGGCTTAGGATCGGGGAGCCTGGACTGGCCCTACGCGGTATTGCTCTTCCTGGCGGTGCGCGAGCCAGGGTATCCGCGTATGCCGATGATGTCACCGTGTTTGTGTCGTGCTTTCGAGACATTCTCGCGGTGACTAAGGCACTCAGAAGGTACGAAAAAGTGACAGGGGCCAAAGTCAACCTTAGCAAATCCAATGGCCTAAGGTTGGCTGCCTGGAGTGGCGCGGCTGCGCTCCCGGGCCTTTTCAACTGGACTGACGGCCCGGTTCGGATCCTCGGCGTATGGTTCGGACCCGGTCTCCAGCTTGATAAGAACTGGTCGGAAGTACAGTCTAAGGTCGAAGCGTCTGTAAGGATTTGGCTTCGAAGGGGGCTTTCCCTTAAAGGTCGGGCTGAGGCGTGCGTCACGTACGTCTTTCCGCTCATCCTTTACCGATTGGCTGTACTACCTCTGCCTGCGGACCGCCGAGCGGTTTTGACGCGTCTCCTTTTCTCGCTTTTGTGGGCAAAGGGGAAGCCGCTAGTCCGTAGACAGGTCTGTACTCAACGTCCTGATGTGGGAGGCTTGGGAATGCCCGACTTGGCGAGCCATTTGTATGCCGAGCGGTTATCATTCCTGAGCCGAACCTTGACAGAGGAGTCTGCGTGGGGCCCTGCGGTTGGAAGCGCTTTTCCTAACCTCATCCCTGACCACTTGGCCGAATGCCGACGTAAGCCAAGGAGTCAATCGCAGTTCTTCAACGAATGCCGAGCTGCGCTCAGAGTGCTGCCGGGGTCCAGTGACCTCGCCCGGTCTAGAAGGACATTCTATCGGGAGTTAGTGGTGGGGACCGCTTCGGATCCTCTTGGGGAGCGACTTGGATTGTCGGAGGAGGAGGCTCGCTCTCAGTGGAATTGGGCGCCAGGCAGGAGCTATCTCAATAATTCTGAGTTCTCTCTGACCTGGCGATTGGTTCGAAATGTGTTACCCCTCAATGACATACGATTCAAAATTGGTATGGCTATCAGCCCCTTTTGCCCACGTTGCGAGGAAGATGAAATTGAAACGGCGGAACATGCCTTTTTCACCTGCTCCAAACTTCGTGAATTTTGGACGTATGTCGGCGAGGTGACGGCTCGCATCACCCCCGATCGGGTGACGTGCTTGGATTTAGCATCCGTTGTCTTCAACATGGACCCCTTGTGGCCCAGGGAGAAACGTATGGTTTTGCTCGCGATCTTAGCCGTAGCTAGACTCGTGGTGTATACTTCTCGCTTAGAGATAGGGCGTGGGGGGGTGCCGCCTTCTTATTATGATTTGATTTCGTATTTTAAACACCAGCTTAAAATCAAAATCAAATCTGATAGAAGGAGGTTGCCTTCTTCACTTTTCAAAAGTAGGTGGATACACACCGCTAGTTTATGCGTGTTCACGCGGAATAGATTCGAGTTCGTGTTCCCTGCCTAGGCATGGCACACAGCGACCTTAAAGCATCTTTGTCGAAAAACAAAAATCCCCTTAAAAACTGACCAGTAAATTTTGGGCGCAGTCCCTATTAGCTAGTAGCGTAAATGAGCTCTTTGCCCCCAGCTTTATTTTAGGTGTCAGAACTCCTTCAGGATGCCCGCTCCCTAATTTATTTTATATCCCCGACCCGCCATAATAGTTCTTATCCTGAAGGACACCGCACATCCCGACAAACCCATCCCTCCATTTCTTTTGCCCCCATAGAAACGCCCACTCCCAATTAGGAGCTTACTCTCTTGCTTTCGGTCTGTACCAGAAGACAGCGAGCAGCTCATACTCTAGATAGGATGGGGGGTACCTTACTAACACACCTTAATTAGCATTTTCTTTGGTTCTTTATTTTTATCATCACTTTTATTTTTATTTATTTTTGGGGGATTATTTAAGGCTTAGTTTTTTGTTCTCCCACTCCCATCATCACACATGTAAATATCTATTGTAAATAAAATTCATTGAAACACCTGGGGATATTTTAAGTAGCTTAAGTCCATAGAGTGAATGTGGTATTGTGGTGACTGAAACTAGTTTTTAGGGTATTCATAGACCAAGTGGACGACCCCCGACCCCCATCTTCCCCCCCATACCCCTTTTTGGCCTTGTGCCACATCTGATTATTTATGTACAAATTTTTGGATAAATAAATTGATTTTCTCCCGCCTGTTAAAATCATTGACTTGTCTTCGATTTTTTCAGGCAACTCTTAGGCAATCACTCGTGATTGCCTAAGAGGAGACCAGCTACTTGGGCCCCGCCCAGTTTAAAGCTAAATCATCAGGGGACTCTCTCTGTCCCCTTAGACTAGCCCCTGTTGGGCAATTTGTCTCTTCACACCCCTCTTGGGTGGCCGCCCCTGTTGGGCGGTTCCATTGTATTAATCTTTTTGTTCCCTTCTCTTGCAGGTGTCCAACCCCCAGGCTTGACTTAAGCAGCTGGCAGGTTTCGGGTCTGACTTACGTACCTTTTGGCGACGGTCTTCCTGAATCCGAATCGGCGGGTCTCTAGCCGGGAGTTGGATGGAAGAGGGGAGGAGTGGTCCGGGCTCTGCTGCAGAGTCTTTGTCTAGCCCGGGCTCCTTTTCCGAACTGAGGCGACGGTCTCAGGTCGGGGAGGGAGCAGACCTCAAACAGCAGGACGGTCACGCCGCCATAGGCGTCGTGCCCAGTACGTCCGCCAGTGCCGCTCCCAGCACTGAAAGTAGATCAGGGTCTGCCGCCTTAGGCGGGAGCCCTGTTAGCTTGCACGCTGCTGTCCCCGGCAGCTCCACCCAGGATAGCTCAGATCCTAGAGGTGATCTGGGTCGGTGGGAACGACTCCCCACTGTACCAATCGCTCGCCGGGCTTCAACCGTCAGCCCGCCTGGTAGTAGGCGAAAAGGCCGCCTGCCTCCAGGAGTAAGAGCGACCCGGTCGGTGGAGTCCCACAAAGAAGGGGCCACCGACCCAGATCAGCCGCCAGCCCACATTGACAGGGACTCTGCTCAATGCCGCAACCTCACCCAAGAACTCTTTGGAAGTGACAGCAGCATTTGCAGCGACAGCAGTGTCTGCAGCGACCACAGCCCTGTGAGCAGTCGTGGCAGTAGCAGAGACAGCAGCATGGAAGTTCTGCAGCTGACTCCAGACGTTCCGGCCCAGACTAACATGCGGCAGTCCAGGCCGAGGAAGATGAGGGCGGCACATACTGTACCAAAGAAAGGAGCAGCGGATGTCGCTGGCAAGAGAGGAACCAAGGCGGCCACTCCGCCGGCAACAACGCCGGAAACAGCTCCAAAGGAGTGGCCGTCCCTCTCATCAACACCAGCGGAGACACCCAATTCATGGGCGATACCTCCCGGGCAGAAGACGCCGTCGCCGACGAAGGCTGTAACACCTACAACTCCGGCGCAAACCAACTCTCCTGCCCAATCACCAAAAGACCAGTGGGGACCCCAGTCGCAAAGAAGCCCGTCAGAATACCGTCGGTTGTTCGAGTCTAAGTACAAGGAACTAACCGACGGTAGCGTTATCCAAGCAGCGCCAGGAGCGGTGGAACGGCTAGCGAAGCGAATTGTTTCGCTAGTCACCATCGACACCAGAACCAAAGGGCTGGCTGGGCTCCAGATCGAAACGGTAGGGGAGATTTTATGGTCCCTGAAAGTCCCGGCGACATATATTTGCCGTCGAGGTTTCGCAACCTGGGACCTTTTACTCCCCTCTGAACAGGAAGCAGAGAAGTTGGCCAGGGCCGACCTGAGGCATAAACATCTGATCCTCAGGCCGGAGTACTTGAGCAGGAGGAGGACACTAGTCACTGTCCTCGGCGTCCCCTGCTATATTGACTCGGAGCAACTAGGTGCAGTGATGAGTCAATATGGGGACGTCGAAGCCATAATCCCGGTCCGCGGTCCCCATAACCTAATGGTAGGGGACTACAAAATTAAAATGCGTTTGGACCGGGATGGCTTCAACAAGATACCGCCACTGCTCAAGTGCGACTCCTGGTCGATGTCTATCATCGTCGAGGGCAGGAGGCCACATTGCTGGCACTGCGAGCAGAAGGGGCATATGGCGAAAGACTGCCCAAAAAAGGCGCCAATCAAGAAGACCCCTTCTGCCGCAGCCCCGGGAGGTCCAGCGGCATCAGTAGCTCCTAGAACTGATAAGGACGAGGAGGGTTTCACCCCAGTGGTACGAAAGAACAAACCACAGAAGCCCTCCTCCAAAGTGCAGCCCTCTGAAGTAAAAGGGATGCGGGGTCCCGCTAAGTCAATGAGCGTGGATATGCCCACCGATAAGGAGCCGCAGCAAACATCTAGCACGGCAGCGGCCACGAAACGAAAAACCGAGGTTCCCCTGTCACTACCTTCGTCAACATCTTCATCGTCCGAATCGGAAGGGGAGAAGATGGAGGGTGACGCTGGCCCGGCCCCGGCTCGAGAGACAGTGAAAAAGTTCACCCGGGATAGAAAGGTGGCCAAACGTGCCGTTTCACAAGAAAAAGAGGCTGGGCCCCAATCCCCCGCCCCGATGTCCGTAGAGATGACTATCTCTCCTGCTCAGTCCCCCGAATCCCCAAAACCTAAACCCACCACTGAGCAGAAATCCCCTTCCCCCACTGAAACTCCCCCAGCTAGTTCCCGCTCTCTGTCTCGAAAGGAAGAGTCGGGGTCCAAAACTCCCAATGTGGCCAAACAGGCCAAGAAACAAAAAGCGTCGCCCTCCCCTACAAGAAAGGAGAAGACGAGAAAGCTCCCCTTCCTGCCAGGGGACCTCATCTGCGAAGCAGATCTGCACCACGCCGCTGCCGAGCTCACGCCGCAGCAAAGAAGCGCGCTCAGGCCGCTGCAGCTCCTTACGAAGACCCAGGGTCTGGACACTACCAACCCGTCCAACTTCCCCGATGCTCCTTTGCTGATCACGTTCGTCAGGAAGACGAAAATTCGCCGCACGAAATCCATGTGGCGAATGATAGAAGCAGCAAAGGATGCGATCCTGGGTCTAACGTTGGTGGAAGAGGGGCACGACTCCCTCGACGATCTGAGGGATAAATGTGAAGGGAGGATCCCCATTTACGTCCACCCTTGTTTTTATAGAGCGTTAAAGTTAACCTTCCCCCTGGATGTCGGGGGCATCTCCCGAGACGGCCGCGCGTCGTCAGAATTGCTCACTGGCAATATCGGGCATGCCGTCGGCATCCTCACTGACAAAGACTTTAGGCCGCTGATTGACACTGACTAGTGCAATGGCTACGACCTTGAAACTAGGAAGCTTGAACGCGAGAGGCTTGAGATCCTTAAGCAAAGCAGCCCGCTTACTGGGGGATCTCAAGGCTTTTGAATTAGATGTGGCTGCGGTACAGGAAACTCACTATGTTTCGATGGACGATCATCGACTGCTGTCGGAACATTTCGATGTTTTTTCAGCATTTGGTGACCGTTCTGCTCGGGGAGTTTCGCTGTTAGTTAGACGCACTCTGTTAGCAAGGGTAAACGTTGTTCACGCGGATGCTGATGGCAGACTGGTCGTGGCTGATGTTGCCGTGAATAGTGCCATGTTTCGAATCGTCGCGGTTTATGCGCCCAATTCCATTCGTGAGAGGGTTTCCTTTTTCCGAGGGTTGGAGGGGTTTCTCGGTGGTTCGGAGCGGCTAATCCTAGTGGGAGATTGGAATGCCATCCTTGATCCCAGGATAGATAAGGTGGGGGGACCTAGTGGGTCGGATAGGTGTGAGACAAGTCTGTCTGATCTGATGGCACAATGCGATCTGGTCGACAGATTTCGTATCGATCACCCAGGGCGGGAGATGTGGACGTGGCTCGCTAGCGGCACTTTCCATTCAAGTTCTTACTTGGATAGATTGCTAATTAGAAGAGGCAACGTAGATTATATCTCTTGTCCCACGTTCCACTGGTTAGGCCATTCTGACCACAAGTTACTTGTGGCCAGTCTGGAGTTAGCCCCTAAGACACACAAGGTAGCTAGCTACTGGAAGTTAAATACCTCCTTACTGGAGATACGTGACTTCCGGGAGCAGCTATCTCTTAACTTTCAAAAGGGATTAGTGGGGGCGGTAACCGGGAGTAAGTGGTGGGTTAACGCCAAAGTTGGCATTAGGCGCTTTTCTGTTCAATATAGCCAACGCCTCGCCCTAAATAAGGCAGAAACAGAAAAGCGTTTAGAAACTAAGCTGGCCCGGGCGGTGGCTGGGGGGGATTCCCTAGGCATAGAGCTAGCTAAGGGGGACCTGAAACGTGCGGCTAACGTGCGGTATGAGGGTCAAGTAGTTAGAGCTAGGCTAGATAGAGTGTCCAACGAAGCCGTGAATGTGGACGCGCAAGAGCGTAGAACTCCACTTCGTCGCAGCTCGGTCGGTCTCATTCGTCAAGTCAAACACCCGGAAGGACACACCCTTGTGTCGGCTCGGGAGATTTGCCGGGGATTTCGTGAGCATTTCATGGAACGGTTCACCCAACTGCCCGGACTCCGCGTCGAGGAGTTTGGCAGCTATTTAGCTGGCTCGCCCCGCCTGGAGGCGGCCCGAGCGGCTAGCTGTGATGGGCGCGTTACAGAGTGTGAGGTCTTGGCTGCACTGAAGCAGGTCGGCTACGACAAATCGCCGGGACTCGATGGTTTGCCCTATGAATTGTTCTTGAGGCTGTCGCACATCTTCGTACCTATTCTGGTCAATGTTTTCAATCACTGGTTTGAACAGGGTTCCATCCCCGGTCAAGTCACCAAGGGAGTGATCACATTGCTTCAGAAAAAGGGCCAAGATGGTGGGGAATTAGACGATTACAGGCCCATAACTCTGCTAAACACAGATTTAAAGATTTTGGCCAAAGTTCTTGCAAATCGGTTGCAGCTTGTTATCGCTGAGTTGGTCGAACCTGATCAGAATTATGCTGTGAAGGGGAGATCGATTCAAAACAACTTGCATCTGATGCGCACGATCATAGAGGGATTAGAAGACGACACCGAAGCCGCGCTGATCAATTTAGATCAGTCCAAAGCTTTTGACAGGGTCGACCATCGGTTCCTGGGATCTGTTTTAGAGGCTTCCGGTTTTACACCGGACTTCCGCAGATGGATCTCCATTTTGTATCGCGGGCCGACGGCAGTGGTGCAAGTGAATGGAATGCGATCGGAGTCTTTTGCCGTCTCTCGGTCGGTACGTCAGGGATGTCCGCTGTCTCCCCTGCTTTACGTCCTTGCCTTGGAGCCTTTTCTCCGCAGGCTTAGGATCGGGGAGCCTGGACTGGCCCTACGCGGTATTGCTCTTCCTGGCGGTGCGCGAGCCAGGGTATCCGCGTATGCCGATGATGTCACCGTGTTTGTGTCGTGCTTTCGAGACATTCTCGCGGTGACTAAGGCACTCAGAAGGTACGAAAAAGTGACAGGGGCCAAAGTCAACCTTAGCAAATCCAATGGCCTAAGGTTGGCTGCCTGGAGTGGCGCGGCTGCGCTCCCGGGCCTTTTCAACTGGACTGACGGCCCGGTTCGGATCCTCGGCGTATGGTTCGGACCCGGTCTCCAGCTTGATAAGAACTGGTCGGAAGTACAGTCTAAGGTCGAAGCGTCTGTAAGGATTTGGCTTCGAAGGGGGCTTTCCCTTAAAGGTCGGGCTGAGGCGTGCGTCACGTACGTCTTTCCGCTCATCCTTTACCGATTGGCTGTACTACCTCTGCCTGCGGACCGCCGAGCGGTTTTAACGCGTCTCCTTTTCTCGCTTTTGTGGGCAAAGGGGAAGCCGCTAGTCCGTAGACAGGTCTGTACTCAACGTCCTGATGTGGGAGGCTTGGGAATGCCCGACTTGGCGAGCCATTTGTATGCCGAGCGGTTATCATTCCTGAGCCGAACCTTGACAGAGGAGTCTGCGTGGGGCCCTGCGGTTGGAAGCGCTTTTCCTAACCTCATCCCTGACCACTTGGCCGAATGCCGACGTAAGCCAAGGAGTCAATCGCAGTTCTTCAACGAATGCCGAGCTGCGCTCAGAGTGCTGCCGGGGTCCAGTGACCTCGCCCGGTCTAGAAGGACATTCTATCGGGAGTTAGTGGTGGGGACCGCTTCGGATCCTCTTGGGGAGCGACTTGGATTGTCGGAGGAGGAGGCTCGCTCTCAGTGGAATTGGGCGCCAGGCAGGAGCTATCTCAATAATTCTGAGTTCTCTCTGACCTGGCGATTGGTTCGAAATGTGTTACCCCTCAATGACATACGATTCAAAATTGGTATGGCTATCAGCCCCTTTTGCCCACGTTGCGAGGAAGATGAAATTGAAACGGCGGAACATGCCTTTTTCACCTGCTCCAAACTTCGTGAATTTTGGACGTATGTCGGCGAGGTGACGGCTCGCATCACCCCCGATCGGGTGACGTGCTTGGATTTAGCATCCGTTGTCTTCAACATGGACCCCTTGTGGCCCAGGGAGAAACGTATGGTTTTGCTCGCGATCTTAGCCGTAGCTAGACTCGTGGTGTATACTTCTCGCTTAGAGATAGGGCGTGGGGGGGTGCCGCCTTCTTATTATGATTTGATTTCGTATTTTAAACACCAGCTTAAAATCAAAATCAAATCTGATAGAAGGAGGTTGCCTTCTTCACTTTTCAAAAGTAGGTGGATACACACCGCTAGTTTATGCGTGTTCACGCGGAATAGATTCGAGTTCGTGTTCCCTGCCTAGGCATGGCACACAGCGACCTTAAAGCATCTTTGTCGAAAAACAAAAATCCCCTTAAAAACTGACCAGTAAATTTTGGGCGCAGTCCCTATTAGCTAGTAGCGTAAATGAGCTCTTTGCCCCCAGCTTTATTTTAGGTGTCAGAACTCCTTCAGGATGCCCGCTCCCTAATTTATTTTATATCCCCGACCCGCCATAATAGTTCTTATCCTGAAGGACACCGCACATCCCGACAAACCCATCCCTCCATTTCTTTTGCCCCCATAGAAACGCCCACTCCCAATTAGGAGCTTACTCTCTTGCTTTCGGTCTGTACCAGAAGACAGCGAGCAGCTCATACTCTAGATAGGATGGGGGGTACCTTACTAACACACCTTAATTAGCATTTTCTTTGGTTCTTTATTTTTATCATCACTTTTATTTTTATTTATTTTTGGGGGATTATTTAAGGCTTAGTTTTTTGTTCTCCCACTCCCATCATCACACATGTAAATATCTATTGTAAATAAAATTCATTGAAACACCTGGGGATATTTTAAGTAGCTTAAGTCCATAGAGTGAATGTGGTATTGTGGTGACTGAAACTAGTTTTTAGGGTATTCATAGACCAAGTGGACGACCCCCGACCCCCATCTTCCCCCCCATACCCCTTTTTGGCCTTGTGCCACATCTGATTATTTATGTACAAATTTTTGGATAAATAAATTGATTTTCTCCCGCCTGTTAAAATCATTGACTTGTCTTCGATTTTTTCAGGCAACTCTTAGGCAATCACTCGTGATTGCCTAAGAGGAGACCAGCTACTTGGGCCCCGCCCAGTTTAAAGCTAAATCATCAGGGGACTCTCTCTGTCCCCTTAGACTAGCCCCTGTTGGGCAATTTGTCTCTTCACACCCCTCTTGGGTGGCCGCCCCTGTTGGGCGGTTCCATTGTATTAATCTTTTTGTTCCCTTCTCTTGCAGGTGTCCAACCCCCAGGCTTGACTTAAGCAGCTGGCAGGTTTCGGGTCTGACTTACGTACCTTTTGGCGACGGTCTTCCTGAATCCGAATCGGCGGGTCTCTAGCCGGGAGTTGGATGGAAGAGGGGAGGAGTGGTCCGGGCTCTGCTGCAGAGTCTTTGTCTAGCCCGGGCTCCTTTTCCGAACTGAGGCGACGGTCTCAGGTCGGGGAGGGAGCAGACCTCAAACAGCAGGACGGTCACGCCGCCATAGGCGTCGTGCCCAGTACGTCCGCCAGTGCCGCTCCCAGCACTGAAAGTAGATCAGGGTCTGCCGCCTTAGGCGGGAGCCCTGTTAGCTTGCACGCTGCTGTCCCCGGCAGCTCCACCCAGGATAGCTCAGATCCTAGAGGTGATCTGGGTCGGTGGGAACGACTCCCCACTGTACCAATCGCTCGCCGGGCTTCAACCGTCAGCCCGCCTGGTAGTAGGCGAAAAGGCCGCCTGCCTCCAGGAGTAAGAGCGACCCGGTCGGTGGAGTCCCACAAAGAAGGGGCCACCGACCCAGATCAGCCGCCAGCCCACATTGACAGGGACTCTGCTCAATGCCGCAACCTCACCCAAGAACTCTTTGGAAGTGACAGCAGCATTTGCAGCGACAGCAGTGTCTGCAGCGACCACAGCCCTGTGAGCAGTCGTGGCAGTAGCAGAGACAGCAGCATGGAAGTTCTGCAGCTGACTCCAGACGGCCCGGCCAAGGCTAGCATGCGGCAGTCTAGGCCGAGGAAGATGGGGGCTGCTCGCACCGTCACCAAAAAAGGAGCAGCGGATGTCGCTGGCAAGAGAGGAACCAAGGCGGCCACTCCGCCGGCAACAACGCCGGAAACAGCTCCAAAGGAGTGGCCGTCCCTCTCATCAACACCAGCGGAGACACCCAATTCATGGGCGATACCTCCCGGGCAGAAGACGCCGTCACCGTCGAAGACACCTACAACTCCGACGGCAACTATCACTCCTGCCCAACCATCACCAAAAGACCAGTGGGGACCCCAGTCGCAAAGAAGCCCATCAGAATACCGTCGGTTGTTCGAGTCTAAGTACAAGGAACTAACCGACGGTAGCGTTATCAAAGCAGCGCCAGGAGCGGTGGACCGGCTAGCGAAGCGAATTGTTTCGCTAGTCACCATCGACTCCAGAACCAAAGGGCTGGCTGGGCTCCAGATCGAAACGGTAGGGGAGATTTTATGGTCCCTGAAAGTCCCGGCGACATATATTTGCCGTCGAGGTTTCGCAACCTGGGACCTTTTACTCCCCTCTGAACAGGAAGCAGAGAAGTTGGCCAGGGCCGACCTGAGGCATAAACATCTGATCCTCAGGCCGGAGTACTTGAGCAGGAGGAGGACACTAGTCACTGTCCTCGGCGTCCCCTGCTATATTGACTCGGAGCAACTAGGTGCAGTGATGAGTCAATATGGGGACGTCGAAGCCATAATCCCGGTCCGCGGTCCCCATAACCTAATGGTAGGGGACTACAAAATTAAAATGCGTTTGGACCGGGATGGCTTCAACAAGATACCGCCACTGCTCAAGTGCGACTCCTGGTCGATGTCTATCATCGTCGAGGGCAGGAGGCCACATTGCTGGCACTGCGAGCAGAAGGGGCATATGGCGAAAGACTGCCCAAAAAAGGCGCCAATCAAGAAGACCCCTTCTGCCGCAGCCCCGGGAGGTCCAGCGGCATCAGTAGCTCCTAGAACTGATAAGGACGAGGAGGGTTTCACCCCAGTGGTACGAAAGAACAAACCACAGAAGCCCTCCTCCAAAGTGCAGCCCTCTGAAGTAAAAGGGATGCGGGGTCCCGCCAAGTCAATGAGCGTGGATATGCCCACCGATAAGGAGCCGCAGCAAACATCTAGCACGGCAGCGGCCACGAAACGAAAAACCGAGGTTCCCCTGTCACTACCTTCGTCAACATCTTCATCGTCCGAATCGGAAGGGGAGAAGATGGAGGGTGACGCTGGCCCGGCCCCGGCTCGAGAGACAGTGAAAAAGTTCACCCGGGATAGAAAGGTGGCCAAACGTGCCGTTTCACAAGAAAAAGAGGCTGGGCCCCAATCCCCCGCCCCGATGTCTGTAGAGATGACTATCTCTCCTGCTCAGTCCCCCGAATCCCCAAAACCTAAACCCACCACTGAGCAGAAATCCCCTTCCCCCACTGAAACTCCCCCAGCTAGTTCCCGCTCTCGGTCTCGAAAGGAAGAGTCGGGGTCCAAAACTCCCAATGTGGCCAAACAGGCCAAGAAACAAAAAGCGTCGCCCTCCCCTACAAGAAAGGAGAAGACGAGAAAGCTCCCCTTCCTGCCAGGGGACCTCATCTGCGAAGCAGATCTGCACCACGCCGCTGCCGAGCTCACGCCGCAGCAAAGAAGCGCGCTCAGGCCGCTGCAGCTCCTTACGAAGACCCAGGGTCTGGACACTACCAACCCGTCCAACTTCCCCGATGCTCCTTTGCTGATCACGTTCGTCAGGAAGACGAAAATTCGCCGCACGAAATCCATGTGGCGAATGATAGAAGCAGCAAAGGATGCGATCCTGGGTCTAACGTTGGTGGAAGAAGGGCACGACTCCCTCGACGATCTGAGGGATAAATGTGAAGGGAGGATCCCCATTTACGTCCACCCTTGTTTTTATAGAGCGTTAAAGTTAACCTTCCCCCTGGATGTCGGGGGCATCTCCCGAGACGGCCGCGCGTCGTCAGAATTGCTCACTGGCAATATCGGGCATGCCGTCGGCATCCTCACTGACAAAGACTTTAGGCCGCTGATTGACACTGACTAGTGCAATGGCTACGACCTTAAAACTAGGAAGCTTGAACGCGAGAGGCTTGAGATCCTTAAGCAAGGCAGCCCGCATACTGGGGGATCTCAAGGCTCTTGAATTAGATGTGGCTGCGGTACAGGAAACTCACTATGTTTCGATGGACGATCACCGACTGCTGTCGGAACATTTCGATGTTTTTTCAGCTTTTGGTGACCGTTCTGCTCGGGGAGTTTCGCTGTTAGTTAGACGCACTCTGTTAGCAAGGGTAAACGTTGTTCACGCGGATGCTGATGGCAGACTGGTCGTGGCTGATGTTGCCGTGAATAGTGCCATGTTTCGAATCGTCGCGGTTTATGCGCCCAATTCCATTCGTGAGAGGGTTTCCTTTTTCCGGGGGTTGGAGGGGTTTCTCGGTGGTTCGGAGCGGCTAATCCTAGTGGGAGATTGGAATGCCATCCTTGATCCCAGGATAGATAAGGTGGGGGGACCTAGTGGGTCGGATAGGTGTGAGACAAGTCTGTCTGATCTGATGGCACAATGCGATCTGGTCGACAGATTTCGTATCGATCACCCAGGGCGGGAGATGTGGACGTGGCTCGCTAGCGGCACTTTCCATTCAAGTTCTTACTTGGATAGATTGCTAATTAGAAGAGGCAACGTAGATTATATCTCTTGTCCCACGTTCCACTGGTTAGGCCATTCTGACCACAAGTTACTTGTGGCCAGTCTGGAGTTAGCCCCTAAGACACACAAGGTAGCTAGCTACTGGAAGTTAAATACCTCCTTACTGGAGATACGTGACTTCCGGGAGCAGCTATCTCTTAACTTTCAAAAGGGATTAGTGGGGGCGGTAACCGGGAGTAAGTGGTGGGTTAACGCCAAAGTTGGCATTAGGCGCTTTTCTGTTCAATATAGCCAACGCCTCGCCCTAAATAAGGCAGAAACAGAAAAGCGTTTAGAAAATAAGCTGGCCCGGGCGGTGGCTGGGGGGGATTCCCTAGGCATAGAGCTAGCTAAGGGGGACCTGAAACGTGCGGCTAACGTGCGGTATGAGGGTCAAGTAGTTAGAGCTAGGCTAGATAGAGTGTCCAACGAAGCCGTGAATGTGGACGCGCAAGAGCGTAGAACTCCACTTCGTCGCAGCTCGGTCGGTCTCATTCGTCAAGTCAAACACCCGGAAGGACACACCCTTGTGTCGGCTCGGGAGATTTGCCGGGGATTTCGTGAGCATTTCATGGAACGGTTCACCCAACTGCCCGGACTCCGCGTCGAGGAGTTTGGCAGCTATTTAGCTGGCTCGCCCCGCCTGGAGGCGGCCCGAGCGGCTAGCTGTGATGGGCGCGTTACAGAGTGTGAGGTCTTGGCTGCACTGAAGCAGGTCGGCTACGACAAATCGCCGGGACTCGATGGTTTGCCCTATGAATTGTTCTTGAGGCTGTCGCACATCTTCGTACCTATTCTGGTCAATGTTTTCAATCACTGGTTTGAACAGGGTTCCATCCCCGGTCAAGTCACCAAGGGAGTGATCACATTGCTTCAGAAAAAGGGCCAAGATGGTGGGGAATTAGACGATTACAGGCCCATAACTCTGCTAAACACAGATTTAAAGATTTTGGCCAAAGTTCTTGCAAATCGGTTGCAGCTTGTTATCGCTGAGTTGGTCGAACCTGATCAGAATTATGCTGTGAAGGGGAGATCGATTCAAAACAACTTGCATCTGATGCGCACGATCATAGAGGGATTAGAAGACGACACCGAAGCCGCGCTGATCAATTTAGATCAGTCCAAAGCTTTTGACAGGGTCGACCATCGGTTCCTGGGGTCTGTTTTAGAGGCCTCCGGTTTTACACCGGACTTCCGCAGATGGATCTCCATTTTGTATCGCGGGCCGACGGCAGTGGTGCAAGTGAATGGAATGCGATCGGAGTCTTTTGCCGTCTCTCGGTCGGTACGTCAGGGATGTCCGCTGTCTCCCCTGCTTTACGTCCTTGCCTTGGAGCCTTTTCTCCGCAGGCTTAGGATCGGGGAGCCTGGACTGGCCCTACGCGGTATTGCTCTTCCTGGCGGTGCGCGAGCCAGGGTATCCGCGTATGCCGATGATGTCACCGTGTTTGTGTCGTGCTTTCGAGACATTCTCGCGGTGACTAAGGCACTCAGAAGGTACGAAAAAGTAACAGGGGCCAAAGTCAACCTTAGCAAATCCAATGGCCTAAGGTTGGCTGCCTGGAGTGGCGCGGCTGCGCTCCCGGGCCTTTTCAACTGGACTGACGGCCCGGTTCGGATCCTCGGCGTATGGTTCGGACCCGGTCTCCAGCTTGATAAGAACTGGTCGGAAGTACAGTCTAAGGTCGAAGCGTCGGTAAGGATTTGGCTTCGAAGGGGGCTTTCCCTTAAAGGTCGGGCTGAGGCGTGCGTCACGTACGTCTTTCCGCTCATCCTTTACCGATTGGCTGTACTACCTCTGCCTGCGGACCGCCGAGCGGTTTTAACGCGTCTCCTTTTCTCGCTTTTGTGGGCAAAGGGGAAGCCGCTAGTCCGTAGACAGGTCTGTACTCAACGTCCTGATGTGGGAGGCTTGGGAATGCCCGACTTGGCGAGCCATTTGTATGCCGAGCGGTTATCATTCCTGAGCCGAACCTTGACAGAGGAGTCTGCGTGGGGCCCTGCGGTTGGAAGCGCTTTTCCTAACCTCATCCCTGACCACTTGGCCGAATGCCGACGTAAGCCAAGGAGTCAATCGCAGTTCTTCAACGAATGCCGAGCTGCGCTCAGAGTGCTGCCGGGGTCCAGTGACCTCGCCCGGTCTAGAAGGACATTCTATCGGGAGTTAGTGGTGGGGACCGCTTCGGATCCTCTTGGGGAGCGACTTGGATTGTCGGAGGAGGAGGCTCGCTCTCAGTGGAATTGGGCGCCAGGCAGGAGCTATCTCAATAATTCTGAGTTCTCTCTGACCTGGCGATTGGTTCGAAATGTGTTACCCCTCAATGACATACGATTCAAAATTGGTATGGCTATCAGCCCCTTTTGCCCACGTTGCGAGGAAGATGAAATTGAAACGGCGGAACATGCCTTTTTCACCTGCTCCAAACTTCGTGAATTTTGGACGTATGTCGGCGAGGTGACGGCTCGCATCACCCCCGATCGGGTGACGTGCTTGGATTTAGCATCCGTTGTCTTCAACATGGACCCCTTGTGGCCCAGGGAGAAACGTATGGTTTTGCTCGCGATCTTAGCCGTAGCTAGACTCGTGGTGTATACTTCTCGCTTAGAGATAGGGCGTGGGGGGGTGCCGCCTTCTTATTATGATTTGATTTCGTATTTTAAACACCAGCTTAAAATCAAAATCAAATCTGATAGAAGGAGGTTGCCTTCTTCACTTTTCAAAAGTAGGTGGATACACACCGCTAGTTTATGCGTGTTCACGCGGAATAGATTCGAGTTCGTGTTCCCTGCCTAGGCATGGCACACAGCGACCTCAAAGTCTCTTTGTCGAAAAAACAACCCCTTTTTAAAAAAAAAAACTGACCAGCAAATTCTTTGGCGCAGTCCCTATTAGCTAGTAGCGTAAATGAGCTCTCTGTCCCCAGATTTATTTTAGGTGTCAGAACTCCTTCAGGATGCCCGTTCCCTAATTTATTTTATATCCCTGACCCGCCCTAAAAGTATTTATCCTGAAGGACACCGCACATCCCGTCAAACCCATCCCTCCATTTCTTTTGCCCCCATAGAAACGCCCACTCCCAATTAGGAGCCGACTCTCTTGCTTTCGGTCTTTTACCAGAAGACAGCGAGCAGCTCATACTCTAGATAGGATGGGGGGTACCTTACTAACACACCATAATTAGCATTTTCTTTGGTTCTTTATTTTTATCATCCCTTTTATTTTTATTTATTTTTGGGGGATTATTTAAGGCTTAGTTTTTTGTTCTCCCACTCCCATCATCACACATGTACATAATCTTTGTAAATAAAATTCATTGAAACACCTGGGGATATTTTAAGTAGCTTAAGTCCATAGAGTGAATGTGGTATTATGGTGACTGAAACTAGTTTCTAGGGTATTCATAGACCAAGTGGACGACCCCCGACCCCCATCTTTCCCCCCCATACCCCCTTTTGGCCTTGTGCCACATCTAAATTTTTTGTACATGTATAAATTTTTTGGATAAATAAATTGATTTTCTCCCGCCTGTTAAAATCATTGACTTGTCTTCGATTTTTTCAGGCAACTCTTAGGCAATCACTCGTGATTGCCTAAGAGGAGACCAGCTACTTGGGCCCCGCCCAGTTTAAAGCTAAATCATCAGGGGACTCTCTCTGTCCCCTTAGACTAGCCCCTGTTGGGCAATTTGTCTCTTCACACCCCTCTTGGGTGGCCGCCCCTGTTGGGCGGTTCCATTGTATTAATCTTTTTGTTCCCTTCTCTTGCAGGTGTCCAACCCCCAGGCTTGACTTAAGCAGCTGGCAGGTTTCGGGTCTGACTTACGTACCTTTTGGCGACGGTCTTCCTGAATCCGAATCGGCGGGTCTCTAGCCGGGAGTTGGATGGAAGAGGGGAGGAGTGGTCCGGGCTCTGCTGCAGAGTCTTTGTCTAGCCCGGGCTCCTTTTCCGAACTGAGGCGACGGTCTCAGGTCGGGGAGGGAGCAGACCTCAAACAGCAGGACGGTCACGCCGCCATAGGCGTCGTGCCCAGTACGTCCGCCAGTGCCGCTCCCAGCACTGAAAGTAGATCAGGGTCTGCCGCCTTAGGCGGGAGCCCTGTTAGCTTGCACGCTGCTGTCCCCGGCAGCTCCACCCAGGATAGCTCAGATCCTAGAGGTGATCTGGGTCGGTGGGAACGACTCCCCACTGTACCAATCGCTCGCCGGGCTTCAACCGTCAGCCCGCCTGGTAGTAGGCGAAAAGGCCGCCTGCCTCCAGGAGTAAGAGCGACCCGGTCGGTGGAGTCCCACAAAGAAGGGGCCACCGACCCAGATCAGCCGCCAGCCCACATTGACAGGGACTCTGCTCAATGCCGCAACCTCACCCAAGAACTCTTTGGAAGTGACAGCAGCATTTGCAGCGACAGCAGTGTCTGCAGCGACCACAGCCCTGTGAGCAGTCGTGGCAGTAGCAGAGACAGCAGCATGGAAGTTCTGCAGCTGACTCCAGACGTTCCGGCCCAGACTAACATGCGGCAGTCCAGGCCGAGGAAGATGAGGGCGGCACATACTGTACCAAAGAAAGGAGCAGCGGATGTCGCTGGCAAGAGAGGAACCAAGGCGGCCACTCCGCCGGCAACAACGCCGGAAACAGCTCCAAAGGAGTGGCCGTCCCTCTCATCAACACCAGCGGAGACACCCAATTCATGGGCGATACCTCCCGGGCAGAAGACGCCGTCGCCGACGAAGGCTGTAACACCTACAACTCCGGCGCAAACCAACTCTCCTGCCCAATCACCTAAAGACCAGTGGGGACCCCAGTCGCAAAGAAGCCCGTCAGAATACCGTCGGTTGTTCGAGTCTAAGTACAAGGAACTAACCGACGGTAGCGTTATCAAAGCAGCGCCAGGAGCGGTGGAACGGCTAGCGAAGCGAATTGTTTCGCTAGTCACCATCGACTCCAGAACCAAAGGGCTGGCTGGGGTCCAGATCGAGACGGTAGGGGAGATTCTATGGTCCCTGAAAGTCCCGGCGACATATATTTGCCGTCGAGGTTTCGCAACCTGGGACCTTTTACTCCCCTCTGAACAGGAAGCAGAAAAGTTGGCCAGGGCCGACCTGAGGCATAAACATCTGATCCTCAGGCCGGAGTACTTGAGCAGGAGGAGGACACTAGTCACTGTCCTCGGCGTCCCCTGCTATATTGACTCGGAGCAACTAGGTGCAGTGATGAGTCAATATGGGGACTTCGAAGCCATAATCCCGGTCCGCGGTCCCCATAACCTAATGGTAGGGGACTACAAAATTAAAATGCGTTTAGACCGGGATGGCTTCAACAAGATACCGCCACTGCTCAAGTGCGACTCCTGGTCGATGTCTATCATCGTCGAGGGCAGGAGGCCACATTGCTGGCACTGCGAGCAGAAGGGGCATATGGCGAAAGACTGCCCGAAAAAGGCGCCAATCAAGAAGACCCCTTCTGCCGCAGCCCCGGGAGGTCCAGCGGCATCAGCAGCTCCTAGAACTGAAAAAGACGAGGAGGGTTTCACCCCAGTGGTCCGAAAGAACAAACCACAGAAGCCCTCCTCCAAAGTGCAGCCCTCTGAAGTAAAAGGGATGCGGGGTCCCGCTAAGTCAATGAGCGTGGATATGCCCACCGATAAGGAGCCGCAGCAAACATCTAGCACGGCAGCGGCCACGAAACGAAAAACCGAGGTTCCCCTGTCACTACCTTCGTCAACATCTTCATCGTCCGAATCGGAAGGGGAGAAGATGGAGGGTGACGCTGGCCCAGCCCCGGCTCGAGAGACAGTGAAAAAGTTCAACCGGGACAAAAAGGTGGCCAAACGTGCCGTTTCACAAGCAAAAGAGGCTGGGCCCCAATCCCCCGCCCCAATGTCCGTAGAGATGACTATCTCTCCTGCTCAGTCCCCCGAATCCCCAAAACCTAAACCCACCACTGAGCAGAAATCCCCTTCCCCCACTGAAACTCCCCCAGCTAGTTCCCGCTCTCTGTCTCGAAAGGAAGAGTCGGGGTCCAAAACTCCCAATGTGGCCAAACAGGCCAAGAAACAAAAAGCGTCGCCCTCCCCTACAAGAAAGGAGAAGACGAGAAAGCTCCCCTTCCTGCCAGGGGACCTCATCTGCGAAGCAGATCTGCACCACGCCGCTGCCGAGCTCACGCCGCAGCAAAGAAGCGCGCTCAGGCCGCTGCAGCTCCTTACGAAGACCCAGGGTCTGGACACTACCAACCCGTCCAACTTCCCCGATGCTCCTTTGCTGATCACGTTCGTCAGGAAGACGAAAATTCGCCGCACAAAATCCATGTGGCGAATGATAGAAGCAGCAAAGGATGCGATCCTGGGTCTAACGTTGGTGGAAGAAGGGCACAACTCCCTCGACGATCTGAGGGATAAATGTGAAGGGAGGATCCCCATTTACGTCCACCCTTCTTTTTATAGAGCTTTAAAGTTAACCTTCCCCCTGGATGTCGGGGGCATCTCCCGAGACGGCCGCGCGTCGTCGGAATTGCTCACTGGCAATATCGGGCATGCCGTCGGCATCCTGAATGACAAAGACTTTAGGCCGCTGATTGACACTGACTAGTGCAATGGCTACGACCTTGAAACTAGGAAGCTTGAACGCGAGAGGCTTGAGATCCTTAAGCAAAGCAGCCCGCATACTGGGGGATCTCAAGGCTTTTGAATTAGATGTGGCTGCGGTACAGGAAACTCACTATGTTTCGATGGACGATCACCGACTGCTGTCGGAACATTTCGATGTTTTTTCAGCTTTTGGTGACCGTTCTGCTCGGGGAGTTTCGCTGTTAGTTAGACGCACTCTGTTAGCAAGGGTAAACGTTGTTCACGCGGATGCTGATGGCAGACTGGTCGTGGCTGATGTTGCCGTGAATAGTGCCATGTTTCGAATCGTCGCGGTTTATGCGCCCAATTCCATTCGTGAGAGGGTTTCCTTTTTCCGGGGGTTGGAGGGGTTTCTCGGTGGTTCGGAGCGGCTAATCCTAGTGGGAGATTGGAATGCCATCCTTGATCCCAGGATAGATAAGGTGGGGGGACCTAGTGGGTCGGATAGGTGTGAGACAAGTCTGTCTGATCTGATGGCACAATGCGATCTGGTCGACAGATTTCGTATCGATCACCCAGGGCGGGAGATGTGGACGTGGCTCGCTAGCGGCACCTTCCTTTCAAGTACTTACTTGGATAGATTGCTAATTAGAAGAGGCAACGTAGATTATATCTCTTGTCCCACGTTCCACTGGTTAGGCCATTCTGACCACAAGCTACTTGTGGCCAGTCTGGAGTTAGGCCCTAAGACACATAAGGTAGCTAGCTACTGGAAGTTAAATACCTCCTTACTGGAGATACGTGACTTCCGGGAGCAGCTATCTCTTAACTTTCAAAAGGGATTAGTGGGGGCGGTAACCGGGAGTAAGTGGTGGGTTAACGCCAAAGTTGGCATTAGGCGCTTTTCTGTTCAATATAGCCAACGCCTCGCCTTAAATAAGGCAGAAACAGAAAAGCGTTTAGAAACTAAGCTGGCCCGGGCGGTGGCTGGGGGGGATTCCCTAGGCATAGAACTAGCTAAGGGGGACCTGAAACGTGCGGCTAACGTGCGGTATGAAGGTCAAGTAGTTAGAGCTAGGCTAGATAGAGTGTCCAACGAAGCCGTGAATGTGGACGCGCAAGAGCGTAGAACTCCACTTCGTCGCAGCTCGGTCGGTCTCATTCGTCAAGTCAAACACCCGGAAGGACACACCCTTGTGTCGGCTCGGGAGATTTGCCGGGGATTTCGTGAGCATTTCATGGAACGGTTCACCCAACTGCCCGGACTCCGCGTCGAGGAGTTTGGCAGCTATTTAGCTGGCTCGCCCCGCCTGGAGGCGGCCCGAGCGGCTAGCTGTGATGGGCGCGTTACAGAGTGTGAGGTCTTGGCTGCACTGAAGCAGGTCGGCTACGACAAATCGCCGGGACTCGATGGTTTGCCCTATGAATTGTTCTTGAGGCTGTCGCACATCTTCGTACCTATTCTGGTCAATGTTTTCAATCACTGGTTTGAACAGGGTTCCATCCCCGGTCAAGTCACCAAGGGAGTGATCACATTGCTTCAGAAAAAGGGCCAAGATGGTGGGGAATTAGACGATTACAGGCCCATAACTCTGCTAAACACAGATTTAAAGATTTTGGCCAAAGTTCTTGCAAATCGGTTGCAGCTTGTTATCGCTGAGTTGGTCGAACCTGATCAGAATTATGCTGTGAAGGGGAGATCGATTCAAAACAACTTGCATCTGATGCGCACGATCATAGAGGGATTAGAAGACGACACCGAAGCCGCGCTGATCAATTTAGATCAGTCCAAAGCTTTTGACAGGGTCGACCATCGGTTCCTGGGATCTGTTTTAGAGGCCTCCGGTTTTACACCGGACTTCCGCAGATGGATCTCCATTTTGTATCGCGGGCCGACGGCAGTGGTGCAAGTGAATGGAATGCGATCGGAGTCTTTTGCCGTCTCTCGGTCGGTACGTCAGGGATGTCCGCTGTCTCCCCTGCTTTACGTCCTTGCCTTGGAGCCTTTTCTCCGCAGGCTTAGGATCGGGGAGCCTGGACTGGCCCTACGCGGTATTGCTCTTCCTGGCGGTGCGCGAGCCAGGGTATCCGCGTATGCCGATGATGTCACCGTGTTTGTGTCGTGCTTTCGAGACATTCTCGCGGTGACTAAGGCACTCAGAAGGTACGAAAAAGTGACAGGGGCCAAAGTCAACCTTAGCAAATCCAATGGCCTAAGGTTGGCTGCCTGGAGTGGCGCGGCTGCGCTCCCGGGCCTTTTCAACTGGACTGACGGCCCGGTTCGGATCCTCGGCGTATGGTTCGGACCCGGTCTCCAGCTTGATAAGAACTGGTCGGAAGTACAGTCTAAGGTCGAAGCGTCTGTAAGGATTTGGCTTCGAAGGGGGCTTTCCCTTAAAGGTCGGGCTGAGGCGTGCGTCACGTACGTCTTTCCGCTCATCCTTTACCGATTGGCTGTACTACCTCTGCCTGCGGACCGCCGAGCGGTTTTAACGCATCTCCTTTTCTCGCTTTTGTGGGCAAAGGGGAAGCCGCTAGTCCGTAGACAGGTCTGTACTCAACGTCCTGATGTGGGAGGCTTGGGAATGCCCGACTTGGCGAGCCATTTGTATGCCGAGCGGTTATCATTCCTGAGCCGAACCTTGACAGAGGAGTCTGCGTGGGGCCCTGCGGTTGGAAGCGCTTTTCCTAACCTCATCCCTGACCACTTGGCCGAATGCCGACGTAAGCCAAGGAGTCAATCGCAGTTCTTCAACGAATGCCGAGCTGCGCTCAGAGTGCTGCCGGGGTCCAGTGACCTCGCCCGGTCTAGAAGGACATTCTATCGGGAGTTAGTGGTGGGGACCGCTTCGGATCCTCTTGGGGAGCGACTTGGATTGTCGGAGGAGGAGGCTCGCTCTCAGTGGAATTGGGCGCCAGGCAGGAGCTATCTCAATAATTCTGAGTTCTCTCTGACCTGGCGATTGGTTCGAAATGTGTTACCCCTCAATGACATACGATTCAAAATTGGTATGGCTATCAGCCCCTTTTGCCCACGTTGCGAGGAAGATGAAATTGAAACGGCGGAACATGCCTTTTTCACCTGCTCCAAACTTCGTGAATTTTGGACGTATGTCGGCGAGGTGACGGCTCGCATCACCCCCGATCGGGTGACGTGCTTGGATTTAGCATCCGTTGTCTTCAACATGGACCCCTTGTGGCCCAGGGAGAAACGTATGGTTTTGCTCGCGATCTTAGCCGTAGCTAGACTCGTGGTGTATACTTCTCGCTTAGAGATAGGGCGTGGGGGGGTGCCGCCTTCTTATTATGATTTGATTTCGTATTTTAAACACCAGCTTAAAATCAAAATCAAATCTGATAGAAGGAGGTTGCCTTCTTCACTTTTCAAAAGTAGGTGGATACACACCGCTAGTTTATGCGTGTTCACGCGGAATAGATTCGAGTTCGTGTTCCCTGCCTAGGCATGGCACACAGCGACCTTAAAGCATCTTTGTCGAAAAACAAAAATCCCCTTAAAAACTGACCAGTAAATTTTGGGCGCAGTCCCTATTAGCTAGTAGCGTAAATGAGCTCTTTGCCCCCAGCTTTATTTTAGGTGTCAGAACTCCTTCAGGATGCCCGCTCCCTAATTTATTTTATATCCCCGACCCGCCATAATAGTTCTTATCCTGAAGGACACCGCACATCCCGACAAACCCTTCCCTCCATTTCTTTTGCCCCCATAGAAACGCCCACTCCCAATTAGGAGCTTACTCTCTTGCTTTCGGTCTGTACCAGAAGACAGCGAGCAGCTCATACTCTAGATAGGATGGGGGGTACCTTACTAACACACCTTAATTAGCATTTTCCTTGGTTCTTTATTTTTATCATCACTTTTATTTTTATTTATTTTTGGGGGATTATTTAAGGCTTAGTTTTTTGTTCTCCCACTCCCATCATCACACATGTAAATATCTATTGTAAATAAAATTCATTGAAACACCTGGGGATATTTTAAGTAGCTTAAGTCCATAGAGTGAATGTGGTATTGTGGTGACTGAAACTAGTTTTTAGGGTATTCATAGACCAAGTGGACGACCCCCGACCCCCATCTTCCCCCCCATACCCCTTTTTGGCCTTGTGCCACATCTGATTATTTATGTACAAATTTTTGGATAAATAAATTGATTTTCTCCCGCCTGTTAAAATCATTGACTTGTCTTCGATTTTTTCAGGCAACTCTTAGGCAATCACTCGTGATTGCCTAAGAGGAGACCAGCTACTTGGGCCCCGCCCAGTTTAAAGCTAAATCATCAGGGGACTCTCTCTGTCCCCTTAGACTAGCCCCTGTTGGGCAATTTGTCTCTTCACACCCCTCTTGGGTGGCCGCCCCTGTTGGGCGGTTCCATTGTATTAATCTTTTTGTTCCCTTCTCTTGCAGGTGTCCAACCCCCAGGCTTGACTTAAGCAGCTGGCAGGTTTCGGGTCTGACTTACGTACCTTTTGGCGACGGTCTTCCTGAATCCGAATCGGCGGGTCTCTAGCCGGGAGTTGGATGGAAGAGGGGAGGAGTGGTCCGGGCTCTGCTGCAGAGTCTTTGTCTAGCCCGGGCTCCTTTTCCGAACTGAGGCGACGGTCTCAGGTCGGGGAGGGAGCAGACCTCAAACAGCAGGACGGTCACGCCGCCATAGGCGTCGTGCCCAGTACGTCCGCCAGTGCCGCTCCCAGCACTGAAAGTAGATCAGGGTCTGCCGCCTTAGGCGGGAGCCCTGTTAGCTTGCACGCTGCTGTCCCCGGCAGCTCCACCCAGGATAGCTCAGATCCTAGAGGTGATCTGGGTCGGTGGGAACGACTCCCCACTGTACCAATCGCTCGCCGGGCTTCAACCGTCAGCCCGCCTGGTAGTAGGCGAAAAGGCCGCCTGCCTCCAGGAGTAAGAGCGACCCGGTCGGTGGAGTCCCACAAAGAAGGGGCCACCGACCCAGATCAGCCGCCAGCCCACATTGACAGGGACTCTGCTCAATGCCGCAACCTCACCCAAGAACTCTTTGGAAGTGACAGCAGCATTTGCAGCGACAGCAGTGTCTGCAGCGACCACAGCCCTGTGAGCAGTCGTGGCAGTAGCAGAGACAGCAGCATGGAAGTTCTGCAGCTGACTCCAGACGTTCCGGCCCAGACTAACATGCGGCAGTCCAGGCCGAGGAAGATGAGGGCGGCACATACTGTACCAAAGAAAGGAGCAGCGGATGTCGCTGGCAAGAGAGGAACCAAGGCGGCCACTCCGCCGGCAACAACGCCGGAAACAGCTCCAAAGGAGTGGCCGTCCCTCTCATCAACACCAGCGGAGACACCCAATTCATGGGCGATACCTCCCGGGCAGAAGACGCCGTCGCCGACGAAGGCTGTAACACCTACAACTCCGGCGCAAACCAACTCTCCTGCCCAATCACCTAAAGACCAGTGGGGACCCCAGTCGCAAAGAAGCCCGTCAGAATACCGTCGGTTGTTCGAGTCTAAGTACAAGGAACTAACCGACGGTAGCGTTATCAAAGCAGCGCCAGGAGCGGTGGAACGGCTAGCGAAGCGAATTGTTTCGCTAGTCACCATCGACTCCAGAACCAAAGGGCTGGCTGGGGTCCAGATCGAGACGGTAGGGGAGATTCTATGGTCCCTGAAAGTCCCGGCGACATATATTTGCCGTCGAGGTTTCGCAACCTGGGACCTTTTACTCCCCTCTGAACAGGAAGCAGAAAAGTTGGCCAGGGCCGACCTGAGGCATAAACATCTGATCCTCAGGCCGGAGTACTTGAGCAGGAGGAGGACACTAGTCACTGTCCTCGGCGTCCCCTGCTATATTGACTCGGAGCAACTAGGTGCAGTGATGAGTCAATATGGGGACGTCGAAGCCATAATCCCGGTCCGCGGTCCCCATAACCTAATGGTAGGGGACTACAAAATTAAAATGCGTTTAGACCGGGATGGCTTCAACAAGATACCGCCACTGCTCAAGTGCGACTCCTGGTCGATGTCTATCATCGTCGAGGGCAGGAGGCCACATTGCTGGCACTGCGAGCAGAAGGGGCATATGGCGAAAGACTGCCCGAAAAAGGCGCCAATCAAGAAGACCCCTTCTGCCGCAGCCCCGGGAGGTCCAGCGGCATCAGCAGCTCCTAGAACTGAAAAAGACGAGGAGGGTTTCACCCCAGTGGTCCGAAAGAACAAACCACAGAAGCCCTCCTCCAAAGTGCAGCCCTCTGAAGTAAAAGGGATGCGGGGTCCCGCTAAGTCAATGAGCGTGGATATGCCCACCGATAAGGAGCCGCAGCAAACATCTAGCACGGCAGCGGCCACGAAACGAAAAACCGAGGTTCCCCTGTCACTACCTTCGTCAACATCTTCATCGTCCGAATCGGAAGGGGAGAAGATGGAGGGTGACGCTGGCCCAGCCCCGGCTCGAGAGACAGTGAAAAAGTTCAACCGGGACAAAAAGGTGGCCAAACGTGCCGTTTCACAAGCAAAAGAGGCTGGGCCCCAATCCCCCGCCCCAATGTCCGTAGAGATGACTATCTCTCCTGCTCAGTCCCCCGAATCCCCAAAACCTAAACCCACCACTGAGCAGAAATCCCCTTCCCCCACTGAAACTCCCCCAGCTAGTTCCCGCTCTCTGTCTCGAAAGGAAGAGTCGGGGTCCAAAACTCCCAATGTGGCCAAACAGGCCAAGAAACAAAAAGCGTCGCCCTCCCCTACAAGAAAGGAGAAGACGAGAAAGCTCCCCTTCCTGCCAGGGGACCTCATCTGCGAAGCAGATCTGCACCACGCCGCTGCCGAGCTCACGCCGCAGCAAAGAAGCGCGCTCAGGCCGCTGCAGCTCCTTACGAAGACCCAGGGTCTGGACACTACCAACCCGTCCAACTTCCCCGATGCTCCTTTGCTGATCACGTTCGTCAGGAAGACGAAAATTCGCCGCACAAAATCCATGTGGCGAATGATAGAAGCAGCAAAGGATGCGATCCTGGGTCTAACGTTGGTGGAAGAAGGGCACAACTCCCTCGACGATCTGAGGGATAAATGTGAAGGGAGGATCCCCATTTACGTCCACCCTTCTTTTTATAGAGCTTTAAAGTTAACCTTCCCCCTGGATGTCGGGGGCATCTCCCGAGACGGCCGCGCGTCGTCGGAATTGCTCACTGGCAATATCGGGCATGCCGTCGGCATCCTGAATGACAAAGACTTTAGGCCGCTGATTGACACTGACTAGTGCAATGGCTACGACCTTGAAACTAGGAAGCTTGAACGCGAGAGGCTTGAGATCCTTAAGCAAAGCAGCCCGCATACTGGGGGATCTCAAGGCTTTTGAATTAGATGTGGCTGCGGTACAGGAAACTCACTATGTTTCGATGGACGATCACCGACTGCTGTCGGAACATTTCGATGTTTTTTCAGCTTTTGGTGACCGTTCTGCTCGGGGAGTTTCGCTGTTAGTTAGACGCACTCTGTTAGCAAGGGTAAACGTTGTTCACGCGGATGCTGATGGCAGACTGGTCGTGGCTGATGTTGCCGTGAATAGTGCCATGTTTCGAATCGTCGCGGTTTATGCGCCCAATTCCATTCGTGAGAGGGTTTCCTTTTTCCGGGGGTTGGAGGGGTTTCTCGGTGGTTCGGAGCGGCTAATCCTAGTGGGAGATTGGAATGCCATCCTTGATCCCAGGATAGATAAGGTGGGGGGACCTAGTGGGTCGGATAGGTGTGAGACAAGTCTGTCTGATCTGATGGCACAATGCGATCTGGTCGACAGATTTCGTATCGATCACCCAGGGCGGGAGATGTGGACGTGGCTCGCTAGCGGCACCTTCCTTTCAAGTACTTACTTGGATAGATTGCTAATTAGAAGAGGCAACGTAGATTATATCTCTTGTCCCACGTTCCACTGGTTAGGCCATTCTGACCACAAGCTACTTGTGGCCAGTCTGGAGTTAGGCCCTAAGACACATAAGGTAGCTAGCTACTGGAAGTTAAATACCTCCTTACTGGAGATACGTGACTTCCGGGAGCAGCTATCTCTTAACTTTCAAAAGGGATTAGTGGGGGCGGTAACCGGGAGTAAGTGGTGGGTTAACGCCAAAGTTGGCATTAGGCGCTTTTCTGTTCAATATAGCCAACGCCTCGCCTTAAATAAGGCAGAAACAGAAAAGCGTTTAGAAACTAAGCTGGCCCGGGCGGTGGCTGGGGGGGATTCCCTAGGCATAGAACTAGCTAAGGGGGACCTGAAACGTGCGGCTAACGTGCGGTATGAAGGTCAAGTAGTTAGAGCTAGGCTAGATAGAGTGTCCAACGAAGCCGTGAATGTGGACGCGCAAGAGCGTAGAACTCCACTTCGTCGCAGCTCGGTCGGTCTCATTCGTCAAGTCAAACACCCGGAAGGACACACCCTTGTGTCGGCTCGGGAGATTTGCCGGGGATTTCGTGAGCATTTCATGGAACGGTTCACCCAACTGCCCGGACTCCGCGTCGAGGAGTTTGGCAGCTATTTAGCTGGCTCGCCCCGCCTGGAGGCGGCCCGAGCGGCTAGCTGTGATGGGCGCGTTACAGAGTGTGAGGTCTTGGCTGCACTGAAGCAGGTCGGCTACGACAAATCGCCGGGACTCGATGGTTTGCCCTATGAATTGTTCTTGAGGCTGTCGCACATCTTCGTACCTATTCTGGTCAATGTTTTCAATCACTGGTTTGAACAGGGTTCCATCCCCGGTCAAGTCACCAAGGGAGTGATCACATTGCTTCAGAAAAAGGGCCAAGATGGTGGGGAATTAGACGATTACAGGCCCATAACTCTGCTAAACACAGATTTAAAGATTTTGGCCAAAGTTCTTGCAAATCGGTTGCAGCTTGTTATCGCTGAGTTGGTCGAACCTGATCAGAATTATGCTGTGAAGGGGAGATCGATTCAAAACAACTTGCATCTGATGCGCACGATCATAGAGGGATTAGAAGACGACACCGAAGCCGCGCTGATCAATTTAGATCAGTCCAAAGCTTTTGACAGGGTCGACCATCGGTTCCTGGGATCTGTTTTAGAGGCCTCCGGTTTTACACCGGACTTCCGCAGATGGATCTCCATTTTGTATCGCGGGCCGACGGCAGTGGTGCAAGTGAATGGAATGCGATCGGAGTCTTTTGCCGTCTCTCGGTCGGTACGTCAGGGATGTCCGCTGTCTCCCCTGCTTTACGTCCTTGCCTTGGAGCCTTTTCTCCGCAGGCTTAGGATCGGGGAGCCTGGACTGGCCCTACGCGGTATTGCTCTTCCTGGCGGTGCGCGAGCCAGGGTATCCGCGTATGCCGATGATGTCACCGTGTTTGTGTCGTGCTTTCGAGACATTCTCGCGGTGACTAAGGCACTCAGAAGGTACGAAAAAGTGACAGGGGCCAAAGTCAACCTTAGCAAATCCAATGGCCTAAGGTTGGCTGCCTGGAGTGGCGCGGCTGCGCTCCCGGGCCTTTTCAACTGGACTGACGGCCCGGTTCGGATCCTCGGCGTATGGTTCGGACCCGGTCTCCAGCTTGATAAGAACTGGTCGGAAGTACAGTCTAAGGTCGAAGCGTCTGTAAGGATTTGGCTTCGAAGGGGGCTTTCCCTTAAAGGTCGGGCTGAGGCGTGCGTCACGTACGTCTTTCCGCTCATCCTTTACCGATTGGCTGTACTACCTCTGCCTGCGGACCGCCGAGCGGTTTTAACGCGTCTCCTTTTCTCGCTTTTGTGGGCAAAGGGGAAGCCGCTAGTCCGTAGACAGGTCTGTACTCAACGTCCTGATGTGGGAGGCTTGGGAATGCCCGACTTGGCGAGCCATTTGTATGCCGAGCGGTTATCATTCCTGAGCCGAACCTTGACAGAGGAGTCTGCGTGGGGCCCTGCGGTTGGAAGCGCTTTTCCTAACCTCATCCCTGACCACTTGGCCGAATGCCGACGTAAGCCAAGGAGTCAATCGCAGTTCTTCAACGAATGCCGAGCTGCGCTCAGAGTGCTGCCGGGGTCCAGTGACCTCGCCCGGTCTAGAAGGACATTCTATCGGGAGTTAGTGGTGGGGACCGCTTCGGATCCTCTTGGGGAGCGACTTGGATTGTCGGAGGAGGAGGCTCGCTCTCAGTGGAATTGGGCGCCAGGCAGGAGCTATCTCAATAATTCTGAGTTCTCTCTGACCTGGCGATTGGTTCGAAATGTGTTACCCCTCAATGACATACGATTCAAAATTGGTATGGCTATCAGCCCCTTTTGCCCACGTTGCGAGGAAGATGAAATTGAAACGGCGGAACATGCCTTTTTCACCTGCTCCAAACTTCGTGAATTTTGGACGTATGTCGGCGAGGTGACGGCTCGCATCACCCCCGATCGGGTGACGTGCTTGGATTTAGCATCCGTTGTCTTCAACATGGACCCCTTGTGGCCCAGGGAGAAACGTATGGTTTTGCTCGCGATCTTAGCCGTAGCTAGACTCGTGGTGTATACTTCTCGCTTAGAGATAGGGCGTGGGGGGGTGCCGCCTTCTTATTATGATTTGATTTCGTATTTTAAACACCAGCTTAAAATCAAAATCAAATCTGATAGAAGGAGGTTGCCTTCTTCACTTTTCAAAAGTAGGTGGATACACACCGCTAGTTTATGCGTGTTCACGCGGAATAGATTCGAGTTCGTGTTCCCTGCCTAGGCATGGCACACAGCGACCTTAAAGCATCTTTGTCGAAAAACAAAAATCCCCTTAAAAACTGACCAGTAAATTTTGGGCGCAGTCCCTATTAGCTAGTAGCGTAAATGAGCTCTTTGCCCCCAGCTTTATTTTAGGTGTCAGAACTCCTTCAGGATGCCCGCTCCCTAATTTATTTTATATCCCCGACCCGCCATAATAGTTCTTATCCTGAAGGACACCGCACATCCCGACAAACCCTTCCCTCCATTTCTTTTGCCCCCATAGAAACGCCCACTCCCAATTAGGAGCTTACTCTCTTGCTTTCGGTCTGTACCAGAAGACAGCGAGCAGCTCATACTCTAGATAGGATGGGGGGTACCTTACTAACACACCTTAATTAGCATTTTCCTTGGTTCTTTATTTTTATCATCACTTTTATTTTTATTTATTTTTGGGGGATTATTTAAGGCTTAGTTTTTTGTTCTCCCACTCCCATCATCACACATGTAAATATCTATTGTAAATAAAATTCATTGAAACACCTGGGGATATTTTAAGTAGCTTAAGTCCATAGAGTGAATGTGGTATTGTGGTGACTGAAACTAGTTTTTAGGGTATTCATAGACCAAGTGGACGACCCCCGACCCCCATCTTCCCCCCCATACCCCTTTTTGGCCTTGTGCCACATCTGATTATTTATGTACAAATTTTTGGATAAATAAATTGATTTTCTCCCGCCTGTTAAAATCATTGACTTGTCTTCGATTTTTTCAGGCAACTCTTAGGCAATCACTCGTGATTGCCTAAGAGGAGACCAGCTACTTGGGCCCCGCCCAGTTTAAAGCTAAATCATCAGGGGACTCTCTCTGTCCCCTTAGACTAGCCCCTGTTGGGCAATTTGTCTCTTCACACCCCTCTTGGGTGGCCGCCCCTGTTGGGCGGTTCCATTGTATTAATCTTTTTGTTCCCTTCTCTTGCAGGTGTCCAACCCCCAGGCTTGACTTAAGCAGCTGGCAGGTTTCGGGTCTGACTTACGTACCTTTTGGCGACGGTCTTCCTGAATCCGAATCGGCGGGTCTCTAGCCGGGAGTTGGATGGAAGAGGGGAGGAGTGGTCCGGGCTCTGCTGCAGAGTCTTTGTCTAGCCCGGGCTCCTTTTCCGAACTGAGGCGACGGTCTCAGGTCGGGGAGGGAGCAGACCTCAAACAGCAGGACGGTCACGCCGCCATAGGCGTCGTGCCCAGTACGTCCGCCAGTGCCGCTCCCAGCACTGAAAGTAGATCAGGGTCTGCCGCCTTAGGCGGGAGCCCTGTTAGCTTGCACGCTGCTGTCCCCGGCAGCTCCACCCAGGATAGCTCAGATCCTAGAGGTGATCTGGGTCGGTGGGAACGACTCCCCACTGTACCAATCGCTCGCCGGGCTTCAACCGTCAGCCCGCCTGGTAGTAGGCGAAAAGGCCGCCTGCCTCCAGGAGTAAGAGCGACCCGGTCGGTGGAGTCCCACAAAGAAGGGGCCACCGACCCAGATCAGCCGCCAGCCCACATTGACAGGGACTCTGCTCAATGCCGCAACCTCACCCAAGAACTCTTTGGAAGTGACAGCAGCATTTGCAGCGACAGCAGTGTCTGCAGCGACCACAGCCCTGTGAGCAGTCGTGGCAGTAGCAGAGACAGCAGCATGGAAGTTCTGCAGCTGACTCCAGACGTTCCGGCCCAGACTAACATGCGGCAGTCCAGGCCGAGGAAGATGAGGGCGGCACATACTGTACCAAAGAAAGGAGCAGCGGATGTCGCTGGCAAGAGAGGAACCAAGGCGGCCACTCCGCCGGCAACAACGCCGGAAACAGCTCCAAAGGAGTGGCCGTCCCTCTCATCAACACCAGCGGAGACACCCAATTCATGGGCGATACCTCCCGGGCAGAAGACGCCGTCGCCGACGAAGGCTGTAACACCTACAACTCCGGCGCAAACCAACTCTCCTGCCCAATCACCTAAAGACCAGTGGGGACCCCAGTCGCAAAGAAGCCCGTCAGAATACCGTCGGTTGTTCGAGTCTAAGTACAAGGAACTAACCGACGGTAGCGTTATCAAAGCAGCGCCAGGAGCGGTGGAACGGCTAGCGAAGCGAATTGTTTCGCTAGTCACCATCGACTCCAGAACCAAAGGGCTGGCTGGGCTCCAGATCGAGACGGTAGGGGAGATTCTATGGTCCCTAAAAGTCCCGGCGACATATATTTGCCGTCGAGGTTTCGCGACCTGGGACTTACTACTCCCCTCAGAACAAGAAGCGGAAAAGTTGGCCAGGGCCGACCTGAGGCATAAACATCTGATCCTCAGGCCGGAGTACTTGAGCAGGAGGAGGACACTAGTCACTGTCCTCGGCGTCCCCTGCTATATTGACTCGGAGCAACTAGGTGCAGTGATGAGTCAATATGGGGACGTCGAAGCCATAATCCCGGTCCGCGGTCCCCATAACCTAATGGTAGGGGACTACAAAATTAAAATGCGTTTGGACCGGGATGGCTTCAACAAGATACCGCCACTGCTCAAGTGCGACTCCTGGTCGATGTCTATCATCGTCGAGGGCAGGAGGCCACATTGCTGGCACTGCGAGCAGAAGGGGCATATGGCGAAAGACTGCCCAAAAAAGGCGCCAATCAAGAAGACCCCTTCTGCCGCAGCCCCGGGAGGTCCAGCGGCATCAGCAGCTCCTAACACCGGAAAAGACGAGGAGGGTTTCACCCCAGTGGTCCGAAAGAACAAACCACAGAAGCCCTCTTCCAAAGTGCAGCCCTCTGAAGTAAAAGGGATGCGGGGTCCCGCTAAGTCAATGAGCGTGGATATGCCCACCGATAAGGAGCCGCAGCAAACATCTAGCACGGCAGCGGCCACGAAACGAAAAACCGAGGTTCCCCTGTCACTACCTTCGTCAACATCTTCATCGTCCGAATCGGAAGGGGAGAAGATGGAGGGTGACGCTGGCCCGGCCCCGGCTCGAGAGACAGTGAAAAAGTTCACCCGGGATAGAAAGGTGGCCAAACGTGCCGTTTCACAAGAAAAAGAGGCTGGGCCCCAATCCCCCGCCCCGATGTCCGTAGAGATGACTATCTCTCCTGCTCAGTCCCCCGAATCCCCAAAACCTAAACCCACCACTGAGCAGAAATCCCCTTCCCCCACTGAAACTCCCCCAGCTAGTTCCCGCTCTCTGTCTCGAAAGGAAGAGTCGGGGTCCAAAACTCCCAATGTGGCCAAACAGGCCAAGAAACAAAAAGCGTCGCCCTCCCCTACAAGAAAGGAGAAGACGAGAAAGCTCCCCTTCCTGCCAGGGGACCTCATCTGCGAAGCAGATCTGCACCACGCCGCTGCCGAGCTCACGCCGCAGCAAAGAAGCGCGCTCAGGCCGCTGCAGCTCCTTACGAAGACCCAGGGTCTGGACACTACCAACCCGTCCAACTTCCCCGATGCTCCTTTGCTGATCACGTTCGTCAGGAAGACGAAAATTCGCCGCACGAAATCCATGTGGCGAATGATAGAAGCAGCAAAGGATGCGATCCTGGGTCTAACGTTGGTGGAAGAAGGGCACGACTCCCTCGACGATCTGAGGGATAAATGTGAAGGGAGGATCCCCATTTACGTCCACCCTTGTTTTTATAGAGCGTTAAAGTTAACCTTCCCCCTGGATGTCGGGGGCATCTCCCGAGACGGCCGCGCGTCGTCAGAATTGCTCACTGGCAATATCGGGCATGCCGTCGGCATCCTCACTGACAAAGACTTTAGGCCGCTGATTGACACTGACTAGTGCAATGGCTACGACCTTGAAACTAGGAAGCTTGAACGCGAGAGGCTTGAGATCCTTAAGCAAGGCAGCCCGCATACTGGGGGATCTCAAGGCTCTTGAATTAGATGTGGCTGCGGTACAGGAAACTCACTATGTTTCGATGGACGATCACCGACTGCTGTCGGAACATTTCGATGTTTTTTCAGCTTTTGGTGACCGTTCTGCTCGGGGAGTTTCGCTGTTAGTTAGACGCACTCTGTTAGCAAGGGTAAACGTTGTTCACGCGGATGCTGATGGCAGACTGGTCGTGGCTGATGTTGCCGTGAATAGTGCCATGTTTCGAATCGTCGCGGTTTATGCGCCCAATTCCATTCGTGAGAGGGTTTCCTTTTTCCGGGGGTTGGAGGGGTTTCTCGGTGGTTCGGAGCGGCTAATCCTAGTGGGAGATTGGAATGCCATCCTTGATCCCAGGATAGATAAGGTGGGGGGACCTAGTGGGTCGGATAGGTGTGAGACAAGTCTGTCTGATCTGATGGCACAATGCGATCTGGTCGACAGATTTCGTATCGATCACCCAGGGCGGGAGATGTGGACGTGGCTCGCTAGCGGCACTTTCCATTCAAGTTCTTACTTGGATAGATTGCTAATTAGAAGAGGCAACGTAGATTATATCTCTTGTCCCACGTTCCACTGGTTAGGCCATTCTGACCACAAGTTACTTGTGGCCAGTCTGGAGTTAGCCCCTAAGACACACAAGGTAGCTAGCTACTGGAAGTTAAATACCTCCTTACTGGAGATACGTGACTTCCGGGAGCAGCTATCTCTTAACTTTCAAAAGGGATTAGTGGGGGCGGTAACCGGGAGTAAGTGGTGGGTTAACGCCAAAGTTGGCATTAGGCGCTTTTCTGTTCAATATAGCCAACGCCTCGCCCTAAATAAGGCAGAAACAGAAAAGCGTTTAGAAAATAAGCTGGCCCGGGCGGTGGCTGGGGGGGATTCCCTAGGCATAGAGCTAGCTAAGGGGGACCTGAAACGTGCGGCTAACGTGCGGTATGAGGGTCAAGTAGTTAGAGCTAGGCTAGATAGAGTGTCCAACGAAGCCGTGAATGTGGACGCGCAAGAGCGTAGAACTCCACTTCGTCGCAGCTCGGTCGGTCTCATTCGTCAAGTCAAACACCCGGAAGGACACACCCTTGTGTCGGCTCGGGAGATTTGCCGGGGATTTCGTGAGCATTTCATGGAACGGTTCACCCAACTGCCCGGACTCCGCGTCGAGGAGTTTGGCAGCTATTTAGCTGGCTCGCCCCGCCTGGAGGCGGCCCGAGCGGCTAGCTGTGATGGGCGCGTTACAGAGTGTGAGGTCTTGGCTGCACTGAAGCAGGTCGGCTACGACAAATCGCCGGGACTCGATGGTTTGCCCTATGAATTGTTCTTGAGGCTGTCGCACATCTTCGTACCTATTCTGGTCAATGTTTTCAATCACTGGTTTGAACAGGGTTCCATCCCCGGTCAAGTCACCAAGGGAGTGATCACATTGCTTCAGAAAAAGGGCCAAGATGGTGGGGAATTAGACGATTACAGGCCCATAACTCTGCTAAACACAGATTTAAAGATTTTGGCCAAAGTTCTTGCAAATCGGTTGCAGCTTGTTATCGCTGAGTTGGTCGAACCTGATCAGAATTATGCTGTGAAGGGGAGATCGATTCAAAACAACTTGCATCTGATGCGCACGATCATAGAGGGATTAGAAGACGACACCGAAGCCGCGCTGATCAATTTAGATCAGTCCAAAGCTTTTGACAGGGTCGACCATCGGTTCCTGGGATCTGTTTTAGAGGCCTCCGGTTTTACACCGGACTTCCGCAGATGGATCTCCATTTTGTATCGCGGGCCGACGGCAGTGGTGCAAGTGAATGGAATGCGATCGGAGTCTTTTGCCGTCTCTCGGTCGGTACGTCAGGGATGTCCGCTGTCTCCCCTGCTTTACGTCCTTGCCTTGGAGCCTTTTCTCCGCAGGCTTAGGATCGGGGAGCCTGGACTGGCCCTACGCGGTATTGCTCTTCCTGGCGGTGCGCGAGCCAGGGTATCCGCGTATGCCGATGATGTCACCGTGTTTGTGTCGTGCTTTCGAGACATTCTCGCGGTGACTAAGGCACTCAGAAGGTACGAAAAAGTGACAGGGGCCAAAGTCAACCTTAGCAAATCCAATGGCCTAAGGTTGGCTGCCTGGAGTGGCGCGGCTGCGCTCCCGGGCCTTTGCAACTGGACTGACGGCCCGGTTCGGATCCTCGGCGTATGGTTCGGACCCGGTCTCCAGCTTGATAAGAACTGGTCGGAAGTACAGTCTAAGGTCGAAGCGTCTGTAAGGATTTGGCTTCGAAGGGGGCTTTCCCTTAAAGGTCGGGCTGAGGCGTGCGTCACGTACGTCTTTCCGCTCATCCTTTACCGATTGGCTGTACTACCTCTGCCTGCGGACCGCCGAGCGGTTTTAACGCGTCTCCTTTTCTCGCTTTTGTGGGCAAAGGGGAAGCCGCTAGTCCGTAGACAGGTCTGTACTCAACGTCCTGATGTGGGAGGCTTGGGAATGCCCGACTTGGCGAGCCATTTGTATGCCGAGCGGTTATCATTCCTGAGCCGAACCTTGACAGAGGAGTCTGCGTGGGGCCCTGCGGTTGGAAGCGCTTTTCCTAACCTCATCCCTGACCACTTGGCCGAATGCCGACGTAAGCCAAGGAGTCAATCGCAGTTCTTCAACGAATGCCGAGCTGCGCTCAGAGTGCTGCCGGGGTCCAGTGACCTCGCCCGGTCTAGAAGGACATTCTATCGGGAGTTAGTGGTGGGGACCGCTTCGGATCCGCTTGGGGAGCGACTTGGATTGTCGGAGGAGGAGGCTCGCTCTCAGTGGAATTGGGCGCCAGGCAGGAGCTATCTCAATAATTCTGAGTTCTCTCTGACCTGGCGATTGGTTCGAAATGTGTTACCCCTCAATGACATACGATTCAAAATTGGTATGGCTATCAGCCCCTTTTGCCCACGTTGCGAGGAAGATGAAATTGAAACGGCGGAACATGCCTTTTTCACCTGCTCCAAACTTCGTGAATTTTGGACGTATGTCGGCGAGGTGACGGCTCGCATCACCCCCGATCGGGTGACGTGCTTGGATTTAGCATCCGTTGTCTTCAACATGGACCCCTTGTGGCCCAGGGAGAAACGTATGGTTTTGCTCGCGATCTTAGCCGTAGCTAGACTCGTGGTGTATACTTCTCGCTTAGAGATAGGGCGTGGGGGGGTGCCGCCTTCTTATTATGATTTGATTTCGTATTTTAAACACCAGCTTAAAATCAAAATCAAATCTGATAGAAGGAGGTTGCCTTCTTCACTTTTCAAAAGTAGGTGGATACACACCGCTAGTTTATGCGTGTTCACGCGGAATAGATTCGAGTTCGTGTTCCCTGCCTAGGCATGGCACACAGCGACCTTAAAGCATCTTTGTCGAAAAACAAAAATCCCCTTAAAAACTGACCAGTAAATTTTGGGCGCAGTCCCTATTAGCTAGTAGCGTAAATGAGCTCTTTGCCCCCAGCTTTATTTTAGGTGTCAGAACTCCTTCAGGATGCCCGCTCCCTAATTTATTTTATATCCCCGACCCGCCATAATAGTTCTTATCCTGAAGGACACCGCACATCCCGACAAACCCATCCCTCCATTTCTTTTGCCCCCATAGAAACGCCCACTCCCAATTAGGAGCTTACTCTCTTGCTTTCGGACTGTACCAGAAGACAGCGAGCAGCTCATACTCTAGATAGGATGGGGGGTACCTTACTAACACACCTTAATTAGCATTTTCTTTGGTTCTTTATTTTTATCATCACTTTTATTTTTATTTATTTTTGGGGGATTATTTAAGGCTTAGTTTTTTGTTCTCCCACTCCCATCATCACACATGTAAATATCTATTGTAAATAAAATTCATTGAAACACCTGGGGATATTTTAAGTAGCTTAAGTCCATAGAGTGAATGTGGTATTGTGGTGACTGAAACTAGTTTTTAGGGTATTCATAGACCAAGTGGACGACCCCCGACCCCCATCTTCCCCCCCATACCCCTTTTTGGCCTTGTGCCACATCTGATTATTTATGTACAAATTTTTGGATAAATAAATTGATTTTCTCCCGCCTTTTAAAATCTTGACTCGTCTTGTATTTTTTCAGGCAACTCTTAGGCAATCACTTGTGATTGCCTAAGAGGAGACCAGCTACTTGGGCCCCGCCCAGTTTAAAGCTAAATCATCAGGGGACTCTCTCTGTCCCCTTAGACTAGCCCCTGTTGGGCAATTTGTCTCTTCACACCCCTCTTGGGTGGCCGCCCCTGTTGGGCGGTTCCATTGTATTAATCTTTTTGTTCCCTTCTCTTGCAGGTGTCCAACCCCCAGGCTTGACTTAAGCAGCTGGCAGGTTTCGGGTCTGACTTACGTACCTTTTGGCGACGGTCTTCCTGAATCCGAATCGGCGGGTCTCTAGCCGGGAGTTGGATGGAAGAGGGGAGGAGTGGTCCGGGCTCTGCTGCAGAGTCTTTGTCTAGCCCGGGCTCCTTTTCCGAACTGAGGCGACGGTCTCAGGTCGGGGAGGGAGCAGACCTCAAACAGCAGGACGGTCACGCCGCCATAGGCGTCGTGCCCAGTACGTCCGCCAGTGCCGCTCCCAGCACTGAAAGTAGATCAGGGTCTGCCGCCTTAGGCGGGAGCCCTGTTAGCTTGCACGCTGCTGTCCCCGGCAGCTCCACCCAGGATAGCTCAGATCCTAGAGGTGATCTGGGTCGGTGGGAACGACTCCCCACTGTACCAATCGCTCGCCGGGCTTCAACCGTCAGCCCGCCTGGTAGTAGGCGAAAAGGCCGCCTGCCTCCAGGAGTAAGAGCGACCCGGTCGGTGGAGTCCCACAAAGAAGGGGCCACCGACCCAGATCAGCCACCAGCCCACATTGACAGGGACTCTGCTCAATGCCGCAACCTCACCCAAGAACTCTTTGGAAGTGACAGCAGCATTTGCAGCGACAGCAGTGTCTGCAGCGACCACAGCCCTGTGAGCAGTCGCGGCAATAGCAGAGACAGCAGCATGGAAGTTCTGCAGCTGACTCCAGACGTTCCGGCCCAGACTAACATGCGGCAGTCCAGGCCGAGGAAGATGAGGGCGGCACATACTGTACCAAAGAAAGGAGCAGCGGATGTCGCTGGCAAGAGAGGAACCAAGGCGGCCACTCCGCCGGCAACAACGCCGGAAACAGCTCCAAAGGAGTGGCCGTCCCTCTCATCAACACCAGCGGAGACACCCAATTCATGGGCGATACCTCCCGGGCAGAAGACGCCGTCGCCGACGAAGGCTGTAACACCTACAACTCCGGCGCAAACCAACTCTCCTGCCCAATCACCAAAAGACCAGTGGGGACCCCAGTCGCAAAGAAGCCCGTCAGAATACCGTCGGCTGTTCGAGTCTAAGTACAAGGAACTAACCGACGGTAGCGTTATCCAAGCAGCGCCAGGAGCGGTGGAACGGCTAGCGAAGCGAATTGTTTCGCTAGTCACCATCGACTCCAGAACCAAAGGGCTGGCTGGGCTCCAGATCGAGACGGTAGGGGAGATTTTATGGTCCCTGAAAGTCCCGGCGACATATATTTGCCGTCGAGGTTTCGCAACCTGGGACCTTTTACTCCCCTCTGAACAGGAAGCAGAGAAGTTGGCCAGGGCCGACCTGAGGCATAAACATCTGATCCTCAGGCCGGAGTACTTGAGCAGGAGGAGGACACTAGTCACTGTCCTCGGCGTCCCCTGCTATATTGACTCGGAGCAACTAGGTGCAGTGATGAGTCAATATGGGGACGTCGAAGCCATAATCCCGGTCCGCGGTCCCCATAACCTAATGGTAGGGGACTACAAAATTAAAATGCGTTTGGACCGGGATGGCTTCAACAAGATACCGCCACTGCTCAAGTGCGACTCCTGGTCGATGTCTATCATCGTCGAGGGCAGGAGGCCACATTGCTGGCACTGCGAGCAGAAGGGGCATATGGCGAAAGACTGCCCAAAAAAGGCGCCAATCAAGAAGACCCCTTCTGCCGCAGCCCCGGGAGGTCCAGCGGCATCAGCAGCTCCTAAAACCGGAAAAGACGAGGAGGGTTTCACCCCAGTGGTCCGAAAGAACAAACCACAGAAGCCCTCCTCCAAAGTGCAGCCCTCTGAAGTAAAAGGGATGCGGGGTCCCGCCAAGTCAATGAGCGAGGATATGCCCACCGATAAGGAGCCGCAGCAAACATCTGGCACGGCAGCGGCCACCAAACGGAAGACAGAGGCTCCCCTGTCACTACCTTCATCAACATCATCATCGTCCGACTCGGAAGGGGAGAAGATGGAGGGTGACGCTTGCCCGGCCCCGGCTCGAGAGACAGAGAAAAAGTTCACCCGGGACAGAAAGGTGGCCAAACGTGCCGTTTCACTATCAAAAGAGGCTGGGCCCCAATCCCCCGCCCCAATGTCCGTAGAGATGACTATCTCTCCTGCTCAGTCCCCCGAATCCCCAAAACCTAAACCCACCACTGAGCAGAAATCCCCTTCCCCCACTGAAACTCCCCCAGCTAGTTCCCGCTCTCTGTCTCGAAAGGAAGAGTCGGGGTCCAAAACTCCCAATGTGGCCAAACAGGCCAAGAAACAAAAAGCGTCGCCCTCTCCTACAAGAAAGGAGAAGACGAGAAAGCTCCCCTTCCTGCCAGGGGACCTCATCTGCAATGCAGATCTGCACCACGCCGCTGCCGAGCTTACGCCGCAGCAGAGAGGTGCCATCAAACCGCTGCAGCTCCTTACGAAGACCCAGGGTCTGGACACTACCAACCCGTCCAACTTCCCCGATGCTCCTTTGCTGATCACGTTCGTCAGGAAGACGAAAATTCGCCGCACGAAATCCATGTGGCGAATGATAGAAGCAGCAAAGGATGCGATCCTGGGTCTAACGTTGGTGGAAGAAGGGCACGACTCCCTCGACGATCTGAGGGATAAATGTGAAGGGAGGATCCCCATTTACGTCCACCCTTGTTTTTATAGAGCTTTAAAGTTAACCTTCCCCCTGGATGTCGGGGGCATCTCCCGAGACGGCCGCGCGTCGTCAGAATTGCTCACTGGCAATATCGGGCATGCCGTCGGCATCCTCACTGACAAAGACTTTAGGCCGCTGATTGACACTGACTAGTGCAATGGCTACGACCTTGAAACTAGGAAGCTTGAACGCGAGAGGCTTGAGATCCTTAAGCAAAGCAGCCCGCATACTGGGGGATCTCAAGGCTTTTGAATTAGATGTGGCTGCGGTACAGGAAACTCACTATGTTTCGATGGACGATCATCGACTGCTGTCGGAACATTTCGATGTTTTTTCAGCATTTGGTGACCGTTCTGCTCGGGGAGTTTCGCTGTTAGTTAGACGCACTCTGTTAGCAAGGGTAAACGTTGTTCACGCGGATGCTGATGGCAGACTGGTCGTGGCTGATGTTGCCGTGAATAGTGCCATGTTTCGAATCGTCGCGGTTTATGCGCCCAATTCCATTCGTGAGAGGGTTTCCTTTTTCCGAGGGTTGGAGGGGTTTCTCGGTGGTTCGGAGCGGCTAATCCTAGTGGGAGATTGGAATGCCATCCTTGATCCCAGGATAGATAAGGTGGGGGGACCTAGTGGGTCGGATAGGTGTGAGACAAGTCTGTCTGATCTGATGGCACAATGCGATCTGGTCGACAGATTTCGTATCGATCACCCAGGGCGGGAGATGTGGACGTGGCTCGCTAGCGGCACTTTCCTTTCAAGTACTTACTTGGATAGATTGCTAATTAGAAGAGGCAACGTAGATTATATCTCTTGTCCCACGTTCCACTGGTTAGGCCATTCTGACCACAAGCTACTTGTGGCCAGTCTGGAGTTAGGCCCTAAGACACACAAGGTAGCTAGCTACTGGAAGTTAAATACCTCCTTACTGGAGATACGTGACTTCCGGGAGCAGCTATCTCTTAACTTTCAAAAGGGATTAGTGGGGGCGGTAACCGGGAGTAAGTGGTGGGTTAACGCCAAAGTTGGCATTAGGCGCTTTTCTGTTCAATATAGCCAACGCCTCGCCTTAAATAAGGCAGAAACAGAAAAGCGTTTAGAAACTAAGCTGGCCCGGGCGGTGGCTGGGGGGGATTCCCTAGGCATAGAACTAGCTAAGGGGGACCTGAAACGTGCGGCTAACGTGCGGTATGAAGGTCAAGTAGTTAGAGCTAGGCTAGATAGAGTGTCCAACGAAGCCGTGAATGTGGACGCGCAAGAGCGTAGAACTCCACTTCGTCGCAGCTCGGTCGGTCTCATTCGTCAAGTCAAACACCCGGAAGGACACACCCTTGTGTCGGCTCGGGAGATTTGCCGGGGATTTCGTGAGCATTTCATGGAACGGTTCACCCAACTGCCCGGACTCCGCGTCGAGGAGTTTGGCAGCTATTTAGCTGGCTCGCCCCGCCTGGAGGCGGCCCGAGCGGCTAGCTGTGATGGGCGCGTTACAGAGTGTGAGGTCTTGGCTGCACTGAAGCAGGTCGGCTACGACAAATCGCCGGGACTCGATGGTTTGCCCTATGAATTGTTCTTGAGGCTGTCGCACATCTTCGTACCTATTCTGGTCAATGTTTTCAATCACTGGTTTGAACAGGGTTCCATCCCCGGTCAAGTCACCAAGGGAGTGATCACATTGCTTCAGAAAAAGGGCCAAGATGGTGGGGAATTAGACGATTACAGGCCCATAACTCTGCTAAACACAGATTTAAAGATTTTGGCCAAAGTTCTTGCAAATCGGTTGCAGCTTGTTATCGCTGAGTTGGTCGAACCTGATCAGAATTATGCTGTGAAGGGGAGATCGATTCAAAACAACTTGCATCTGATGCGCACGATCATAGAGGGATTAGAAGACGACACCGAAGCCGCGCTGATCAATTTAGATCAGTCCAAAGCTTTTGACAGGGTCGACCATCGGTTCCTGGGATCTGTTTTAGAGGCCTCCGGTTTTACACCGGACTTCCGCAGATGGATCTCCATTTTGTATCGCGGGCCGACGGCAGTGGTGCAAGTGAATGGAATGCGATCGGAGTCTTTTGCCGTCTCTCGGTCGGTACGTCAGGGATGTCCGCTGTCTCCCCTGCTTTACGTCCTTGCCTTGGAGCCTTTTCTCCGCAGGCTTAGGATCGGGGAGCCTGGACTGGCCCTACGCGGTATTGCTCTTCCTGGCGGTGCGCGAGCCAGGGTATCCGCGTATGCCGATGATGTCACCGTGTTTGTGTCGTGCTTTCGAGACATTCTCGCGGTGACTAAGGCACTCAGAAGGTACGAAAAAGTGACAGGGGCCAAAGTCAACCTTAGCAAATCCAATGGCCTAAGGTTGGCTGCCTGGAGTGGCGCGGCTGCGCTCCCGGGCCTTTTCAACTGGACTGACGGCCCGGTTCGGATCCTCGGCGTATGGTTCGGACCCGGTCTCCAGCTTGATAAGAACTGGTCGGAAGTACAGTCTAAGGTCGAAGCGTCTGTAAGGATTTGGCTTCGAAGGGGGCTTTCCCTTAAAGGTCGGGCTGAGGCGTGCGTCACGTACGTCTTTCCGCTCATCCTTTACCGATTGGCTGTACTACCTCTGCCTGCGGACCGCCGAGCGGTTTTGACGCGTCTCCTTTTCTCGCTTTTGTGGGCAAAGGGGAAGCCGCTAGTCCGTAGACAGGTCTGTACTCAACGTCCTGATGTGGGAGGCTTGGGAATGCCCGACTTGGCGAGCCATTTGTATGCCGAGCGGTTATCATTCCTGAGCCGAACCTTGACAGAGGAGTCTGCGTGGGGCCCTGCGGTTGGAAGCGCTTTTCCTAACCTCATCCCTGACCACTTGGCCGAATGCCGACGTAAGCCAAGGAGTCAATCGCAGTTCTTCAACGAATGCCGAGCTGCGCTCAGAGTGCTGCCGGGGTCCAGTGACCTCGCCCGGTCTAGAAGGACATTCTATCGGGAGTTAGTGGTGGGGACCGCTTCGGATCCTCTTGGGGAGCGACTTGGATTGTCGGAGGAGGAGGCTCGCTCTCAGTGGAATTGGGCGCCAGGCAGGAGCTATCTCAATAATTCTGAGTTCTCTCTGACCTGGCGATTGGTTCGAAATGTGTTACCCCTCAATGACATACGATTCAAAATTGGTATGGCTATCAGCCCCTTTTGCCCACGTTGCGAGGAAGATGAAATTGAAACGGCGGAACATGCCTTTTTCACCTGCTCCAAACTTCGTGAATTTTGGACGTATGTCGGCGAGGTGACGGCTCGCATCACCCCCGATCGGGTGACGTGCTTGGATTTAGCATCCGTTGTCTTCAACATGGACCCCTTGTGGCCCAGGGAGAAACGTATGGTTTTGCTCGCGATCTTAGCCGTAGCTAGACTCGTGGTGTATACTTCTCGCTTAGAGATAGGGCGTGGGGGGGTGCCGCCTTCTTATTATGATTTGATTTCGTATTTTAAACACCAGCTTAAAATCAAAATCAAATCTGATAGAAGGAGGTTGCCTTCTTCACTTTTCAAAAGTAGGTGGATACACACCGCTAGTTTATGCGTGTTCACGCGGAATAGATTCGAGTTCGTGTTCCCTGCCTAGGCATGGCACACAGCGACCTTAAAGCATCTTTGTCGAAAAACAAAAATCCCCTTAAAAACTGACCAGTAAATTTTGGGCGCAGTCCCTATTAGCTAGTAGCGTAAATGAGCTCTTTGCCCCCAGCTTTATTTTAGGTGTCAGAACTCCTTCAGGATGCCCGCTCCCTAATTTATTTTATATCCCCGACCCGCCATAATAGTTCTTATCCTGAAGGACACCGCACATCCCGACAAACCCTTCCCTCCATTTCTTTTGCCCCCATAGAAACGCCCACTCCCAATTAGGAGCTGACTCTCTTGCTTTCGGTCTGTACCAGAAGACAGCGAGCAGCTCATACTCTAGATAGGATGGGGGGTACCTTACTAACACACCTTAATTAGCATTTTCTTTGGTTCTTTATTTTTATCATCACTTTTATTTTTATTTATTTTTGGGGGATTATTTAAGGCTTAGTTTTTTGTTCTCCCACTCCCATCATCACACATGTAAATATCTATTGTAAATAAAATTCATTGAAACACCTGGGGATATTTTAAGTAGCTTAAGTCCATAGAGTGAATGTGGTATTGTGGTGACTGAAACTAGTTTTTAGGGTATTCATAGACCAAGTGGACGACCCCCGACCCCCATCTTCCCCCCCATACCCCTTTTTGGCCTTGTGCCACATCTGATTATTTATGTACAAATTTTTGGATAAATAAATTGATTTTCTCCCGCCTTTTAAAATCTTGACTCGTCTTGTATTTTTTCAGGCAACTCTTAGGCAATCACTTGTGATTGCCTAAGAGGAGACCAGCTACTTGGGCCCCGCCCAGTTTAAAGCTAAATCATCAGGGGACTCTCTCTGTCCCCTTAGACTAGCCCCTGTTGGGCAATTTGTCTCTTCACACCCCTCTTGGGTGGCCGCCCCTGTTGGGCGGTTCCATTGTATTAATCTTTTTGTTCCCTTCTCTTGCAGGTGTCCAACCCCCAGGCTTGACTTAAGCAGCTGGCAGGTTTCGGGTCTGACTTACGTACCTTTTGGCGACGGTCTTCCTGAATCCGAATCGGCGGGTCTCTAGCCGGGAGTTGGATGGAAGAGGGGAGGAGTGGTCCGGGCTCTGCTGCAGAGTCTTTGTCTAGCCCGGGCTCCTTTTCCGAACTGAGGCGACGGTCTCAGGTCGGGGAGGGAGCAGACCTCAAACAGCAGGACGGTCACGCCGCCATAGGCGTCGTGCCCAGTACGTCCGCCAGTGCCGCTCCCAGCACTGAAAGTAGATCAGGGTCTGCCGCCTTAGGCGGGAGCCCTGTTAGCTTGCACGCTGCTGTCCCCGGCAGCTCCACCCAGGATAGCTCAGATCCTAGAGGTGATCTGGGTCGGTGGGAACGACTCCCCACTGTACCAATCGCTCGCCGGGCTTCAACCGTCAGCCCGCCTGGTAGTAGGCGAAAAGGCCGCCTGCCTCCAGGAGTAAGAGCGACCCGGTCGGTGGAGTCCCACAAAGAAGGGGCCACCGACCCAGATCAGCCACCAGCCCACATTGACAGGGACTCTGCTCAATGCCGCAACCTCACCCAAGAACTCTTTGGAAGTGACAGCAGCATTTGCAGCGACAGCAGTGTCTGCAGCGACCACAGCCCTGTGAGCAGTCGCGGCAATAGCAGAGACAGCAGCATGGAAGTTCTGCAGCTGACTCCAGACGTTCCGGCCCAGACTAACATGCGGCAGTCCAGGCCGAGGAAGATGAGGGCGGCACATACTGTACCAAAGAAAGGAGCAGCGGATGTCGCTGGCAAGAGAGGAACCAAGGCGGCCACTCCGCCGGCAACAACGCCGGAAACAGCTCCAAAGGAGTGGCCGTCCCTCTCATCAACACCAGCGGAGACACCCAATTCATGGGCGATACCTCCCGGGCAGAAGACGCCGTCACCGTCGAAGACACCTACAACTCCGACGGCAACTATCACTCCTGCCCAACCATCACCAAAAGACCAGTGGGGACCCCAGTCGCAAAGAAGCCCGTCAGAATACCGTCGGTTGTTCGAGTCTAAGTACAAGGAACTAACCGACGGTAGCGTTATCAAAGCAGCGCCAGGAGCGGTGGACCGGCTAGCGAAGCGAATTGTTTCGCTAGTCACCATCGACTCCAGAACCAAAGGGCTGGCTGGGGTCCAGATCGAGACGGTAGGGGAGATTTTATGGTCCCTGAAAGTCCCGGCGACATATATTTGCCGTCGAGGTTTCGCAACCTGGGACCTTTTACTCCCCTCTGAACAGGAAGCAGAGAAGTTGGCCAGGGCCGACCTGAGGCATAAACATCTGATCCTCAGGCCGGAGTACTTGAGCAGGAGGAGGACACTAGTCACTGTCCTCGGCGTCCCCTGCTATATTGACTCGGAGCAACTAGGTGCAGTGATGAGTCAATATGGGGACGTCGAAGCCATAATCCCGGTCCGCGGTCCCCATAACCTAATGGTAGGGGACTACAAAATTAAAATGCGTTTGGACCGGGATGGCTTCAACAAGATACCGCCACTGCTCAAGTGCGACTCCTGGTCGATGTCTATCATCGTCGAGGGCAGGAGGCCACATTGCTGGCACTGCGAGCAGAAGGGGCATATGGCGAAAGACTGCCCGAAAAAGGCGCCAATCAAGAAGACCCCTTCTGCCGCAGCCCCGGGAGGTCCAGCGGCATCAGCAGCTCCTAAAACCGGAAAGGACGAGGAGGGTTTCACCCCAGTGGTCCGAAAGAACAAACCACAGAAGCCCTCCTCCAAAGTGCAGCCCTCTGATGTAAAAGGGATGCGGGGTCCCGCTAAGTCAATGAGCGAGGATATGCCCACCGATAAGGAGCCGCAGCAAACATCTGGCACGGCAGCGGCCACCAAACGGAAGACAGAGGCTCCCCTGTCACTACCTTCATCAACATCATCATCGTCCGACTCGGAAGGGGAGAAGATGGAGGGTGACGCTTGCCCGGCCCCGGCTCGAGAGACAGAGAAAAAGTTCACCCGGGACAGAAAGGTGGCCAAACGTGCCGTTTCACTATCAAAAGAGGCTGGGCCCCAATCCCCCGCCCCAATGTCCGTAGAGATGACTATCTCTCCTGCTCAGTCCCCCGAATCCCCAAAACCTAAACCCACCACTGAGCAGAAATCCCCTTCCCCCACTGAAACTCCCCCAGCTAGTTCCCGCTCTCTGTCTCGAAAGGAAGAGTCGGGGTCCAAAACTCCCAATGTGGCCAAACAGGCCAAGAAACAAAAAGCGTCGCCCTCTCCTACAAGAAAGGAGAAGACGAGAAAGCTCCCCTTCCTGCCAGGGGACCTCATCTGCAATGCAGATCTGCACCACGCCGCTGCCGAGCTTACGCCGCAGCAGAGAGGTGCCATCAAACCGCTGCAGCTCCTTACGAAGACCCAGGGTCTGGACACTACCAACCCGTCCAACTTCCCCGATGCTCCTTTGCTGATCACGTTCGTCAGGAAGACGAAAATTCGCCGCACGAAATCCATGTGGCGAATGATAGAAGCAGCAAAGGATGCGATCCTGGGTCTAACGTTGGTGGAAGAAGGGCACGACTCCCTCGACGATCTGAGGGATAAATGTGAAGGGAGGATCCCCATTTACGTCCACCCTTGTTTTTATAGAGCGTTAAAGTTAACCTTCCCCCTGGATGTCGGGGGCATCTCCCGAGACGGCCGCGCGTCGTCAGAATTGCTCACTGGCAATATCGGGCATGCCGTCGGCATCCTCACTGACAAAGACTTTAGGCCGCTGATTGACACTGACTAGTGCAATGGCTACGACCTTGAAACTAGGAAGCTTGAACGCGAGAGGCTTGAGATCCTTAAGCAAAGCAGCCCGCATACTGGGGGATCTCAAGGCTTTTGAATTAGATGTGGCTGCGGTACAGGAAACTCACTATGTTTCGATGGACGATCATCGACTGCTGTCGGAACATTTCGATGTTTTTTCAGCATTTGGTGACCGTTCTGCTCGGGGAGTTTCGCTGTTAGTTAGACGCACTCTGTTGGCAAGGGTAAACGTTGTTCACGCGGATGCTGATGGCAGACTGGTCGTGGCTGATGTTGCCGTGAATAGTGCCATGTTTCGAATCGTCGCGGTTTATGCGCCCAATTCCATTCGTGAGAGGGTTTCCTTTTTCCGAGGGTTGGAGGGGTTTCTCGGTGGTTCGGAGCGGCTAATCCTAGTGGGAGATTGGAATGCCATCCTTGATCCCAGGATAGATAAGGTGGGGGGACCTAGTGGGTCGGATAGGTGTGAGACAAGTCTGTCTGATCTGATGGCACAATGCGATCTGGTCGACAGATTTCGTATCGATCACCCAGGGCGGGAGATGTGGACGTGGCTCGCTAGCGGCACTTTCCTTTCAAGTACTTACTTGGATAGATTGCTAATTAGAAGAGGCAACGTAGATTATATCTCTTGTCCCACGTTCCACTGGTTAGGCCATTCTGACCACAAGCTACTTGTGGCCAGTCTGGAGTTAGGCCCTAAGACACACAAGGTAGCTAGCTACTGGAAGTTAAATACCTCCTTACTGGAGATACGTGACTTCCGGGAGCAGCTATCTCTTAACTTTCAAAAGGGATTAGTGGGGGCGGTAACCGGGAGTAAGTGGTGGGTTAACGCCAAAGTTGGCATTAGGCGCTTTTCTGTTCAATATAGCCAACGCCTCGCCTTAAATAAGGCAGAAACAGAAAAGCGTTTAGAAACTAAGCTGGCCCGGGCGGTGGCTGGGGGGGATTCCCTAGGCATAGAACTAGCTAAGGGGGACCTGAAACGTGCGGCTAACGTGCGGTATGAAGGTCAAGTAGTTAGAGCTAGGCTAGATAGAGTGTCCAACGAAGCCGTGAATGTGGACGCGCAAGAGCGTAGAACTCCACTTCGTCGCAGCTCGGTCGGTCTCATTCGTCAAGTCAAACACCCGGAAGGACACACCCTTGTGTCGGCTCGGGAGATTTGCCGGGGATTTCGTGAGCATTTCATGGAACGGTTCACCCAACTGCCCGGACTCCGCGTCGAGGAGTTTGGCAGCTATTTAGCTGGCTCGCCCCGCCTGGAGGCGGCCCGAGCGGCTAGCTGTGATGGGCGCGTTACAGAGTGTGAGGTCTTGGCTGCACTGAAGCAGGTCGGCTACGACAAATCGCCGGGACTCGATGGTTTGCCCTATGAATTGTTCTTGAGGCTGTCGCACATCTTCGTACCTATTCTGGTCAATGTTTTCAATCACTGGTTTGAACAGGGTTCCATCCCCGGTCAAGTCACCAAGGGAGTGATCACATTGCTTCAGAAAAAGGGCCAAGATGGTGGGGAATTAGACGATTACAGGCCCATAACTCTGCTAAACACAGATTTAAAGATTTTGGCCAAAGTTCTTGCAAATCGGTTGCAGCTTGTTATCGCTGAGTTGGTCGAACCTGATCAGAATTATGCTGTGAAGGGGAGATCGATTCAAAACAACTTGCATCTGATGCGCACGATCATAGAGGGATTAGAAGACGACACCGAAGCCGCGCTGATCAATTTAGATCAGTCCAAAGCTTTTGACAGGGTCGACCATCGGTTCCTGGGATCTGTTTTAGAGGCCTCCGGTTTTACACCGGACTTCCGCAGATGGATCTCCATTTTGTATCGCGGGCCGACGGCAGTGGTGCAAGTGAATGGAATGCGATCGGAGTCTTTTGCCGTCTCTCGGTCGGTACGTCAGGGATGTCCGCTGTCTCCCCTGCTTTACGTCCTTGCCTTGGAGCCTTTTCTCCGCAGGCTTAGGATCGGGGAGCCTGGACTGGCCCTACGCGGTATTGCTCTTCCTGGCGGTGCGCGAGCCAGGGTATCCGCGTATGCCGATGATGTCACCGTGTTTGTGTCGTGCTTTCGAGACATTCTCGCGGTGACTAAGGCACTCAGAAGGTACGAAAAAGTGACAGGGGCCAAAGTCAACCTTAGCAAATCCAATGGCCTAAGGTTGGCTGCCTGGAGTGGCGCGGCTGCGCTCCCGGGCCTTTTCAACTGGACTGACGGCCCGGTTCGGATCCTCGGCGTATGGTTCGGACCCGGTCTCCAGCTTGATAAGAACTGGTCGGAAGTACAGTCTAAGGTCGAAGCGTCTGTAAGGATTTGGCTTCGAAGGGGGCTTTCCCTTAAAGGTCGGGCTGAGGCGTGCGTCACGTACGTCTTTCCGCTCATCCTTTACCGATTGGCTGTACTACCTCTGCCTGCGGACCGCCGAGCGGTTTTGACGCGTCTCCTTTTCTCGCTTTTGTGGGCAAAGGGGAAGCCGCTAGTCCGTAGACAGGTCTGTACTCAACGTCCTGATGTGGGAGGCTTGGGAATGCCCGACTTGGCGAGCCATTTGTATGCCGAGCGGTTATCATTCCTGAGCCGAACCTTGACAGAGGAGTCTGCGTGGGGCCCTGCGGTTGGAAGCGCTTTTCCTAACCTCATCCCTGACCACTTGGCCGAATGCCGACGTAAGCCAAGGAGTCAATCGCAGTTCTTCAACGAATGCCGAGCTGCGCTCAGAGTGCTGCCGGGGTCCAGTGACCTCGCCCGGTCTAGAAGGACATTCTATCGGGAGTTAGTGGTGGGGACCGCTTCGGATCCTCTTGGGGAGCGACTTGGATTGTCGGAGGAGGAGGCTCGCTCTCAGTGGAATTGGGCGCCAGGCAGGAGCTATCTCAATAATTCTGAGTTCTCTCTGACCTGGCGATTGGTTCGAAATGTGTTACCCCTCAATGACATACGATTCAAAATTGGTATGGCTATCAGCCCCTTTTGCCCACGTTGCGAGGAAGATGAAATTGAAACGGCGGAACATGCCTTTTTCACCTGCTCCAAACTTCGTGAATTTTGGACGTATGTCGGCGAGGTGACGGCTCGCATCACCCCCGATCGGGTGACGTGCTTGGATTTAGCATCCGTTGTCTTCAACATGGACCCCTTGTGGCCCAGGGAGAAACGTATGGTTTTGCTCGCGATCTTAGCCGTAGCTAGACTCGTGGTGTATACTTCTCGCTTAGAGATAGGGCGTGGGGGGGTGCCGCCTTCTTATTATGATTTGATTTCGTATTTTAAACACCAGCTTAAAATCAAAATCAAATCTGATAGAAGGAGGTTGCCTTCTTCACTTTTCAAAAGTAGGTGGATACACACCGCTAGTTTATGCGTGTTCACGCGGAATAGATTCGAGTTCGTGTTCCCTGCCTAGGCATGGCACACAGCGACCTTAAAGCATCTTTGTCGAAAAAAAAAAAATCCCCTTAAAAACTGACCAGTAAATTTTGGGCGCAGTCCCTATTAGCTAGTAGCGTAAATGAGCTCTTTGCCCCCAGCTTTATTTTAGGTGTCAGAACTCCTTCAGGATGCCCGCTCCCTAATTTATTTTATATCCCCGACCCGCCATAATAGTTCTTATCCTGAAGGACACCGCACATCCCGACAAACCCATCCCTCCATTTCTTTTGCCCCCATAGAAACGCCCACTCCCAATTAGGAGCTTACTCTCTTGCTTTCGGTCTGTACCAGAAGACAGCGAGCAGCTCATACTCTAGATAGGATGGGGGGTACCTTACTAACACACCTTAATTAGCATTTTCTTTGGTTCTTTATTTTTATCATCACTTTTATTTTTATTTATTTTTGGGGGATTATTTAAGGCTTAGTTTTTTGTTCTCCCACTCCCATCATCACACATGTAAATATCTATTGTAAATAAAATTCATTGAAACACCTGGGGATATTTTAAGTAGCTTAAGTCCATAGAGTGAATGTGGTATTGTGGTGACTGAAACTAGTTTTTAGGGTATTCATAGACCAAGTGGACGACCCCCGACCCCCATCTTCCCCCCCATACCCCTTTTTGGCCTTGTGCCACATCTGATTATTTATGTACAAATTTTTGGATAAATAAATTGATTTTCTCCCGCCTTTTAAAATCTTGACTCGTCTTGTATTTTTCTAGGCAACTCTTAGGCAATCACCCGTGATTGCCTAAGAGGAGACCAGCTACTTGGGCCCCGCCCAGTTTAAAGCTAAATCATCAGGGGACTCTCTCTGTCCCCTTAGACTAGCCCCTGTTGGGCAATTTGTCTCTTCACACCCCTCTTGGGTGGCCGCCCCTGTTGGGCGGTTCCATTGTATTAATCTTTTTGTTCCCTTCTCTTGCAGGTGTCCAACCCCCAGGCTTGACTTAAGCAGCTGGCAGGTTTCGGGTCTGACTTACGTACCTTTTGGCGACGGTCTTCCTGAATCCGAATCGGCGGGTCTCTAGCCGGGAGTTGGATGGAAGAGGGGAGGAGTGGTCCGGGCTCTGCTGCAGAGTCTTTGTCTAGCCCGGGCTCCTTTTCCGAACTGAGGCGACGGTCTCAGGTCGGGGAGGGAGCAGACCTCAAACAGCAGGACGGTCACGCCGCCATAGGCGTCGTGCCCAGTACGTCCGCCAGTGCCGCTCCCAGCACTGAAAGTAGATCAGGGTCTGCCGCCTTAGGCGGGAGCCCTGTTAGCTTGCACGCTGCTGTCCCCGGCAGCTCCACCCAGGATAGCTCAGATCCTAGAGGTGATCTGGGTCGGTGGGAACGACTCCCCACTGTACCAATCGCTCGCCGGGCTTCAACCGTCAGCCCGCCTGGTAGTAGGCGAAAAGGCCGCCTGCCTCCAGGAGTAAGAGCGACCCGGTCGGTGGAGTCCCACAAAGAAGGGGCCACCGACCCAGATCAGCCGCCAGCCCACATTGACAGGGACTCTGCTCAATGCCGCAACCTCACCCAAGAACTCTTTGGAAGTGACAGCAGCATTTGCAGCGACAGCAGTGTCTGCAGCGACCACAGCCCTGTGAGCAGTCGTGGCAGTAGCAGAGACGGCAGCATGGAAGTTCTGCAGCTGACTCCAGACGTTCCGGCCCAGACTAACATGCGGCAGTCCAGGCCGAGGAAGATGAGGGCGGCACATACTGTACCAAAGAAAGGAGCAGCGGATGTCGCTGGCAAGAGAGGAACCAAGGCGGCCACTCCGCCGGCAACAACGCCGGAAACAGCTCCAAAGGAGTGGCCGTCCCTCTCATCAACACCAGCGGAGACACCCAATTCATGGGCGATACCTCCCGGGCAGAAGACGCCGTCGCCGACGAAGGCTGTAACACCTACAACTCCGGCGCAAACCAACTCTCCTGCCCAATCACCTAAAGACCAGTGGGGACCCCAGTCGCAAAGAAGCCCGTCAGAATACCGTCGGCTGTTCGAGTCTAAGTACAAGGAACTAACCGACGGTAGCGTTATCCAAGCAGCGCCAGGAGCGGTGGAACGGCTAGCGAAGCGAATTGTTTCGCTAGTCACCATCGACTCCAGAACCAAAGGGCTGGCTGGGCTCCAAATCGAGACAGTAGGGGAAATCCTATGGTCCCTAAAAGTCCCGGCGACATACATTTGCCGTCGTGGTTTCGCGACCTGGGACTTGTTACTCCCCTCGGAACAAGAAGCAGAAAAGTTGGCCAGGGCCGACCTGAGGCATAAACATCTGATCCTCAGGCCGGAGTACTTGAGCAGGAGGAGGACACTAGTCACTGTCCTCGGCGTCCCCTGCTATATTGACTCGGAGCAACTAGGTGCAGTGATGAGTCAATATGGGGACGTCGAAGCCATAATCCCGGTCCGCGGTCCCCATAACCTAATGGTAGGGGACTACAAAATTAAAATGCGTTTGGACCGGGATGGCTTCAACAAGATACCGCCACTGCTCAAGTGCGACTCCTGGTCGATGTCTATCATCGTCGAGGGCAGGAGGCCACATTGCTGGCACTGCGAGCAGAAGGGGCATATGGCGAAAGACTGCCCAAAAAAGGCGCCAATCAAGAAGACCCCTTCTGCCGCAGCCCCGGGAGGTCCAGCGGCATCAGCAGCTCCTAAAACCGGAAAGGACGAGGAGGGTTTCACCCCAGTGGTCCGAAAGAACAAACCACAGAAGCCCTCCTCCAAAGTGCAGCCCTCTGAAGTAAAAGGGATGCGGGGTCCCGCCAAGTCAATGAGCGAGGATATGCCCACCGATAAGGAGCCGCAGCAAACATCTGGCACGGCAGCGGCCACCAAACGGAAGACAGAGGCTCCCCTGTCACTACCTTCATCAACATCATCATCGTCCGACTCGGAAGGGGAGAAGATGGAGGGTGACGCTTGCCCGGCCCCGGCTCGAGAGACAGAGAAAAAGTTCACCCGGGACAGAAAAGTGGCCAAACGTGCCGTTTCACTATCAAAAGAGGCTGGGCCCCAATCCCCCGCCCCAATGTCCGTAGAGATGACTATCTCTCCTGCTCAGTCCCCCGAATCCCCAAAACCTAAACCCACCACTGAGCAGAAATCCCCTTCCCCCACTGAAACTCCCCCAGCTAGTTCCCGCTCTCTGTCTCAAAAGGAAGAGTCGGGGTCCAAAACTCCCAATGTGGCCAAACAGGCCAAGAAACAAAAAGCGTCGCCCTCTCCTACAAGAAAGGAGAAGACGAGAAAGCTCCCCTTCCTGCCAGGGGACCTCATCTGCAATGCAGATCTGCACCACGCCGCTGCCGAGCTTACGCCGCAGCAGAGAGGTGCCATCAAACCGCTGCAGCTCCTTACGAAGACCCAGGGTCTGGACATTACCAACCCGTCCAACTTCCCCGATGCTCCTTTGCTGATCACGTTCGTCAGGAAGACGAAAATTCGCCGCACGAAATCCATGTGGCGAATGATAGAAGCAGCAAAGGATGCGATCCTGGGTCTAACGTTGGTGGAAGAAGGGCACGACTCCCTCGACGATCTGAGGGATAAATGTGAAGGGAGGATCCCCATTTACGTCCACCCTTGTTTTTATAGAGCTTTAAAGTTAACCTTCCCCCTGGATGTCGGGGGCATCTCCCGAGACGGCCGCGCGTCGTCAGAATTGCTCACTGGCAATATCGGGCATGCCGTCGGCATCCTCACTGACAAAGACTTTAGGCCGCTGATTGACACTGACTAGTGCAATGGCTACGACCTTGAAACTAGGAAGCTTGAACGCGAGAGGCTTGAGATCCTTAAGCAAAGCAGCCCGCATACTGGGGGATCTCAAGGCTTTTGAATTAGATGTGGCTGCGGTACAGGAAACTCACTATGTTTCGATGGACGATCATCGACTGCTGTCGGAACATTTCGATGTTTTTTCAGCATTTGGTGACCGTTCTGCTCGGGGAGTTTCGCTGTTAGTTAGACGCACTCTGTTAGCAAGGGTAAACGTTGTTCACGCGGATGCTGATGGCAGACTGGTCGTGGCTGATGTTGCCGTGAATAGTGCCATGTTTCGAATCGTCGCGGTTTATGCGCCCAATTCCATTCGTGAGAGGGTTTCCTTTTTCCGAGGGTTGGAGGGGTTTCTCGGTGGTTCGGAGCGGCTAATCCTAGTGGGAGATTGGAATGCCATCCTTGATCCCAGGATAGATAAGGTGGGGGGACCTAGTGGGTCGGATAGGTGTGAGACAAGTCTGTCTGATCTGATGGCACAATGCGATCTGATCGACAGATTTCGTATCGATCACCCAGGGCGGGAGATGTGGACGTGGCTCGCTAGCGGCACTTTCCTTTCAAGTACTTACTTGGATAGATTGCTAATTAGAAGAGGCAACGTAGATTATATCTCTTGTCCCACGTTCCACTGGTTAGGCCATTCTGACCACAAGCTACTTGTGGCCAGTCTGGAGTTAGGCCCTAAGACACACAAGGTAGCTAGCTACTGGAAGTTAAATACCTCCTTACTGGAGATACGTGACTTCCGGGAGCAGCTATCTCTTAACTTTCAAAAGGGATTAGTGGGGGCGGTAACCGGGAGTAAGTGGTGGGTTAACGCCAAAGTTGGCATTAGGCGCTTTTCTGTTCAATATAGCCAACGCCTCGCCTTAAATAAGGCAGAAACAGAAAAGCGTTTAGAAACTAAGCTGGCCCGGGCGGTGGCTGGGGGGGATTCCCTAGGCATAGAACTAGCTAAGGGGGACCTGAAACGTGCGGCTAACGTGCGGTATGAAGGTCAAGTAGTTAGAGCTAGGCTAGATAGAGTGTCCAACGAAGCCGTGAATGTGGACGCGCAAGAGCGTAGAACTCCACTTCGTCGCAGCTCGGTCGGTCTCATTCGTCAAGTCAAACACCCGGAAGGACACACCCTTGTGTCGGCTCGGGAGATTTGCCGGGGATTTCGTGAGCATTTCATGGAACGGTTCACCCAACTGCCCGGACTCCGCGTCGAGGAGTTTGGCAGCTATTTAGCTGGCTCGCCCCGCCTGGAGGCGGCCCGAGCGGCTAGCTGTGATGGGCGCGTTACAGAGTGTGAGGTCTTGGCTGCACTGAAGCAGGTCGGCTACGACAAATCGCCGGGACTCGATGGTTTGCCCTATGAATTGTTCTTGAGGCTGTCGCACATCTTCGTACCTATTCTGGTCAATGTTTTCAATCACTGGTTTGAACAGGGTTCCATCCCCGGTCAAGTCACCAAGGGAGTGATCACATTGCTTCAGAAAAAGGGCCAAGATGGTGGGGAATTAGACGATTACAGGCCCATAACTCTGCTAAACACAGATTTAAAGATTTTGGCCAAAGTTCTTGCAAATCGGTTGCAGCTTGTTATCGCTGAGTTGGTCGAACCTGATCAGAATTATGCTGTGAAGGGGAGATCGATTCAAAACAACTTGCATCTGATGCGCACGATCATAGAGGGATTAGAAGACGACACCGAAGCCGCGCTGATCAATTTAGATCAGTCCAAAGCTTTTGACAGGGTCGACCATCGGTTCCTGGGATCTGTTTTAGAGGCCTCCGGTTTTACACCGGACTTCCGCAGATGGATCTCCATTTTGTATCGCGGGCCGACGGCAGTGGTGCAAGTGAATGGAATGCGATCGGAGTCTTTTGCCGTCTCTCGGTCGGTACGTCAGGGATGTCCGCTGTCTCCCCTGCTTTACGTCCTTGCCTTGGAGCCTTTTCTCCGCAGGCTTAGGATCGGGGAGCCTGGACTGGCCCTACGCGGTATTGCTCTTCCTGGCGGTGCGCGAGCCAGGGTATCCGCGTATGCCGATGATGTCACCGTGTTTGTGTCGTGCTTTCGAGACATTCTCGCGGTGACTAAGGCACTCAGAAGGTACGAAAAAGTGACAGGGGCCAAAGTCAACCTTAGCAAATCCAATGGCCTAAGGTTGGCTGCCTGGAGTGGCGCGGCTGCGCTCCCGGGCCTTTTCAACTGGACTGACGGCCCGGTTCGGATCCTCGGCGTATGGTTCGGACCCGGTCTCCAGCTTGATAAGAACTGGTCGGAAGTACAGTCTAAGGTCGAAGCGTCTGTAAGGATTTGGCTTCGAAGGGGGCTTTCCCTTAAAGGTCGGGCTGAGGCGTGCGTCACGTACGTCTTTCCGCTCATCCTTTACCGATTGGCTGTACTACCTCTGCCTGCGGACCGCCGAGCGGTTTTAACGCGTCTCCTTTTCTCGCTTTTGTGGGCAAAGGGGAAGCCGCTAGTCCGTAGACAGGTCTGTACTCAACGTCCTGATGTGGGAGGCTTGGGAATGCCCGACTTGGCGAGCCATTTGTATGCCGAGCGGTTATCATTCCTGAGCCGAACCTTGACAGAGGAGTCTGCGTGGGGCCCTGCGGTTGGAAGCGCTTTTCCTAACCTCATCCCTGACCACTTGGCCGAATGCCGACGTAAGCCAAGGAGTCAATCGCAGTTCTTCAACGAATGCCGAGCTGCGCTCAGAGTGCTGCCGGGGTCCAGTGACCTCGCCCGGTCTAGAAGGACATTCTATCGGGAGTTAGTGGTGGGGACCGCTTCGGATCCTCTTGGGGAGCGACTTGGATTGTCGGAGGAGGAGGCTCGCTCTCAGTGGAATTGGGCGCCAGGCAGGAGCTATCTCAATAATTCTGAGTTCTCTCTGACCTGGCGATTGGTTCGAAATGTGTTACCCCTCAATGACATACGATTCAAAATTGGTATGGCTATCAGCCCCTTTTGCCCACGTTGCGAGGAAGATGAAATTGAAACGGCGGAACATGCCTTTTTCACCTGCTCCAAACTTCGTGAATTTTGGACGTATGTCGGCGAGGTGACGGCTCGCATCACCCCCGATCGGGTGACGTGCTTGGATTTAGCATCCGTTGTCTTCAACATGGACCCCTTGTGGCCCAGGGAGAAACGTATGGTTTTGCTCGCGATCTTAGCCGTAGCTAGACTCGTGGTGTATACTTCTCGCTTAGAGATAGGGCGTGGGGGGTGCCGCCTTCTTATTATGATTTGATTTCGTATTTTAAACACCAGCTTAAAATCAAAATCAAATCTGATAGAAGGAGGTTGCCTTCTTCACTTTTCAAAAGTAGGTGGATACACACCGCTAGTTTATGCGTGTTCACGCGGAATAGATTCGAGTTCGTGTTCCCTGCCTAGGCATGGCACACAGCGACCTCAAAGTCTCTTTGTCGAAAAAACAACCCCTTTTTAAAAAAAAAAAAAAAAAACTGACCAGCAAATTCTTTGGCGCAGTCCCTATTAGCTAGTAGCGTAAATGAGCTCTCTGTCCCCAGATTTATTTTAGGTGTCAGAACTCCTTCAGGATGCCCGTTCCCTAATTTATTTTATATCCCTGACCCGCCCTAAAAGTACTTATCCTGAAGGACACCGCACATCCCGACAAACCCATCCCTCCATTTCTTTTGCCCCCATAGAAACGCCCACTCCCAATTAGGAACTGACTCTCTTGCTTTCGGTTTTTACCGGAAGACAGCGAGCATTTCATACCTTAGATAGGTGGGGGGGACCCTACTAACTTATCTTAATTAGCATTTTCCTTGTTTCTTTATTTTTACCATCACTTTTATTTTTATTTATTTTTGGGGGATTATTTAAGGCTTAGTTTTTTGTTCTCCCACTCCCATCATCACACATGTACATAATCTTTGTAAATAAAATTCATTGAAACACCTGGGGATATTTTAAGTAGCTTAAGTCCATAGAGTGAATGTGGTATTATGGTGACTGAAACTAGTTTCTAGGGTATTCATAGACCAAGTGGACGACCCCCGACCCCCACTTTCCCCCCCATACCCCCTTTTGGCCTTGTGCCACATCTATTTAATGTATTTTGTATATTATTTGGATAAATAAATTGATTTTCTCCCGCCTTTTAAAATCTTGACTCGTCTTGTATTTTTCTAGGCAACTCTTAGGCAATCACCCGTGATTGCCTAAGAGGAGACCAGCTACTTGGGCCCCGCCCAGTTTAAAGCTAAATCATCAGGGGACTCTCTCTGTCCCCTTAGACTAGCCCCTGTTGGGCAATTTGTCTCTTCACACCCCTCTTGGGTGGCCGCCCCTGTTGGGCGGTTCCATTGTATTAATCTTTTTGTTCCCTTCTCTTGCAGGTGTCCAACCCCCAGGCTTGACTTAAGCAGCTGGCAGGTTTCGGGTCTGACTTACGTACCTTTTGGCGACGGTCTTCCTGAATCCGAATCGGCGGGTCTCTAGCCGGGAGTTGGATGGAAGAGGGGAGGAGTGGTCCGGGCTCTGCTGCAGAGTCTTTGTCTAGCCCGGGCTCCTTTTCCGAACTGAGGCGACGGTCTCAGGTCGGGGAGGGAGCAGACCTCAAACAGCAGGACGGTCACGCCGCCATAGGCGTCGTGCCCAGTACGTCCGCCAGTGCCGCTCCCAGCACTGAAAGTAGATCAGGGTCTGCCGCCTTAGGCGGGAGCCCTGTTAGCTTGCACGCTGCTGTCCCCGGCAGCTCCACCCAGGATAGCTCAGATCCTAGAGGTGATCTGGGTCGGTGGGAACGACTCCCCACTGTACCAATCGCTCGCCGGGCTTCAACCGTCAGCCCGCCTGGTAGTAGGCGAAAAGGCCGCCTGCCTCCAGGAGTAAGAGCGACCCGGTCGGTGGAGTCCCACAAAGAAGGGGCCACCGACCCAGATCAGCCACCAGCCCACATTGACAGGGACTCTGCTCAATGCCGCAACCTGACCCAAGAACTTTTTGGCAGTGACAGCAGCATTTGCAGCGACAGCAGTGTCTGCAGCGACCACAGCCCTGTGAGCAGTCGCGGCAATAGCAGAGACAGCAGCATGGAAGTTCTGCAGCTGACTCCAGACGTTCCGGCCCAGACTAACATGCGGCAGTCCAGGCCGAGGAAGATGAGGGCGGCACATACTGTACCAAAGAAAGGAGCAGCGGATGTCGCTGGCAAGAGAGGAACCAAGGCGGCCACTCCGCCGGCAACAACGCCGGAAACAGCTCCAAAGGAGTGGCCGTCCCTCTCATCAACACCAGCGGAGACACCCAATTCATGGGCGATACCTCCCGGGCAGAAGACGCCGTCGCCGACGAAGGCTGTAACACCTACAACTCCGGCGCAAACCAACTCTCCTGCCCAATCACCAAAAGACCAGTGGGGACCCCAGTCGCAAAGAAGCCCGTCAGAATACCGTCGGCTGTTCGAGTCTAAGTACAAGGAACTAACCGACGGTAGCGTTATCAAAGCAGCGCCAGGAGCGGTGGACCGGCTAGCGAAGCGAATTGTTTCGCTAGTCACCATCGACTCCAGAACCAAAGGGCTGGCTGGGCTCCAGATCGAGACGGTAGGGGAGATTTTATGGTCCCTGAAAGTCCCGGCGACATATATTTGCCGTCGAGGTTTCGCAACCTGGGACCTTTTACTCCCCTCTGAACAGGAAGCAGAGAAGTTGGCCAGGGCCGACCTGAGGCATAAACATCTGATCCTCAGGCCGGAGTACTTGAGCAGGAGGAGGACACTAGTCACTGTCCTCGGCGTCCCCTGCTATATTGACTCGGAGCAACTAGGTGCAGTGATGAGTCAATATGGGGACGTCGAAGCCATAATCCCGGTCCGCGGTCCCCATAACCTAATGGTAGGGGACTACAAAATTAAAATGCGTTTGGACCGGGATGGCTTCAACAAGATACCGCCACTGCTCAAGTGCGACTCCTGGTCGATGTCTATCATCGTCGAGGGCAGGAGGCCACATTGCTGGCACTGCGAGCAGAAGGGGCATATGGCGAAAGACTGCCCAAAAAAGGCGCCAATCAAGAAAACCCCTTCTGCCGCAGCCCCGGGAGGTCCAGCGGCATCAGCAGCTCCTAAAACCGGAAAGGACGAGGAGGGTTTCACCCCAGTGGTCCGAAAGAACAAACCACAGAAGCCCTCCTCCAAAGTGCAGCCCTCTGAGGTAAAAGGGATGCGGGGTCCCGCTAAGTCAATGAGCGAGGATATGCCCACCGATAAGGAGCCGCAGCAAACATCTGGCACGGCAGCGGCCACCAAACGGAAGACAGAGGCTCCCCTGTCACTACCTTCGTCAACATCATCATCGTCCGACTCGGAAGGGGAGAAGATGGAGGGTGACGCTGGCCCGGCCCCGGCTCGAGAGACAGAGAAAAAGTTCACCCGGGACAGAAAGGTGGCCAAACGTGCCGTTTCACTATCAAAAGAGGCTGGGCCCCAATCCCCCGCCCCAATGTCCGTAGAGATGACTATCTCTCCTGCTCAGTCCCCCGAATCCCCAAAACCTAAACCCACCACTGAGCAGAAATCCCCTTCCCCCACTGAAACTCCCCCAGCTAGTTCCCGCTCTCTGTCTCGAAAGGAAGAGTCGGGGTCCAAAACTCCCAATGTGGCCAAACAGGCCAAGAAACAAAAAGCGTCGCCCTCTCCTACAAGAAAGGAGAAGACGAGAAAGCTCCCCTTCCTGCCAGGGGACCTCATCTGCAATGCAGATCTGCACCACGCCGCTGCCGAGCTTACGCCGCAGCAGAGAGGTGCCATCAAACCGCTGCAGCTCCTTACGAAGACCCAGGGTCTGGACACTACCAACCCGTCCAACTTCCCCGATGCTCCTTTGCTGATCACGTTCGTCAGGAAGACGAAAATTCGCCGCACGAAATCCATGTGGCGAATGATAGAAGCAGCAAAGGATGCGATCCTGGGTCTAACGTTGGTGGAAGAAGGGCACGACTCCCTCGACGATCTGAGGGATAAATGCGAAGGGAGGATCCCCATTTACGTCCACCCTTGTTTTTATAGAGCGTTAAAGTTAACCTTCCCCCTGGATGTCGGGGGCATCTCCCGAGACGGCCGCGCGTCGTCAGAATTGCTCACTGGCAATATCGGGCATGCCGTCGGCATCCTCACTGACAAAGACTTTAGGCCGCTGATTGACACTGACTAGTGCGATGGCTACGACCTTGAAACTAGGAAGCTTGAACGCGAGAGGCTTGAGATCCTTAAGCAAAGCAGCCCGCATACTGGGGGATCTCAAGGCTCTTGAATTAGATGTGGCTGCGGTACAGGAAACTCACTATGTTTCGATGGACGATCACCGACTGCTGTCGGAACATTTCGATGTTTTTTCAGCTTTTGGTGACCGTTCTGCTCGGGGAGTTTCGCTGTTAGTTAGACGCACTCTGTTAGCAAGGGTAAACGTTGTTCACGCGGATGCTGATGGCAGACTGGTCGTGGCTGATGTTGCCGTGAATAGTGCCATGTTTCGAATCGTCGCGGTTTATGCGCCCAATTCCATTCGTGAGAGGGTTTCCTTTTTCCGGGGGTTGGAGGGGTTTCTCGGTGGTTCGGAGCGGCTAATCCTAGTGGGAGATTGGAATGCCATCCTTGATCCCAGGATAGATAAGGTGGGGGGACCTAGTGGGTCGGATAGGTGTGAGACAAGTCTGTCTGATCTGATGGCACAATGCGATCTGGTCGACAGATTTCGTATCGATCACCCAGGGCGGGAGATGTGGACGTGGCTCGCTAGCGGCACTTTCCATTCAAGTTCTTACTTGGATAGATTGCTAATTAGAAGAGGCAACGTAGATTATATCTCTTGTCCCACGTTCCACTGGTTAGGCCATTCTGACCACAAGTTACTTGTGGCCAGTCTGGAGTTAGCCCCTAAGACACACAAGGTAGCTAGCTACTGGAAGTTAAATACCTCCTTACTGGAGATACGTGACTTCCGGGAGCAGCTATCTCTTAACTTTCAAAAGGGATTAGTGGGGGCGGTAACCGGGAGTAAGTGGTGGGTTAACGCCAAAGTTGGCATTAGGCGCTTTTCTGTTCAATATAGCCAACGCCTCGCCCTAAATAAGGCAGAAACAGAAAAGCGTTTAGAAAATAAGCTGGCCCGGGCGGTGGCTGGGGGGGATTCCCTAGGCATAGAGCTAGCTAAGGGGGACCTGAAACGTGCGGCTAACGTGCGGTATGAGGGTCAAGTAGTTAGAGCTAGGCTAGATAGAGTGTCCAACGAAGCCGTGAATGTGGACGCGCAAGAGCGTAGAACTCCACTTCGTCGCAGCTCGGTCGGTCTCATTCGTCAAGTCAAACACCCGGAAGGACACACCCTTGTGTCGGCTCGGGAGATTTGCCGGGGATTTCGTGAGCATTTCATGGAACGGTTCACCCAACTGCCCGGACTCCGCGTCGAGGAGTTTGGCAGCTATTTAGCTGGCTCGCCCCGCCTGGAGGCGGCCCGAGCGGCTAGCTGTGATGGGCGCGTTACAGAGTGTGAGGTCTTGGCTGCACTGAAGCAGGTCGGCTACGACAAATCGCCGGGACTCGATGGTTTGCCCTATGAATTGTTCTTGAGGCTGTCGCACATCTTCGTACCTATTCTGGTCAATGTTTTCAATCACTGGTTTGAACAGGGTTCCATCCCCGGTCAAGTCACCAAGGGAGTGATCACATTGCTTCAGAAAAAGGGCCAAGATGGTGGGGAATTAGACGATTACAGGCCCATAACTCTGCTAAACACAGATTTAAAGATTTTGGCCAAAGTTCTTGCAAATCGGTTGCAGCTTGTTATCGCTGAGTTGGTCGAACCTGATCAGAATTATGCTGTGAAGAGGAGATCGATTCAAAACAACTTGCATCTGATGCGCACGATCATAGAGGGATTAGAAGACGACACCGAAGCCGCGCTGATCAATTTAGATCAGTCCAAAGCTTTTGACAGGGTCGACCATCGGTTCCTGGGATCTGTTTTAGAGGCCTCCGGTTTTACACCGGACTTCCGCAGATGGATCTCCATTTTGTATCGCGGGCCGACGGCAGTGGTGCAAGTGAATGGAATGCGATCGGAGTCTTTTGCCGTCTCTCGGTCGGTACGTCAGGGATGTCCGCTGTCTCCCCTGCTTTACGTCCTTGCCTTGGAGCCTTTTCTCCGCAGGCTTAGGATCGGGGAGCCTGGACTGGCCCTACGCGGTATTGCTCTTCCTGGCGGTGCGCGAGCCAGGGTATCCGCGTATGCCGATGATGTCACCGTGTTTGTGTCGTGCTTTCGAGACATTCTCGCGGTGACTAAGGCACTCAGAAGGTACGAAAAAGTGACAGGGGCCAAAGTCAACCTTAGCAAATCCAATGGCCTAAGGTTGGCTGCCTGGAGTGGCGCGGCTGCGCTCCCGGGCCTTTTCAACTGGACTGACGGCCCGGTTCGGATCCTCGGCGTATGGTTCGGACCCGGTCTCCAGCTTGATAAGAACTGGTCGGAAGTACAGTCTAAGGTCGAAGCGTCTGTAAGGATTTGGCTTCGAAGGGGGCTTTCCCTTAAAGGTCGGGCTGAGGCGTGCGTCACGTACGTCTTTCCGCTCATCCTTTACCGATTGGCTGTACTACCTCTGCCTGCGGACCGCCGAGCGGTTTTAACGCGTCTCCTTTTCTCGCTTTTGTGGGCAAAGGGGAAGCCGCTAGTCCGTAGACAGGTCTGTACTCAACGTCCTGATGTGGGAGGCTTGGGAATGCCCGACTTGGCGAGCCATTTGTATGCCGAGCGGTTATCATTCCTGAGCCGAACCTTGACAGAGGAGTCTGCGTGGGGCCCTGCGGTTGGAAGCGCTTTTCCTAACCTCATCCCTGACCACTTGGCCGAATGCCGACGTAAGCCAAGGAGTCAATCGCAGTTCTTCAACGAATGCCGAGCTGCGCTCAGAGTGCTGCCGGGGTCCAGTGACCTCGCCCGGTCTAGAAGGACATTCTATCGGGAGTTAGTGGTGGGGACCGCTTCGGATCCTCTTGGGGAGCGACTTGGATTGTCGGAGGAGGAGGCTCGCTCTCAGTGGAATTGGGCGCCAGGCAGGAGCTATCTCAATAATTCTGAGTTCTCTCTGACCTGGCGATTGGTTCGAAATGTGTTACCCCTCAATGACATACGATTCAAAATTGGTATGGCTATCAGCCCCTTTTGCCCACGTTGCGAGGAAGATGAAATTGAAACGGCGGAACATGCCTTTTTCACCTGCTCCAAACTTCGTGAATTTTGGACGTATGTCGGCGAGGTGACGGCTCGCATCACCCCCGATCGGGTGACGTGCTTGGATTTAGCATCCGTTGTCTTCAACATGGACCCCTTGTGGCCCAGGGAGAAACGTATGGTTTTGCTCGCGATCTTAGCCGTAGCTAGACTCGTGGTGTATACTTCTCGCTTAGAGATAGGGCGTGGGGGGGTGCCGCCTTCTTATTATGATTTGATTTCGTATTTTAAACACCAGCTTAAAATCAAAATCAAATCTGATAGAAGGAGGTTGCCTTCTTCACTTTTCAAAAGTAGGTGGATACACACCGCTAGTTTATGCGTGTTCACGCGGAATAGATTCGAGTTCGTGTTCCCTGCCTAGGCATGGCACACAGCGACCTTAAAGCATCTTTGTCGAAAAACAAAAATCCCCTTAAAAACTGACCAGTAAATTTTGGGCGCAGTCCCTATTAGCTAGTAGCGTAAATGAGCTCTTTGCCCCCAGCTTTATTTTAGGTGTCAGAACTCCTTCAGGATGCCCGCTCCCTAATTTATTTTATATCCCCGACCCGCCATAATAGTTCTTATCCTGAAGGACACCGCACATCCCGACAAACCCATCCCTCCATTTCTTTTGCCCCCATAGAAACGCCCACTCCCAATTAGGAGCTTACTCTCTTGCTTTCGGTCTGTACCAGAAGACAGCGAGCAGCTCATACTCTAGATAGGATGGGGGGTACCTTACTAACACACCTTAATTAGCATTTTCTTTGGTTCTTTATTTTTATCATCACTTTTATTTTTATTTATTTTTGGGGGATTATTTAAGGCTTAGTTTTTTGTTCTCCCACTCCCATCATCACACATGTAAATATCTATTGTAAATAAAATTCATTGAAACACCTGGGGATATTTTAAGTAGCTTAAATCCATAGAGTGAATGTGGTATTGTGGTGACTGAAACTAGTTTTTAGGGTATTCATAGACCAAGTGGACGACCCCCGACCCCCATCTTCCCCCCCATACCCCTTTTTGGCCTTGTGCCACATCTGATTATTTATGTACAAATTTTTGGATAAATAAATTGATTTTCTCCCGCCTGTTAAAATCATTGACTTGTCTTCGATTTTTTCAGGCAACTCTTAGGCAATCACTTGTGATTGCCTAAGAGGAGACCAGCTACTTGGGCCCCGCCCAGTTTAAAGCTAAATCATCAGGGGACTCTCTCTGTCCCCTTAGACTAGCCCCTGTTGGGCAATTTGTCTCTTCACACCCCTCTTGGGTGGCCGCCCCTGTTGGGCGGTTCCATTGTATTAATCTTTGTTCCCTTCTCTTGCAGGTGTCCAACCCCCAGGCTTGACTTAAGCAGCTGGCAGGTTTCGGGTCTGACTTACGTACCTTTTGGCGACGGTCTTCCTGAATCCGAATCGGCGGGTCTCTAGCCGGGAGTTGGATGGAAGAGGGGAGGAGTGGTCCGGGCTCTGCTGCAGAGTCTTTGTCTAGCCCGGGCTCCTTTTCCGAACTGAGGCGACGGTCTCAGGTCGGGGAGGGAGCAGACCTCAAACAGCAGGACGGTCACGCCGCCATAGGCGTCGTGCCCAGTACGTCCGCCAGTGCCGCTCCCAGCACTGAAAGTAGATCAGGGTCTGCCGCCTTAGGCGGGAGCCCTGTTAGCTTGCACGCTGCTGTCCCCGGCAGCTCCACCCAGGATAGCTCAGATCCTAGAGGTGATCTGGGTCGGTGGGAACGACTCCCCACTGTACCAATCGCTCGCCGGGCTTCAACCGTCAGCCCGCCTGGTAGTAGGCGAAAAGGCCGCCTGCCTCCAGGAGTAAGAGCGACCCGGTCGGTGGAGTCCCACAAAGAAGGGGCCACCGACCCAGATCAGCCACCAGCCCACATTGACAGGGACTCTGCTCAATGCCGCAACCTGACCCAAGAACTTTTTGGCAGTGACAGCAGCATTTGCAGCGACAGCAGTGTCTGCAGCGACCACAGCCCTGTGAGCAGTCGTGGCAGTAGCAGAGACAGCAGCATGGAAGTTCTGCAGCTGACTCCAGATGGCCCGGCCAAGGCTAGCATGCGGCAGTCCAGGCCGAGGAAGATGGGGGCTGCTCGCACTGTTTTGAAGAAAGGAGCAGCGGATGTCGCTGGCAAGAGAGGAACCAAGGCGGCCACTCCGCCGGCAACAACGCCGGAAACAGCTCCAAAGGAGTGGCCGTCCCTCTCATCAACACCAGCGGAGACACCCAATTCATGGGCGATACCTCCCGGGCAGAAGACGCCGTCACCGTCGAAGACACCCACAACTCCGACGGCAACTATCACTCCTGCCCAACCATCACCAAAAGACCAGTGGGGACCCCAGTCGCAAAGAAGCCCGTCAGAATACCGTCGGTTGTTCGAGTCTAAGTACAAGGAACTAACCGACGGTAGCGTTATCAAAGCAGCGCCAGGAGCGGTGGAACGGCTAGCGAAGCGAATTGTTTCGCTAGTCACCATCGACTCCAGAACCAAAGGGCTGGCTGGGGTCCAGATCAGGACGGTAGGGGAGATTCTATGGTCCCTAAAAGTCCCGGCGACATATATTTGCCGTCGAGGTTTCGCGACCTGGGACTTACTACTCCCCTCAGAACAAGAAGCGGAAAAGTTGGCCAGGGCCGACCTGAGGCATAAACATCTGATCCTCAGGCCGGAGTACTTGAGCAGGAGGAGGACACTAGTCACTGTCCTCGGCGTCCCCTGCTATATTGACTCGGAGCAACTAGGTGCAGTGATGAGTCAATATGGGGACGTAGAAGCCATAATTCCGGTCCGCGGTCCCCATAACCTAATGGTAGGGGACTACAAAATTAAAATGCGTTTGGACCGGGATGGCTTCAACAAGATACCGCCACTGCTCAAGTGCGACTCCTGGTCGATGTCTATAATCGTAGAGGGCAGGAGGCCACATTGCTGGCACTGCGAGCAGAAGGGGCATATGGCGAAAGACTGCCCAAAAAAGGCGCCAATCAAGAAGACCCCTTCTGCCGCAGCCCCGGGAGGTCCAGCGGCATCAGCAGCTCCTAGAACTGAAAAAGACGAGGAGGGTTTCACCCCAGTGGTCCGAAAGAACAAACCACAGAAGCCCTCCTCCAAAGTGCAGCCCTCTGAAGTAAAAGGGATGCGGGGTCCCGCTAAGTCAATGAGCGAGGATATGCCCACCGATAAGGAGCCGCAGCAAACATCTGGCACGGCAGCGGCCACCAAACGAAAAACCGAGGTTCCCCTGTCACTACCTTCGTCAACATCATCGTCCGAATCGGAAGGGGAGAAGATGGAGGGTGACGCTGGCCCGGCCCCGGCTCGAGAGACAGTCAAAAAGTTCAACCGGGACAAAAAGGTGGCAAAGCGTACCGAAACCAAATCCAAAGAGGCTGGGCCCCAATCCCCCGCCCCAATGTCCGTAGAGATGACTATCTCTCCTGCTCAGTCCCCCGAATCCCCAAAACCTAAACCCACCACTGAGCAGAAATCCCCTTCCCCCACTAAAACTCCCCCAGCTAGTTCCCGCTCTCTGTCTCGAAAGGAAGAGTCGGGGTCCAAAACTCCCAATGTGGCCAAACAGGCCAAGAAACAAAAAGCGTCGCCCTCTCCTACAAGAAAGGAGAAGACGAGAAAGCTCCCCTTCCTGCCAGGGGACCTCATCTGCGAAGCAGATCTGCACCACGCCGCTGCCGAGCTCACGCCGCAGCAGAGAAGCGCCATCAGGCCGCTGCAGCTCCTTACGAAGACCCAGGGTCTGGACACTACCAACCCGTCCAACTTCCCCGATGCCCCTTTGCTGATCACGTTCGTCAGGAAGACGAAAATTCGCCGCACGAAATCCATGTGGCGAATGATAGAAGCAGCAAAGGATGCGATCCTGGGTCTAACGTTGGTGGAAGAAGGGCACAACTCCCTCGACGATCTGAGGGATAAATGTGAAGGGAGGATCCCCATTTACGTCCACCCTTGTTTTTATAGAGCTTTAAAGTTAACCTTCCCCCTGGATGTCGGGGGCATCTCCCGAGACGGCCGCGCGTCGTCGGAATTGCTCACTGGCAATATCGGGCATGCCGTCGGCATCCTGAATGACAAAGACTTTAGGCCGCTGATTGACACTGACTAGTGCAATGGCTACGACCTTGAAACTAGGAAGCTTGAACGCGAGAGGCTTGAGATCCTTAAGCAAAGCAGCCCGCATACTGGGGGATCTCAAGGCTTTTGAATTAGATGTGGCTGCGGTACAGGAAACTCACTATGTTTCGATGGACGATCACCGACTGCTGTCGGAACATTTCGATGTTTTTTCAGCTTTTGGTGACCGTTCTGCTCGGGGAGTTTCGCTGTTAGTTAGACGCACTCTGTTAGCAAGGGTAAACGTTGTTCACGCGGATGCTGATGGCAGACTGGTCGTGGCTGATGTTGCCGTGAATAGTGCCATGTTTCGAATCGTCGCGGTTTATGCGCCCAATTCCATTCGTGAGAGGGTTTCCTTTTTCCGAGGGTTGGAGGGGTTTCTCGGTGGTTCGGAGCGGCTAATCCTAGTGGGAGATTGGAATGCCATCCTTGATCCCAGGATAGATAAGGTGGGGGGACCTAGTGGGTCGGATAGGTGTGAGACAAGTCTGTCTGATCTGATGGCACAATGCGATCTGGTCGACAGATTTCGTATCGATCACCCAGGGCGGGAGATGTGGACGTGGCTCGCTAGCGGCACTTTCCTTTCAAGTACTTACTTGGATAGATTGCTAATTAGAAGAGGCAACGTAGATTATATCTCTTGTCCCACGTTCCACTGGTTAGGCCATTCTGACCACAAGCTACTTGTGGCCAGTCTGGAGTTAGGCCCTAAGACACATAAGGTAGCTAGCTACTGGAAGTTAAATACCTCCTTACTGGAGATACGTGACTTCCGGGAGCAGCTATCTCTTAACTTTCAAAAGGGATTAGTGGGGGCGGTAACCGGGAGTAAGTGGTGGGTTAACGCCAAAGTTGGCATTAGGCGCTTTTCTGTTCAATATAGCCAACGCCTCGCCTTAAATAAGGCAGAAACAGAAAAGCGTTTAGAAACTAAGCTGGCCCGGGCGGTGGCTGGGGGGGATTCCCTAGGCATAGAACTAGCTAAGGGGGACCTGAAACGTGCGGCTAACGTGCGGTATGAAGGTCAAGTAGTTAGAGCTAGGCTAGATAGAGTGTCCAACGAAGCCGTGAATGTGGACGCGCAAGAGCGTAGAACTCCACTTCGTCGCAGCTCGGTCGGTCTCATTCGTCAAGTCAAACACCCGGAAGGACACACCCTTGTGTCGGCTCGGGAGATTTGCCGGGGATTTCGTGAGCATTTCATGGAACGGTTCACCCAACTGCCCGGACTCCGCGTCGAGGAGTTTGGCAGCTATTTAGCTGGCTCGCCCCGCCTGGAGGCGGCCCGAGCGGCTAGCTGTGATGGGCGCGTTACAGAGTGTGAGGTCTTGGCTGCACTGAAGCAGGTCGGCTACGACAAATCGCCGGGACTCGATGGTTTGCCCTATGAATTGTTCTTGAGGCTGTCGCACATCTTCGTACCTATTCTGGTCAATGTTTTCAATCACTGGTTTGAACAGGGTTCCATCCCCGGTCAAGTCACCAAGGGAGTGATCACATTGCTTCAGAAAAAGGGCCAAGATGGTGGGGAATTAGACGATTACAGGCCCATAACTCTGCTAAACACAGATTTAAAGATTTTGGCCAAAGTTCTTGCAAATCGGTTGCAGCTTGTTATCGCTGAGTTGGTCGAACCTGATCAGAATTATGCTGTGAAGGGGAGATCGATTCAAAACAACTTGCATCTGATGCGCACGATCATAGAGGGATTAGAAGACGACACCGAAGCCGCGCTGATCAATTTAGATCAGTCCAAAGCTTTTGACAGGGTCGACCATCGGTTCCTGGGATCTGTTTTAGAGGCCTCCGGTTTTACACCGGACTTCCGCAGATGGATCTCCATTTTGTATCGCGGGCCGACGGCAGTGGTGCAAGTGAATGGAATGCGATCGGAGTCTTTTGCCGTCTCTCGGTCGGTACGTCAGGGATGTCCGCTGTCTCCCCTGCTTTACGTCCTTGCCTTGGAGCCTTTTCTCCGCAGGCTTAGGATCGGGGAGCCTGGACTGGCCCTACGCGGTATTGCTCTTCCTGGCGGTGCGCGAGCCAGGGTATCCGCGTATGCCGATGATGTCACCGTGTTTGTGTCGTGCTTTCGAGACATTCTCGCGGTGACTAAGGCACTCAGAAGGTACGAAAAAGTGACAGGGGCCAAAGTCAACCTTAGCAAATCCAATGGCCTAAGGTTGGCTGCCTGGAGTGGCGCGGCTGCGCTCCCGGGCCTTTTCAACTGGACTGACGGCCCGGTTCGGATCCTCGGCGTATGGTTCGGACCCGGTCTCCAGCTTGATAAGAACTGGTCGGAAGTACAGTCTAAGGTCGAAGCGTCTGTAAGGATTTGGCTTCGAAGGGGGCTTTCCCTTAAAGGTCGGGCTGAGGCGTGCGTCACGTACGTCTTTCCGCTCATCCTTTACCGATTGGCTGTACTACCTCTGCCTGCGGACCGCCGAGCGGTTTTAACGCGTCTCCTTTTCTCGCTTTTGTGGGCAAAGGGGAAGCCGCTAGTCCGTAGACAGGTCTGTACTCAACGTCCTGATGTGGGAGGCTTGGGAATGCCCGACTTGGCGAGCCATTTGTATGCCGAGCGGTTATCATTCCTGAGCCGAACCTTGACAGAGGAGTCTGCGTGGGGCCCTGCGGTTGGAAGCGCTTTTCCTAACCTCATCCCTGACCACTTGGCCGAATGCCGACGTAAGCCAAGGAGTCAATCGCAGTTCTTCAACGAATGCCGAGCTGCGCTCAGAGTGCTGCCGGGGTCCAGTGACCTCGCCCGGTCTAGAAGGACATTCTATCGGGAGTTAGTGGTGGGGACCGCTTCGGATCCTCTTGGGGAGCGACTTGGATTGTCGGAGGAGGAGGCTCGCTCTCAGTGGAATTGGGCGCCAGGCAGGAGCTATCTCAATAATTCTGAGTTCTCTCTGACCTGGCGATTGGTTCGAAATGTGTTACCCCTCAATGACATACGATTCAAAATTGGTATGGCTATCAGCCCCTTTTGCCCACGTTGCGAGGAAGATGAAATTGAAACGGCGGAACATGCCTTTTTCACCTGCTCCAAACTTCGTGAATTTTGGACGTATGTCGGCGAGGTGACGGCTCGCATCACCCCCGATCGGGTGACGTGCTTGGATTTAGCATCCGTTGTCTTCAACATGGACCCCTTGTGGCCCAGGGAGAAACGTATGGTTTTGCTCGCGATCTTAGCCGTAGCTAGACTCGTGGTGTATACTTCTCGCTTAGAGATAGGGCGTGGGGGGGTGCCGCCTTCTTATTATGATTTGATTTCGTATTTTAAACACCAGCTTAAAATCAAAATCAAATCTGATAGAAGGAGGTTGCCTTCTTCACTTTTCAAAAGTAGGTGGATACACACCGCTAGTTTATGCGTGTTCACGCGGAATAGATTCGAGTTCGTGTTCCCTGCCTAGGCATGGCACACAGCGACCTCAAAGTCTCTTTGTCGAAAAAACAACCCCTTTTTAAAAAAACTGACCAGCAAATTCTTTGGCGCAGTCCCTATTAGCTAGTAGCGTAAATGAGCTCTCTGTCCCCAGATTTATTTTAGGTGTCAGAACTCCTTCAGGATGCCCGTTCCCTAATTTATTTTATATCCCTGACCCGCCCTAAAAGTACTTATCCTGAAGGACACCGCACATCCCGTCAAACCCATCCCTCCATTTCTTTTGCCCCCATAGAAACGCCCACTCCCAATTAGGAACTGACTCTCTTGCTTTCGGTTTTTACCGGAAGACAGCGAGCATTTCATACCTTAGATAGGTGGGGGGGACCCTACTAACTTATCTTAATTAGCATTTTCCTTGTTTCTTTATTTTTACCATCACTTTTATTTTTATTTATTTTTGGGGGATTATTTAAGGCTTAGTTTTTTGTTCTCCCACTCCCATCATCACACATGTACATAATCTTTGTAAATAAAATTCATTGAAACACCTGGGGATATTTTAAGTAGCTTAAGTCCATAGAGTGAATGTGGTATTATGGTGACTGAAACTAGTTTCTAGGGTATTCATAGACCAAGTGGACGACCCCCGACCCCCACTTTCCCCCCCATACCCCCTTTTGGCCTTGTGCCACATCTTTTTAATGTATTCTGTATATTATTTGGATAAATAAATTGATTTTCTCCCGCCTGTTAAAATCATTGACTTGTCTTCGATTTTTTCAGGCAACTCTTAGGCAATCACTTGTGATTGCCTAAGAGGAGACCAGCTACTTGGGCCCCGCCCAGTTTAAAGCTAAATCATCAGGGGACTCTCTCTGTCCCCTTAGACTAGCCCCTGTTGGGCAATTTGTCTCTTCACACCCCTCTTGGGTGGCCGCCCCTGTTGGGCGGTTCCATTGTATTAATCTTTTTGTTCCCTTCTCTTGCAGGTGTCCAACCCCCAGGCTTGACTTAAGCAGCTGGCAGGTTTCGGGTCTGACTTACGTACCTTTTGGCGACGGTCTTCCTGAATCCGAATCGGCGGGTCTCTAGCCGGGAGTTGGATGGAAGAGGGGAGGAGTGGTCCGGGCTCTGCTGCAGAGTCTTTGTCTAGCCCGGGCTCCTTTTCCGAACTGAGGCGACGGTCTCAGGTCGGGGAGGGAGCAGACCTCAAACAGCAGGACGGTCACGCCGCCATAGGCGTCGTGCCCAGTACGTCCGCCAGTGCCGCTCCCAGCACTGAAAGTAGATCAGGGTCTGCCGCCTTAGGCGGGAGCCCTGTTAGCTTGCACGCTGCTGTCCCCGGCAGCTCCACCCAGGATAGCTCAGATCCTAGAGGTGATCTGGGTCGGTGGGAACGACTCCCCACTGTACCAATCGCTCGCCGGGCTTCAACCGTCAGCCCGCCTGGTAGTAGGCGAAAAGGCCGCCTGCCTCCAGGAGTAAGAGCGACCCGGTCGGTGGAGTCCCACAAAGAAGGGGCCACCGACCCAGATCAGCCGCCAGCCCACATTGACAGGGACTCTGCTCAATGCCGCAACCTCACCCAAGAACTCTTTGGAAGTGACAGCAGCATTTGCAGCGACAGCAGTGTCTGCAGCGACCACAGCCCTGTGAGCAGTCGCGGCAATAGCAGAGACAGCAGCATGGAAGTTCTGCAGCTGACTCCAGACGTTCCGGCCCAGACTAACATGCGGCAGTCCAGGCCGAGGAAGATGAGGGCGGCACATACTGTACCAAAGAAAGGAGCAGCGGATGTCGCTGGCAAGAGGGGAACCAAGGCGGCCACTCCGCCGGCAACAACGCCGGAAACAGCTCCAAAGGAGTGGCCGTCCCTCTCATCAACACCAGCGGAGACACCCAATTCATGGGCGATACCTCCCGGGCAGAAGACGCCGTCGCCGACGAAGGCTGTAACACCTACAACTCCGGCGCAAACCAACTCTCCTGCCCAATCACCTAAAGACCAGTGGGGACCCCAGTCGCAAAGAAGCCCGTCAGAATACCGTCGGTTGTTCGAGTCTAAGTACAAGGAACTAACCGACGGTAGCGTTATCAAAGCAGCGCCAGGAGCGGTGGACCGGCTAGCGAAGCGAATTGTTTCGCTAGTCACCATCGACTCCAGAACCAAAGGGCTGGCTGGGGTCCAGATCGAGACGGTAGGGGAGATTCTATGGTCCCTAAAAGTCCCGGCGACATATATTTGCCGTCGAGGTTTCGCGACCTGGGACTTACTACTCCCCTCAGAACAAGAAGCGGAAAAGTTGGCCAGGGCCGACCTGAGGCATAAACATCTGATCCTCAGGCCGGAGTACTTGAGCAGGAGGAGGACACTAGTCACTGTCCTCGGCGTCCCCTGCTATATTGACTCGGAGCAACTAGGTGCAGTGATGAGTCAATATGGGGACGTCGAAGCCATAATCCCGGTCCGCGGTCCCCATAACCTAATGGTAGGGGACTACAAAATTAAAATGCGTTTGGACCGGGATGGCTTCAACAAGATACCGCCACTGCTCAAGTGCGACGCCTGGTCGATGTCTATCATCGTCGAGGGCAGGAGGCCACATTGCTGGCACTGCGAGCAGAAGGGGCATATGGCGAAAGACTGCCCAAAAAAGGCGCCAATCAAGAAGACCCCTTCTGCCGCAGCCCCGGGAGGTCCAGCGGCATCAGCAGCTCCTAAAACCGGAAAAGACGAGGAGGGTTTCACCCCAGTGGTCCGAAAGAACAAACCACAGAAGCCCTCCTCCAAAGTGCAGCCCTCTGAAGTAAAAGGGATGCGGGGTCCCGCCAAGTCAATGAGCGAGGATATGCCCACCGATAAGGAGCCGCAGCAAACATCTGGCACGGCAGCGGCCACCAAACGGAAGACAGAGGCTCCCCTGTCACTACCTTCATCAACATCATCATCGTCCGACTCGGAAGGGGAGAAGATGGAGGGTGACGCTTGCCCGGCCCCGGCTCGAGAGACAGAGAAAAAGTTCACCCGGGACAGAAAGGTGGCCAAACGTGCCGTTTCACTATCAAAAGAGGCTGGGCCCCAATCCCCCGCCCCAATGTCCGTAGAGATGACTATCTCTCCTGCTCAGTCCCCCGAATCCCCAAAACCTAAACCCACCACTGAGCAGAAATCCCCTTCCCCCACTGAAACTCCCCCAGCTAGTTCCCGCTCTCTGTCTCGAAAGGAAGAGTCGGGGTCCAAAACTCCCAATGTGGCCAAACAGGCCAAGAAACAAAAAGCGTCGCCCTCTCCTACAAGAAAGGAGAAGACGAGAAAGCTCCCCTTCCTGCCAGGGGACCTCATCTGCAATGCAGATCTGCACCACGCCGCTGCCGAGCTTACGCCGCAGCAGAGAGGTGCCATCAAACCGCTGCAGCTCCTTACGAAGACCCAGGGTCTGGACACTACCAACCCGTCCAACTTCCCCGATGCTCCTTTGCTGATCACGTTCGTCAGGAAGACGAAAATTCGCCGCACGAAATCCATGTGGCGAATGATAGAAGCAGCAAAGGATGCGATCCTGGGTCTAACGTTGGTGGAAGAAGGGCACGACTCCCTCGACGATCTGAGGGATAAATGTGAAGGGAGGATCCCCATTTACGTCCACCCTTGTTTTTATAGAGCTTTAAAGTTAACCTTCCCCCTGGATGTCGGGGGCATCTCCCGAGACGGCCGCGCGTCGTCGGAATTGCTCACTGGCAATATCGGGCATGCCGTCGGCATCCTGAATGACAAAGACTTTAGGCCGCTGATTGACACTGACTAGTGCAATGGCTACGACCTTGAAACTAGGAAGCTTGAACGCGAGAGGCTTGAGATCCTTAAGCAAAGCAGCCCGCATACTGGGGGATCTCAAGGCTTTTGAATTAGATGTGGCTGCGGTACAGGAAACTCACTATGTTTCGATGGACGATCACCGACTGCTGTCGGAACATTTCGATGTTTTTTCAGCTTTTGGTGACCGTTCTGCTCGGGGAGTTTCGCTGTTAGTTAGACGCACTCTGTTAGCAAGGGTAAACGTTGTTCACGCGGATGCTGATGGCAGACTGGTCGTGGCTGATGTTGCCGTGAATAGTGCCATGTTTCGAATCGTCGCGGTTTATGCGCCCAATTCCATTCGTGAGAGGGTTTCCTTTTTCCGAGGGTTGGAGGGGTTTCTCGGTGGTTCGGAGCGGCTAATCCTAGTGGGAGATTGGAATGCCATCCTTGATCCCAGGATAGATAAGGTGGGGGGACCTAGTGGGTCGGATAGGTGTGAGACAAGTCTGTCTGATCTGATGGCACAATGCGATCTGGTCGACAGATTTCGTATCGATCACCCAGGGCGGGAGATGTGGACGTGGCTCGCTAGCGGCACTTTCCTTTCAAGTACTTACTTGGATAGATTGCTAATTAGAAGAGGCAACGTAGATTATATCTCTTGTCCCACGTTCCACTGGTTAGGCCATTCTGACCACAAGCTACTTGTGGCCAGTCTGGAGTTAGGCCCTAAGACACATAAGGTAGCTAGCTACTGGAAGTTAAATACCTCCTTACTGGAGATACGTGACTTCCGGGAGCAGCTATCTCTTAACTTTCAAAAGGGATTAGTGGGGGCGGTAACCGGGAGTAAGTGGTGGGTTAACGCCAAAGTTGGCATTAGGCGCTTTTCTGTTCAATATAGCCAACGCCTCGCCTTAAATAAGGCAGAAACAGAAAAGCGTTTAGAAACTAAGCTGGCCCGGGCGGTGGCTGGGGGGGATTCCCTAGGCATAGAACTAGCTAAGGGGGACCTGAAACGTGCGGCTAACGTGCGGTATGAAGGTCAAGTAGTTAGAGCTAGGCTAGATAGAGTGTCCAACGAAGCCGTGAATGTGGACGCGCAAGAGCGTAGAACTCCACTTCGTCGCAGCTCGGTCGGTCTCATTCGTCAAGTCAAACACCCGGAAGGACACACCCTTGTGTCGGCTCGGGAGATTTGCCGGGGATTTCGTGAGCATTTCATGGAACGGTTCACCCAACTGCCCGGACTCCGCGTCGAGGAGTTTGGCAGCTATTTAGCTGGCTCGCCCCGCCTGGAGGCGGCCCGAGCGGCTAGCTGTGATGGGCACGTTACAGAGTGTGAGGTCTTGGCTGCACTGAAGCAGGTCGGCTACGACAAATCGCCGGGACTCGATGGTTTGCCCTATGAATTGTTCTTGAGGCTGTCGCACATCTTCGTACCTATTCTGGTCAATGTTTTCAATCACTGGTTTGAACAGGGTTCCATCCCCGGTCAAGTCACCAAGGGAGTGATCACATTGCTTCAGAAAAAGGGCCAAGATGGTGGGGAATTAGACGATTACAGGCCCATAACTCTGCTAAACACAGATTTAAAGATTTTGGCCAAAGTTCTTGCAAATCGGTTGCAGCTTGTTATCGCTGAGTTGGTCGAACCTGATCAGAATTATGCTGTGAAGGGGAGATCGATTCAAAACAACTTGCATCTGATGCGCACGATCATAGAGGGATTAGAAGACGACACCGAAGCCGCGCTGATCAATTTAGATCAGTCCAAAGCTTTTGACAGGGTCGACCATCGGTTCCTGGGATCTGTTTTAGAGGCCTCCGGTTTTACACCGGACTTCCGCAGATGGATCTCCATTTTGTATCGCGGGCCGACGGCAGTGGTGCAAGTGAATGGAATGCGATCGGAGTCTTTTGCCGTCTCTCGGTCGGTACGTCAGGGATGTCCGCTGTCTCCCCTGCTTTACGTCCTTGCCTTGGAGCCTTTTCTCCGCAGGCTTAGGATCGGGGAGCCTGGACTGGCCCTACGCGGTATTGCTCTTCCTGGCGGTGCGCGAGCCAGGGTATCCGCGTATGCCGATGATGTCACCGTGTTTGTGTCGTGCTTTCGAGACATTCTCGCGGTGACTAAGGCACTCAGAAGGTACGAAAAAGTGACAGGGGCCAAAGTCAACCTTAGCAAATCCAATGGCCTAAGGTTGGCTGCCTGGAGTGGCGCGGCTGCGCTCCCGGGCCTTTTCAACTGGACTGACGGCCCGGTTCGGATCCTCGGCGTATGGTTCGGACCCGGTCTCCAGCTTGATAAGAACTGGTCGGAAGTACAGTCTAAGGTCGAAGCGTCTGTAAGGATTTGGCTTCGAAGGGGGCTTTCCCTTAAAGGTCGGGCTGAGGCGTGCGTCACGTACGTCTTTCCGCTCATCCTTTACCGATTGGCTGTACTACCTCTGCCTGCGGACCGCCGAGCGGTTTTAACGCGTCTCCTTTTCTCGCTTTTGTGGGCAAAGGGGAAGCCGCTAGTCCGTAGACAGGTCTGTACTCAACGTCCTGATGTGGGAGGCTTGGGAATGCCCGACTTGGCGAGCCATTTGTATGCCGAGCGGTTATCATTCCTGAGCCGAACCTTGACAGAGGAGTCTGCGTGGGGCCCTGCGGTTGGAAGCGCTTTTCCTAACCTCATCCCTGACCACTTGGCCGAATGCCGACGTAAGCCAAGGAGTCAATCGCAGTTCTTCAACGAATGCCGAGCTGCGCTCAGAGTGCTGCCGGGGTCCAGTGACCTCGCCCGGTCTAGAAGGACATTCTATCGGGAGTTAGTGGTGGGGACCGCTTCGGATCCTCTTGGGGAGCGACTTGGATTGTCGGAGGGGGAGGCTCGCTCTCAGTGGAATTGGGCGCCAGGCAGGAGCTATCTCAATAATTCTGAGTTCTCTCTGACCTGGCGATTGGTTCGAAATGTGTTACCCCTCAATGACATACGATTCAAAATTGGTATGGCTATCAGCCCCTTTTGCCCACGTTGCGAGGAAGATGAAATTGAAACGGCGGAACATGCCTTTTTCACCTGCTCCAAACTTCGTGAATTTTGGACGTATGTCGGCGAGGTGACGGCTCGCATCACCCCCGATCGGGTGACGTGCTTGGATTTAGCATCCGTTGTCTTCAACATGGACCCCTTGTGGCCCAGGGAGAAACGTATGGTTTTGCTCGCGATCTTAGCCGTAGCTAGACTCGTGGTGTATACTTCTCGCTTAGAGATAGGGCGTGGGGGGGTGCCGCCTTCTTATTATGATTTGATTTCGTATTTTAAACACCAGCTTAAAATCAAAATCAAATCTGATAGAAGGAGGTTGCCTTCTTCACTTTTCAAAAGTAGGTGGATACACACCGCTAGTTTATGCGTGTTCACGCGGAATAGATTCGAGTTCGTGTTCCCTGCCTAGGCATGGCACACAGCGACCTTAAAGCATCTTTGTCGAAAAACAAAAATCCCCTTAAAAACTGACCAGTAAATTTTGGGCGCAGTCCCTATTAGCTAGTAGCGTAAATGAGCTCTTTGCCCCCAGCTTTATTTTAGGTGTCAGAACTCCTTCAGGATGCCCGCTCCCTAATTTATTTTATATCCCCGACCCGCCATAATAGTTCTTATCCTGAAGGACACCGCACATCCCGACAAACCCATCCCTCCATTTCTTTTGCCCCCATAGAAACGCCCACTCCCAATTAGGAGCTTACTCTCTTGCTTTCGGTCTGTACCAGAAGACAGCGAGCAGCTCATACTCTAGATAGGATGGGGGGTACCTTACTAACACACCTTAATTAGCATTTTCTTTGGTTCTTTATTTTTATCATCACTTTTATTTTTATTTATTTTTTGGGGATTATTTAAGGCTTAGTTTTTTGTTCTCCCACTCCCATCATCACACATGTAAATATCTATTGTAAATAAAATTCATTGAAACACCTGGGGATATTTTAAGTAGCTTAAGTCCATAGAGTGAATGTGGTATTGTGGTGACTGAAACTAGTTTTTAGGGTATTTATAGACCAAGTGGACGACCCCCGACCCCCATCTTCCCCCCCATACCCCTTTTTGGCCTTGTGCCACATCTGATTATTTATGTACAAATTTTTGGATAAATAAATTGATTTTCTCCCGCCTGTTAAAATCATTGACTTGTCTTCGATTTTTTCAGGCAACTCTTAGGCAATCACTTGTGATTGCCTAAGAGGAGACCAGCTACTTGGGCCCCGCCCAGTTTAAAGCTAAATCATCAGGGGACTCTCTCTGTCCCCTTAGACTAGCCCCTGTTGGGCAATTTGTCTCTTCACACCCCTCTTGGGTGGCCGCCCCTGTTGGGCGGTTCCATTGTATTAATCTTTTTGTTCCCTTCTCTTGCAGGTGTCCAACCCCCAGGCTTGACTTAAGCAGCTGGCAGGTTTCGGGTCTGACTTACGTACCTTTTGGCGACGGTCTTCCTGAATCCGAATCGGCGGGTCTCTAGCCGGGAGTTGGATGGAAGAGGGGAGGAGTGGTCCGGGCTCTGCTGCAGAGTCTTTGTCTAGCCCGGGCTCCTTTTCCGAACTGAGGCGACGGTCTCAGGTCGGGGAGGGAGCAGACCTCAAACAGCAGGACGGTCACGCCGCCATAGGCGTCGTGCCCAGTACGTCCGCCAGTGCCGCTCCCAGCACTGAAAGTAGATCAGGGTCTGCCGCCTTAGGCGGGAGCCCTGTTAGCTTGCACGCTGCTGTCCCCGGCAGCTCCACCCAGGATAGCTCAGATCCTAGAGGTGATCTGGGTCGGTGGGAACGACTCCCCACTGTACCAATCGCTCGCCGGGCTTCAACCGTCAGCCCGCCTGGTAGTAGGCGAAAAGGCCGCCTGCCTCCAGGAGTAAGAGCGACCCGGTCGGTGGAGTCCCACAAAGAAGGGGCCACCGACCCAGATCAGCCACCAGCCCACATTGACAGGGACTCTGCTCAATGCCGCAACCTGACCCAAGAACTTTTTGGCAGTGACAGCAGCATTTGCAGCGACAGCAGTGTCTGCAGCGACCACAGCCCTGTGAGCAGTCGTGGCAGTAGCAGAGACAGCAGCATGGAAGTTCTGCAGCTGACTCCAGATGGCCCGGCCAAGGCTAGCATGCGGCAGTCTAGGCCGAGGAAGATGGGGGCTGCTCGCACCGTCACCAAAAAAGGAGCAGCGGATGTCGCTGGCAAGAGAGGAACCAAGGCGGCCACTCCGCCGGCAACAACGCCGGAAACAGCTCCAAAGGAGTGGCCGTCCCTCTCATCAACACCAGCGGAGACACCCAATTCATGGGCGATACCTCCCGGGCAGAAGACGCCGTCGCCGACGAAGGCTGTAACACCTACAACTCCGGCGCAAACCAACTCTCCTGCCCAATCACCTAAAGACCAGTGGGGACCCCAGTCGCAAAGAAGCCCGTCAGAATACCGTCGGTTGTTCGAGTCTAAGTACAAGGAACTAACCGACGGTAGCGTTATCAAAGCAGCGCCAGGAGCGGTGGAACGGCTAGCGAAGCGAATTGTTTCGCTAGTCACCATCGACTCCAGAACCAAAGGGCTGGCTGGGCTCCAGATCGAAACGGTAGGGGAGATTTTATGGTCCCTAAAAGTCCCGGCGACATATATTTGCCGTCGAGGTTTCGCGACCTGGGACTTACTACTCCCCTCAGAACAAGAAGCGGAAAAGTTGGCCAGGGCCGACCTGAGGCATAAACATCTGATCCTCAGGCCGGAGTACTTGAGCAGGAGGAGGACACTAGTCACTGTCCTCGGCGTCCCCTGCTATATTGACTCGGAGCAACTAGGTGCAGTGATGAGTCAATATGGGGACGTCGAAGCCATAATCCCGGTCCGCGGTCCCCATAACCTAATGGTAGGGGACTACAAAATTAAAATGCGTTTGGACCGGGATGGCTTCAACAAGATACCGCCACTGCTCAAGTGCGACTCCTGGTCGATGTCTATCATCGTCGAGGGCAGGAGGCCACATTGCTGGCACTGCGAGCAGAAGGGGCATATGGCGAAAGACTGCCCAAAAAAGGCGCCAATCAAGAAGACCCCTTCTGCCGCAGCCCCGGGAGGTCCAGCGGCATCAGCAGCTCCTAAAACCGGAAAGGACGAGGAGGGTTTCACCCCAGTGGTCCGAAAGAACAAACCACAGAAGCCCTCCTCCAAAGTGCAGCCCTCTGATGTAAAAGGGATGCGGGGTCCCGCTAAGTCAATGAGCGAGGATATGCCCACCGATAAGGAGCCGCAGCAAACATCTGGCACGGCAGCGGCCACCAAACGGAAGACAGAGGCTCCCCTGTCACTACCTTCATCAACATCATCATCGTCCGACTCGGAAGGGGAGAAGATGGAGGGTGACGCTTGCCCGGCCCCGGCTCGAGAGACAGAGAAAAAGTTCACCCGGGACAGAAAGGTGGCCAAACGTGCCGTTTCACTATCAAAAGAGGCTGGGCCCCAATCCCCCGCCCCAATGTCCGTAGAGATGACTATCTCTCCTGCTCAGTCCCCCGAATCCCCAAAACCTAAACCCACCACTGAGCAGAAATCCCCTTCCCCCACTGAAACTCCCCCAGCTAGTTCCCGCTCTCTGTCTCGAAAGGAAGAGTCGGGGTCCAAAACTCCCAATGTGGCCAAACAGGCCAAGAAACAAAAAGCGTCGCCCTCTCCTACAAGAAAGGAGAAGACGAGAAAGCTCCCCTTCCTGCCAGGGGACCTCATCTGCAATGCAGATCTGCACCACGCCGCTGCCGAGCTTACGCCGCAGCAGAGAGGTGCCATCAAACCGCTGCAGCTCCTTACGAAGACCCAGGGTCTGGACACTACCAACCCGTCCAACTTCCCCGATGCTCCTTTGCTGATCACGTTCGTCAGGAAGACGAAAATTCGCCGCACGAAATCCATGTGGCGAATGATAGAAGCAGCAAAGGATGCGATCCTGGGTCTAACGTTGGTGGAAGAAGGGCACGACTCCCTCGACGATCTGAGGGATAAATGTGAAGGGAGGATCCCCATTTACGTCCACCCTTGTTTTTATAGAGCGTTAAAGTTAACCTTCCCCCTGGATGTCGGGGGCATCTCCCGAGACGGCCGCGCGTCGTCGGAATTGCTCACTGGCAATATCGGGCATGCCGTCGGCATCCTCACTGACAAAGACTTTAGGCCGCTGATTGACACTGACTAGTGCAATGGCTACGACCTTGAAACTAGGAAGCTTGAACGCGAGAGGCTTGAGATCCTTAAGCAAGGCAGCCCGCATACTGGGGGATCTCAAGGCTCTTGAATTAGATGTGGCTGCGGTACAGGAAACTCACTATGTTTCGATGGACGATCACCGACTGCTGTCGGAACATTTCGATGTTTTTTCAGCTTTTGGTGACCGTTCTGCTCGGGGAGTTTCGCTGTTAGTTAGACGCACTCTGTTAGCAAGGGTAAACGTTGTTCACGCGGATGCTGATGGCAGGCTGGTCGTGGCTGATGTTGCCGTGAATAGTGCCATGTTTCGAATCGTCGCGGTTTATGCGCCCAATTCCATTCGTGAGAGGGTTTCCTTTTTCCGGGGGTTGGAGGGGTTTCTCGGTGGTTCGGAGCGGCTAATCCTAGTGGGAGATTGGAATGCCATCCTTGATCCCAGGATAGATAAGGTGGGGGGACCTAGTGGGTCGGATAGGTGTGAGACAAGTCTGTCTGATCTGATGGCACAATGCGATCTGGTCGACAGATTTCGTATCGATCACCCAGGGCGGGAGATGTGGACGTGGCTCGCTAGCGGCACTTTCCATTCAAGTTCTTACTTGGATAGATTGCTAATTAGAAGAGGCAACGTAGATTATATCTCTTGTCCCACGTTCCACTGGTTAGGCCATTCTGACCACAAGTTACTTGTGGCCAGTCTGGAGTTAGCCCCTAAGACACACAAGGTAGCTAGCTACGGGAAGTTAAATACCTCCTTACTGGAGATACGTGACTTCCGGGAGCAGCTATCTCTTAACTTTCAAAAGGGATTAGTGGGGGCGGTAACCGGGAGTAAGTGGTGGGTTAACGCCAAAGTTGGCATTAGGCGCTTTTCTGTTCAATATAGCCAACGCCTCGCCTTAAATAAGGCAGAAACAGAAAAGCGTTTAGAAACTAAGCTGGCCCGGGCGGTGGCTGGGGGGGATTCCCTAGGCATAGAACTAGCTAAGGGGGACCTGAAACGTGCGGCTAACGTGCGGTATGAAGGTCAAGTAGTTAGAGCTAGGCTAGATAGAGTGTCCAACGAAGCCGTGAATGTGGACGCGCAAGAGCGTAGAACTCCACTTCGTCGCAGCTCGGTCGGTCTCATTCGTCAAGTCAAACACCCGGAAGGACACACCCTTGTGTCGGCTCGGGAGATTTGCCGGGGATTTCGTGAGCATTTCATGGAACGGTTCACCCAACTGCCCGGACTCCGCGTCGAGGAGTTTGGCAGCTATTTAGCTGGCTCGCCCCGCCTGGAGGCGGCCCGAGCGGCTAGCTGTGATGGGCGCGTTACAGAGTGTGAGGTCTTGGCTGCACTGAAGCAGGTCGGCTACGACAAATCGCCGGGACTCGATGGTTTGCCCTATGAATTGTTCTTGAGGCTGTCGCACATCTTCGTACCTATTCTGGTCAATGTTTTCAATCACTGGTTTGAACAGGGTTCCATCCCCGGTCAAGTCACCAAGGGAGTGATCACATTGCTTCAGAAAAAGGGCCAAGATGGTGGGGAATTAGACGATTACAGGCCCATAACTCTGCTAAACACAGATTTAAAGATTTTGGCCAAAGTTCTTGCAAATCGGTTGCAGCTTGTTATCGCTGAGTTGGTCGAACCTGATCAGAATTATGCTGTGAAGGGGAGATCGATTCAAAACAACTTGCATCTGATGCGCACGATCATAGAGGGATTAGAAGACGACACCGAAGCCGCGCTGATCAATTTAGATCAGTCCAAAGCTTTTGACAGGGTCGACCATCGGTTCCTGGGATCTGTTTTAGAGGCCTCCGGTTTTACACCGGACTTCCGCAGATGGATCTCCATTTTGTATCGCGGGCCGACGGCAGTGGTGCAAGTGAATGGAATGCGATCGGAGTCTTTTGCCGTCTCTCGGTCGGTACGTCAGGGATGTCCGCTGTCTCCCCTGCTTTACGTCCTTGCCTTGGAGCCTTTTCTCCGCAGGCTTAGGATCGGGGAGCCTGGACTGGCCCTACGCGGTATTGCTCTTCCTGGCGGTGCGCGAGCCAGGGTATCCGCGTATGCCGATGATGTCACCGTGTTTGTGTCGTGCTTTCGAGACATTCTCGCGGTGACTAAGGCACTCAGAAGGTACGAAAAAGTGACAGGGGCCAAAGTCAACCTTAGCAAATCCAATGGCCTAAGGTTGGCTGCCTGGAGTGGCGCGGCTGCGCTCCCGGGCCTTTTCAACTGGACTGACGGCCCGGTTCGGATCCTCGGCGTATGGTTCGGACCCGGTCTCCAGCTTGATAAGAACTGGTCGGAAGTACAGTCTAAGGTCGAAGCGTCTGTAAGGATTTGGCTTCGAAGGGGGCTTTCCCTTAAAGGTCGGGCTGAGGCGTGCGTCACGTACGTCTTTCCGCTCATCCTTTACCGATTGGCTGTACTACCTCTGCCTGCGGACCGCCGAGCGGTTTTAACGCGTCTCCTTTTCTCGCTTTTGTGGGCAAAGGGGAAGCCGCTAGTCCGTAGACAGGTCTGTACTCAACGTCCTGATGTGGGAGGCTTGGGAATGCCCGACTTGGCGAGCCATTTGTATGCCGAGCGGTTATCATTCCTGAGCCGAACCTTGACAGAGGAGTCTGCGTGGGGCCCTGCGGTTGGAAGCGCTTTTCCTAACCTCATCCCTGACCACTTGGCCGAATGCCGACGTAAGCCAAGGAGTCAATCGCAGTTCTTCAACGAATGCCGAGCTGCGCTCAGAGTGCTGCCGGGGTCCAGTGACCTCGCCCGGTCTAGAAGGACATTCTATCGGGAGTTAGTGGTGGGGACCGCTTCGGATCCTCTTGGGGAGCGACTTGGATTGTCGGAGGAGGAGGCTCGCTCTCAGTGGAATTGGGCGCCAGGCAGGAGCTATCTCAATAATTCTGAGTTCTCTCTGACCTGGCGATTGGTTCGAAATGTGTTACCCCTCAATGACATACGATTCAAAATTGGTATGGCTATCAGCCCCTTTTGCCCACGTTGCGAGGAAGATGAAATTGAAACGGCGGAACATGCCTTTTTCACCTGCTCCAAACTTCGTGAATTTTGGACGTATGTCGGCGAGGTGACGGCTCGCATCACCCCCGATCGGGTGACGTGCTTGGATTTAGCATCCGTTGTCTTCAACATGGACCCCTTGTGGCCCAGGGAGAAACGTATGGTTTTGCTCGCGATCTTAGCCGTAGCTAGACTCGTGGTGTATACTTCTCGCTTAGAGATAGGGCGTGGGGGGGTGCCGCCTTCTTATTATGATTTGATTTCGTATTTTAAACACCAGCTTAAAATCAAAATCAAATCTGATAGAAGGAGGTTGCCTTCTCCACTTTTCGAAAGTAGGTGGATACACACCGCTAGCTTATGCGTGTTCACGCGGAATAGATTCGAGTTCGTGTTCCCTGCCTAGGCATGGCACACAGCGACCTTAAAGCATCTTTGTCGAAAAACAAAAATCCCCTTAAAAACTGACCAGTAAATTTTGGGCGCAGTCCCTATTAGCTAGTAGCGTAAATGAGCTCTTTGCCCCCAGCTTTATTTTAGGTGTCAGAACTCCTTCAGGATGCCCGCTCCCTAATTTATTTTATATCCCTGACCCGCCCTAAAAGTACTTATCCTGAAGGACACCGCACATCCCGACAAACCCATCCCTCCATTTCTTTTGCCCCCATAGAAACGCCCACTCCCAATTAGGAACTGACTCTCTTGCTTTCGGTTTTTACCGGAAGACAGCGAGCATTTCATACCTTAGATAGGTGGGGGGGACCTTACTAACTTATCTTAATTAGCATTTTCCTTGTTTCTTTATTTTTACCATCACTTTTATTTTTATTTATTTTTGGGGGATTATTTAAGGCTTAGTTTTTTGTTCTCCCACTCCCATCATCACACATGTAAATATCTATTGTAAATAAAATTCATTGAAACACCTGGGGATATTTTAAGTAGCTTAAGTCCATAGAGTGAATGTGGTATTGTGGTGACTGAAACTAGTTTTTAGGGTATTCATAGACCAAGTGGACGACCCCCGACCCCCATCTTCCCCCCCATACCCCTTTTTGGCCTTGTGCCACATCTGATTATTTATGTACAAATTTTTGGATAAATAAATTGATTTTCTCCCGCCTTTTAAAATCTTGACTCGTCTTGTATTTTTTCAGGCAACTCTTAGGCAATCACTTGTGATTGCCTAAGAGGAGACCAGCTACTTGGGCCCCGCCCAGTTTAAAGCTAAATCATCAGGGGACTCTCTCTGTCCCCTTAGACTAGCCCCTGTTGGGCAATTTGTCTCTTCACACCCCTCTTGGGTGGCCGCCCCTGTTGGGCGGTTCCATTGTATTAATCCTTTTTGTTCCCTTCTCTTGCAGGTGTCCAACCCCCAGGCTTGACTTAAGCAGCTGGCAGGTTTCGGGTCTGACTTACGTACCTTTTGGCGACGGTCTTCCTGAATCCGAATCGGCGGGTCTCTAGCCGGGAGTTGGATGGAAGAGGGGAGGAGTGGTCCGGGCTCTGCTGCAGAGTCTTTGTCTAGCCCGGGCTCCTTTTCCGAACTGAGGCGACGGTCTCAGGTCGGGGAGGGAGCAGACCTCAAACAGCAGGACGGTCACGCCGCCATAGGCGTCGTGCCCAGTACGTCCGCCAGTGCCGCTCCCAGCACTGAAAGTAGATCAGGGTCTGCCGCCTTAGGCGGGAGCCCTGTTAGCTTGCACGCTGCTGTCCCCGGCAGCTCCACCCAGGATAGCTCAGATCCTAGAGGTGATCTGGGTCGGTGGGAACGACTCCCCACTGTACCAATCGCTCGCCGGGCTTCAACCGTCAGCCCGCCTGGTAGTAGGCGAAAAGGCCGCCTGCCTCCAGGAGTAAGAGCGACCCGGTCGGTGGAGTCCCACAAAGAAGGGGCCACCGACCCAGATCAGCCGCCAGCCCACATTGACAGGGACTCTGCTCAATGCCGCAACCTCACCCAAGAACTCTTTGGAAGTGACAGCAGCATTTGCAGCGACAGCAGTGTCTGCAGCGACCACAGCCCTGTGAGCAGTCGTGGCAGTAGCAGAGACAGCAGCATGGAAGTTCTGCAGCTGACTCCAGATGGCCCGGCCAAGGCTAGCATGCGGCAGTCTAGGCCGAGGAAGATGGGGGCTGCTCGCACCGTCACCAAAAAAGGAGCAGCGGATGTCGCTGGCAAGAGAGGAACCAAGGCGGCCACTCCGCCGGCAACAACGCCGGAAACAGCTCCAAAGGAGTGGCCGTCCCTCTCATCAACACCAGCGGAGACACCCAATTCATGGGCGATACCTCCCGGGCAGAAGACGCCGTCGCCGACGAAGGCTGTAACACCTACAACTCCGGCGCAAACCAACTCTCCTGCCCAATCACCTAAAGACCAGTGGGGACCCCAGTCGCAAAGAAGCCCGTCAGAATACCGTCGGTTGTTCGAGTCTAAGTACAAGGAACTAACCGACGGTAGCGTTATCAAAGCAGCGCCAGGAGCGGTGGAACGGCTAGCGAAGCGAATTGTTTCGCTAGTCACCATCGACTCCAGAACCAAAGGGCTGGCTGGGGTCCAGATCGAGACGGTAGGGGAGATTCTATGGTCCCTAAAAGTCCCGGCGACATATATTTGCCGTCGAGGTTTCGCGACCTGGGACTTACTACTCCCCTCAGAACAAGAAGCGGAAAAGTTGGCCAGGGCCGACCTGAGGCATAAACATCTGATCCTCAGGCCGGAGTACTTGAGCAGGAGGAGGACACTAGTCACTGTCCTCGGCGTCCCCTGCTATATTGACTCGGAGCAACTAGGTGCAGTGATGAGTCAATATGGGGACGTAGAAGCCATAATTCCGGTCCGCGGTCCCCATAACCTAATGGTAGGGGACTACAAAATTAAAATGCGTTTGGACCGGGATGGCTTCAACAAGATACCGCCACTGCTCAAGTGCGACTCCTGGTCGATGTCTATCATCGTCGAGGGCAGGAGGCCACATTGCTGGCACTGCGAGCAGAAGGGGCATATGGCGAAAGACTGCCCAAAAAGGCGCCAATCAAGAAGACCCCTTCTGCCGCAGCCCCGGGAGGTCCAGCGGCATCAGTAGCTCCTAGAACTGATAAGGACGAGGAGGGTTTCACCCCAGTGGTACGAAAGAACAAACCACAGAAGCCCTCCTCCAAAGTGCAGCCCTCTGAAGTAAAAGGGATGCGGGGTCCCGCCAAGTCAATGAGCGAGGATATGCCCACCGATAAGGAGCCGCAGCAAACATCTGGCACGGCAGCGGCCACCAAACGGAAGACAGAGGCTCCCCTGTCACTACCTTCATCAACATCATCATCGTCCGACTCGGAAGGGGAGAAGATGGAGGGTGACGCTTGCCCGGCCCCGGCTCGAGAGACAGAGAAAAAGTTCACCCGGGACAGAAAAGTGGCCAAACGTGCCGTTTCACAATCCAAAGAGGCTGGGCCCCAATCCCCCGCCCCAATGTCCGTAGAGATGACTATCTCTCCTGCTCAGTCCCCCGAATCCCCAAAACCTAAACCCACCACTGAGCAGAAATCCCCTTCCCCCACTAAAACTCCCCCAGCTAGTTCCCGCTCTCTGTCTCGAAAGGAAGAGTCGGGGTCCAAAACTCCCAATGTGGCCAAACAGGCCAAGAAACAAAAAGCGTCGCCCTCTCCTACAAGAAAGGAGAAGACGAGAAAGCTCCCCTTCCTGCCAGGGGACCTCATCTGCAATGCAGATCTGCACCACGCCGCTGCCGAGCTTACGCCGCAGCAGAGAGGTGCCATCAAACCGCTGCAGCTCCTTACGAAGACCCAGGGTCTGGACACTACCAACCCGTCCAACTTCCCCGATGCTCCTTTGCTGATCACGTTCGTCAGGAAGACGAAAATTCGCCGCACGAAATCCATGTGGCGAATGATAGAAGCAGCAAAGGATGCGATCCTGGGTCTAACGTTGGTGGAAGAAGGGCACGACTCCCTCGACGATCTGAGGGATAAATGTGAAGGGAGGATCCCCATTTACGTCCACCCTTGTTTTTATAGAGCGTTAAAGTTAACCTTCCCCCTGGATGTCGGGGGCATCTCCCGAGACGGCCGCGCGTCGTCAGAATTGCTCACTGGCAATATCGGGCATGCCGTCGGCATCCTCACTGACAAAGACTTTAGGCCGCTGATTGACACTGACTAGTGCAATGGCTACGACCTTGAAACTAGGAAGCTTGAACGCGAGAGGCTTGAGATCCTTAAGCAAAGCAGCCCGCATACTGGGGGATCTCAAGGCTTTTGAATTAGATGTGGCTGCGGTACAGGAAACTCACTATGTTTCGATGGACGATCATCGACTGCTGTCGGAACATTTCGATGTTTTTTCAGCATTTGGTGACCGTTCTGCTCGGGGAGTTTCGCTGTTAGTTAGACGCACTCTGTTAGCAAGGGTAAACGTTGTTCACGCGGATGCTGATGGCAGACTGGTCGTGGCTGATGTTGCCGTGAATAGTGCCATGTTTCGAATCGTCGCGGTTTATGCGCCCAATTCCATTCGTGAGAGGGTTTCCTTTTTCCGAGGGTTGGAGGGGTTTCTCGGTGGTTCGGAGCGGCTAATCCTAGTGGGAGATTGGAATGCCATCCTTGATCCCAGGATAGATAAGGTGGGGGGACCTAGTGGGTCGGATAGGTGTGAGACAAGTCTGTCTGATCTGATGGCACAATGCGATCTGGTCGACAGATTTCGTATCGATCACCCAGGGCGGGAGATGTGGACGTGGCTCGCTAGCGGCACTTTCCTTTCAAGTACTTACTTGGATAGATTGCTAATTAGAAGAGGCAACGTAGATTATATCTCTTGTCCCACGTTCCACTGGTTAGGCCATTCTGACCACAAGCTACTTGTGGCCAGTCTGGAGTTAGGCCCTAAGACACACAAGGTAGCTAGCTACTGGAAGTTAAATACCTCCTTACTGGAGATACGTGACTTCCGGGAGCAGCTATCTCTTAACTTTCAAAAGGGATTAGTGGGGGCGGTAACCGGGAGTAAGTGGTGGGTTAACGCCAAAGTTGGCATTAGGCGCTTTTCTGTTCAATATAGCCAACGCCTCGCCTTAAATAAGGCAGAAACAGAAAAGCGTTTAGAAACTAAGCTGGCCCGGGCGGTGGCTGGGGGGATTCCCTAGGCATAGAACTAGCTAAGGGGGACCTGAAACGTGCGGCTAACGTGCGGTATGAAGGTCAAGTAGTTAGAGCTAGGCTAGATAGAGTGTCCAACGAAGCCGTGAATGTGGACGCGCAAGAGCGTAGAACTCCACTTCGTCGCAGCTCGGTCGGTCTCATTCGTCAAGTCAAACACCCGGAAGGACACACCCTTGTGTCGGCTCGGGAGATTTGCCGGGGATTTCGTGAGCATTTCATGGAACGGTTCACCCAACTGCCCGGACTCCGCGTCGAGGAGTTTGGCAGCTATTTAGCTGGCTCGCCCCGCCTGGAGGCGGCCCGAGCGGCTAGCTGTGATGGGCGCGTTACAGAGTGTTAGGTCTTGGCTGCACTGAAGCAGGTCGGCTACGACAAATCGCCGGGACTCGATGGTTTGCCCTATGAATTGTTCTTGAGGCTGTCGCACATCTTCGTACCTATTCTGGTCAATGTGTTCAATCACTGGTTTGAACAGGGTTCTATCCCCGGTCAAGTCACCAAGGGAGTGATCACATTGCTTCAGAAAAAGGGCCAAGATGGTGGGGAATTAGACGATTACAGGCCCATAACTCTGCTAAACACAGATTTAAAGATTTTGGCCAAAGTTCTTGCAAATCGGTTGCAGCTTGTTATCGCTGAGTTGGTCGAACCTGATCAGAATTACGCTGTGAAGGGGAGATCGATTCAAAACAACTTGCATCTGATGCGCACGATCATAGAGGGATTAGAAGACGACACCGAAGCCGCGCTGATCAATTTAGATCAGTCCAAAGCTTTTGACAGGGTCGACCATCGGTTCCTGGGATCTGTTTTAGAGGCCTCCGGTTTTACACCGGACTTCCGCAGATGGATCTCCATTTTGTATCGCGGGCCGACGGCAGTGGTGCAAGTGAATGGAATGCGATCGGAGTCTTTTGCCGTCTCTCGGTCGGTACGTCAGGGATGTCCGCTGTCTCCCCTGCTTTACGTCCTTGCCTTGGAGCCTTTTCTCCGCAGGCTTAGGATCGGGGAGCCTGGACTGGCCCTACGCGGTATTGCTCTTCCTGGCGGTGCGCGAGCCAGGGTATCCGCGTATGCCGATGATGTCACCGTGTTTGTGTCGTGCTTTCGAGACATTCTCGCGGTGACTAAGGCACTCAGAAGGTACGAAAAAGTGACAGGGGCCAAAGTCAACCTTAGCAAATCCAATGGCCTAAGGTTGGCTGCCTGGAGTGGCGCGGCTGCGCTCCCGGGCCTTTTCAACTGGACTGACGGCCCGGTTCGGATCCTCGGCGTATGGTTCGGACCCGGTCTCCAGCTTGATAAGAACTGGTCGGAAGTACAGTCTAAGGTCGAAGCGTCTGTAAGGATTTGGCTTCGAAGGGGGCTTTCCCTTAAAGGTCGGGCTGAGGCGTGCGTCACGTACGTCTTTCCGCTCATCCTTTACCGATTGGCTGTACTACCTCTGCCTGCGGACCGCCGAGCGGTTTTAACGCGTCTCCTTTTCTCGCTTTTGTGGGCAAAGGGGAAGCCGCTAGTCCGTAGACAGGTCTGTACTCAACGTCCTGATGTGGGAGGCTTGGGAATGCCCGACTTGGCGAGCCATTTGTATGCCGAGCGGTTATCATTCCTGAGCCGAACCTTGACAGAGGAGTCTGCGTGGGGCCCTGCGGTTGGAAGCGCTTTTCCTAACCTCATCCCTGACCTCTTGGCCGAATGCCGACGTAAGCCAAGGAGTCAATCGCAGTTCTTCAACGAATGCCGAGCTGCGCTCAGAGTGCTGCCGGGGTCCAGTGACCTCGCCCGGTCTAGAAGGACATTCTATCGGGAGTTAGTGGTGGGGACCGCTTCGGATCCTCTTGGGGAGCGACTTGGATTGTCGGAGGAGGAGGCTCGCTCTCAGTGGAATTGGGCGCCAGGCAGGAGCTATCTCAATAATTCTGAGTTCTCTCTGACCTGGCGATTGGTTCGAAATGTGTTACCCCTCAATGACATACGATTCAAAATTGGTATGGCTATCAGCCCCTTTTGCCCACGTTGCGAGGAAGATGAAATTGAAACGGCGGAACATGCCTTTTTCACCTGCTCCAAACTTCGTGAATTTTGGACGTATGTCGGCGAGGTGACGGCTCGCATCACCCCCGATCGGGTGACGTGCTTGGATTTAGCATCCGTTGTCTTCAACATGGACCCCTTGTGGCCCAGGGAGAAACGTATGGTTTTGCTCGCGATCTTAGCCGTAGCTAGACTCGTGGTGTATACTTCTCGCTTAGAGATAGGGCGTGGGGGGGTGCCGCCTTCTTATTATGATTTGATTTCGTATTTTAAACACCAGCTTAAAATCAAAATCAAATCTGATAGAAGGAGGTTGCCTTCTTCACTTTTCAAAAGTAGGTGGATACACACCGCTAGTTTATGCGTGTTCACGCGGAATAGATTCGAGTTCGTGTTCCCTGCCTAGGCATGGCACACAGCGACCTTAAAGCATCTTTGTCGAAAAACAAAAATCCCCTTAAAAACTGACCAGTAAATTTTGGGCGCAGTCCCTATTAGCTAGTAGCGTAAATGAGCTCTTTGCCCCCAGCTTTATTTTAGGTGTCAGAACTCCTTCAGGATGCCCGCTCCCTAATTTATTTTATATCCCCGACCCGCCATAATAGTTCTTATCCTGAAGGACACCGCACATCCCGACAAACCCATCCCTCCATTTCTTTTGCCCCCATAGAAACGCCCACTCCCAATTAGGAGCTTACTCTCTTGCTTTCGGTCTGTACCAGAAGACAGCGAGCAGCTCATACTCTAGATAGGATGGGGGGTACCTTACTAACACACCTTAATTAGCATTTTCTTTGGTTCTTTATTTTTATCATCACTTTTATTTTTATTTATTTTTTGGGGATTATTTAAGGCTTAGTTTTTTGTTCTCCCACTCCCATCATCACACATGTAAATATCTATTGTAAATAAAATTCATTGAAACACCTGGGGATATTTTAAGTAGCTTAAGTCCATAGAGTGAATGTGGTATTGTGGTGACTGAAACTAGTTTTTAGGGTATTCATAGACCAAGTGGACGACCCCCGACCCCCATCTTCCCCCCCATACCCCTTTTTGGCCTTGTGCCACATCTGATTATTTATGTACAAATTTTTGGATAAATAAATTGATTTTCTCCCGCCTTTTAAAATCTTGACTCGTCTTGTATTTTTTCAGGCAACTCTTAGGCAATCACTTGTGATTGCCTAAGAGGAGACCAGCTACTTGGGCCCCGCCCAGTTTAAAGCTAAATCATCAGGGGACTCTCTCTGTCCCCTTAGACTAGCCCCTGTTGGGCAATTTGTCTCTTCACACCCCTCTTGGGTGGCCGCCCCTGTTGGGCGGTTCCATTGTATTAATCCTTTTTGTTCCCTTCTCTTGCAGGTGTCCAACCCCCAGGCTTGACTTAAGCAGCTGGCAGGTTTCGGGTCTGACTTACGTACCTTTTGGCGACGGTCTTCCTGAATCCGAATCGGCGGGTCTCTAGCCGGGAGTTGGATGGAAGAGGGGAGGAGTGGTCCGGGCTCTGCTGCAGAGTCTTTGTCTAGCCCGGGCTCCTTTTCCGAACTGAGGCGACGGTCTCAGGTCGGGGAGGGAGCAGACCTCAAACAGCAGGACGGTCACGCCGCCATAGGCGTCGTGCCCAGTACGTCCGCCAGTGCCGCTCCCAGCACTGAAAGTAGATCAGGGTCTGCCGCCTTAGGCGGGAGCCCTGTTAGCTTGCACGCTGCTGTCCCCGGCAGCTCCACCCAGGATAGCTCAGATCCTAGAGGTGATCTGGGTCGGTGGGAACGACTCCCCACTGTACCAATCGCTCGCCGGGCTTCAACCGTCAGCCCGCCTGGTAGTAGGCGAAAAGGCCGCCTGCCTCCAGGAGTAAGAGCGACCCGGTCGGTGGAGTCCCACAAAGAAGGGGCCACCGACCCAGATCAGCCGCCAGCCCACATTGACAGGGACTCTGCTCAATGCCGCAACCTCACCCAAGAACTCTTTGGAAGTGACAGCAGCATTTGCAGCGACAGCAGTGCCTGCAGCGACCACAGCCCTGTGAGCAGTCGTGGCAGTAGCAGAGACAGCAGCATGGAAGTTCTGCAGCTGACTCCAGATGGCCCGGCCAAGGCTAGCATGCGGCAGTCTAGGCCGAGGAAGATGGGGGCTGCTCGCACCGTCACCAAAAAAGGAGCAGCGGATGTCGCTGGCAAGAGAGGAACCAAGGCGGCCACTCCGCCGGCAACAACGCCGGAAACAGCTCCAAAGGAGTGGCCGTCCCTCTCATCAACACCAGCGGAGACACCCAATTCATGGGCGATACCTCCCGGGCAGAAGACGCCGTCGCCGACGAAGGCTGTAACACCTACAACTCCGGCGCAAACCAACTCTCCTGCCCAATCACCTAAAGACCAGTGGGGACCCCAGTCGCAAAGAAGCCCGTCAGAATACCGTCGGTTGTTCGAGTCTAAGTACAAGGAACTAACCGACGGTAGCGTTATCCAAGCAGCGCCAGGAGCGGTGGAACGGCTAGCGAAGCGAATTGTTTCGCTAGTCACCATCGACTCCAGAACCAAAGGGCTGGCTGGGCTCCAAATCGAGACAGTAGGGGAAATCCTATGGTCCCTAAAAGTCCCGGCGACATACATTTGCCGTCGTGGTTTCGCGACCTGGGACTTGTTACTCCCCTCGGAACAAGAAGCAGAAAAGTTGGCCAGGGCCGACCTGAGGCATAAACATCTGATCCTCAGGCCGGAGTACTTGAGCAGGAGGAGGACACTAGTCACTGTCCTCGGCGTCCCCTGCTATATTGACTCGGAGCAACTAGGTGCAGTGATGAGTCAATATGGGGACGTCGAAGCCATAATCCCGGTCCGCGGTCCCCATAACCTAATGGTAGGGGACTACAAAATTAAAATGCGTTTGGACCGGATGGCTTCAACAAGATACCGCCACTGCTCAAGTGCGACTCCTGGTCGATGTCTATCATCGTCGAGGGCAGGAGGCCACATTGCTGGCACTGCGAGCAGAAGGGGCATATGGCGAAAGACTGCCCAAAAAAGGCGCCAATCAAGAAGACCCCTTCTGCCGCAGCCCCGGGAGGTCCAGCGGCATCAGCAGCTCCTAAAACCGGAAAGGACGAGGAGGGTTTCACCCCAGTGGTCCGAAAGAACAAACCACAGAAGCCCTCCTCCAAAGTGCAGCCCTCTGAAGTAAAAGGGATGCGGGGTCCCGCCAAGTCAATGAGCGTGGATATGCCCACCGATAAGGAGCCGCAGCAAACATCTAGCACGGCAGCGGCCACGAAACGAAAAACCGAGGTTCCCCTGTCACTACCTTCGTCAACATCTTCATCGTCCGAATCGGAAGGGGAGAAGATGGAGGGTGACGCTGGCCCGGCCCCGGCTCGAGAGACAGTGAAAAAGTTCACCCGGGATAGAAAGGTGGCCAAACGTGCCGTTTCACAAGAAAAAGAGGCTGGGCCCCAATCCCCCGCCCCAATGTCCGTAGAGATGACTATCTCTCCTGCTCAGTCCCCCGAATCCCCAAAACCTAAACCCACTACTGAGCAGAAATCCCCTTCCCCCACTAAAACTCCCCCAGCTAGTTCCCGCTCTCTGTCTCGAAAGGAAGAGTCGGGGTCCAAAACTCCCAATGTGGCCAAACAGGCCAAGAAACAAAAAGCGTCGCCCTCTCCTACAAGAAAGGAGAAGACGAGAAAGCTCCCCTTCCTGCCAGGGGACCTCATCTGCAATGCAGATCTGCACCACGCCGCTGCCGAGCTTACGCCGCAGCAGAGAGGTGCCATCAAACCGCTGCAGCTCCTTACGAAGACCCAGGGTCTGGACACTACCAACCCGTCCAACTTTCCCGATGCTCCTTTGCTGATCACGTTCGTCAGGAAGACGAAAATTCGCCGCACGAAATCCATGTGGCGAATGATAGAAGCAGCAAAGGATGCGATCCTGGGTCTAACGTTGGTGGAAGAAGGGCACGACTCCCTCGACGATCTGAGGGATAAATGTGAAGGGAGGTCCCCATTTACGTCCACCCTTGTTTTTATAGAGCGTTAAAGTTAACCTTCCCCCTGGATGTCGGGGGCATCTCCCGAGACGGCCGCGCGTCGTCAGAATTGCTCACTGGCAATATCGGGCATGCCGTCGGCATCCTCACTGACAAAGACTTTAGGCCGCTGATTGACACTGACTAGTGCAATGGCTACGACCTTGAAACTAGGAAGCTTGAACGCGAGAGGCTTGAGATCCTTAAGCAAGGCAGCCCGCATACTGGGGGATCTCAAGGCTCTTGAATTAGATGTGGCTGCGGTACAGGAAACTCACTATGTTTCGATGGACGATCACCGACTGCTGTCGGAACATTTCGATGTTTTTTCAGCTTTTGGTGACCGTTCTGCTCGGGGAGTTTCGCTGTTAGTTAGACGCACTCTGTTAGCAAGGGTAAACGTTGTTCACGCGGATGCTGATGGCAGACTGGTCGTGGCTGATGTTGCCGTGAATAGTGCCATGTTTCGAATCGTCGCGGTTTATGCGCCCAATTCCATTCGTGAGAGGGTTTCCTTTTTCCGAGGGTTGGAGGGGTTTCTCGGTGGTTCGGAGCGGCTAATCCTAGTGGGAGATTGGAATGCCATCCTTGATCCCAGGATAGATAAGGTGGGGGGACCTAGTGGGTCGGATAGGTGTGAGACAAGTCTGTCTGATCTGATGGCACAATGCGATCTGGTCGACAGATTTCGTATCGATCACCCAGGGCGGGAGATGTGGACGTGGCTCGCTAGCGGCACTTTCCTTTCAAGTACTTACTTGGATAGATTGCTAATTAGAAGAGGCAACGTAGATTATATCTCTTGTCCCACGTTCCACTGGTTAGGCCATTCTGACCACAAGCTACTTGTGGCCAGTCTGGAGTTAGGCCCTAAGACACACAAGGTAGCTAGCTACTGGAAGTTAAATACCTCCTTACTGGAGATACGTGACTTCCGGGAGCAGCTATCTCTTAACTTTCAAAAGGGATTAGTGGGGGCGGTAACCGGGAGTAAGTGGTGGGTTAACGCCAAAGTTGGCATTAGGCGCTTTTCTGTTCAATATAGCCAACGCCTCGCCTTAAATAAGGCAGAAACAGAAAAGCGTTTAGAAACTAAGCTGGCCCGGGCGGTGGCTGGGGGGGATTCCCTAGGCATAGAACTAGCTAAGGGGGACCTGAAACGTGCGGCTAACGTGCGGTATGAAGGTCAAGTAGTTAGAGCTAGGCTAGATAGAGTGTCCAACGAAGCCGTGAATGTGGACGCGCAAGAGCGTAGAACTCCACTTCGTCGCAGCTCGGTCGGTCTCATTCGTCAAGTCAAACACCCGGAAGGACACACCCTTGTGTCGGCTCGAGAGATTTGCCGGGGATTTCGTGAGCATTTCATGGAACGGTTCACCCAACTGCCCGGACTCCGCGTCGAGGAGTTTGGCAGCTATTTAGCTGGCTCGCCCCGCCTGGAGGCGGCCCGAGCGGCTAGCTGTGATGGGCGCGTTACAGAGTGTGAGGTCTTGGCTGCACTGAAGCAGGTCGGCTACGACAAATCGCCGGGACTCGATGGTTTGCCCTATGAATTGTTCTTGAGGCTGTCGCACATCTTCGTACCTATTCTGGTCAATGTGTTCAATCACTGGTTTGAACAGGGTTCTATCCCCGGTCAAGTCACCAAGGGAGTGATCACATTGCTTCAGAAAAAGGGCCAAGATGGTGGGGAATTAGACGATTACAGGCCCATAACTCTGCTAAACACAGATTTAAAGATTTTGGCCAAAGTTCTTGCAAATCGGTTGCAGCTTGTTATCGCTGAGTTGGTCGAACCTGATCAGAATTACGCTGTGAAGGGGAGATCGATTCAAAACAACTTGCATCTGATGCGCACGATCATAGAGGGATTAGAAGACGACACCGAAGCCGCGCTGATCAATTTAGATCAGTCCAAAGCTTTTGACAGGGTCGACCATCGTTTCCTGGGATCTGTTTTAGAGGCCTCCGGTTTTACACCGGACTTCCGCAGATGGATCTCCATTTTGTATCGCGGGCCGACGGCAGTGGTGCAAGTGAATGGAATGCGATCGGAGTCTTTTGCCGTCTCTCGGTCGGTACGTCAGGGATGTCCGCTGTCTCCCCTGCTTTACGTCCTTGCCTTGGAGCCTTTTCTCCGCAGGCTTAGGATCGGGGAGCCTGGACTGGCCCTACGCGGTATTGCTCTTCCTGGCGGTGCGCGAGCCAGGGTATCCGCGTATGCCGATGATGTCACCGTGTTTGTGTCGTGCTTTCGAGACATTCTCGCGGTGACTAAGGCACTCAGAAGGTACGAAAAAGTGACAGGGGCCAAAGTCAACCTTAGCAAATCCAATGGCCTAAGGTTGGCTGCCTGGAGTGGCGCGGCTGCGCTCCCGGGCCTTTTCAACTGGACTGACGGCCCGGTTCGGATCCTTGGCGTATGGTTCGGACCCGGTCTCCAGCTTGATAAGAACTGGTCGGAAGTACAGTCTAAGGTCGAAGCGTCTGTAAGGATTTGGCTTCGAAGGGGGCTTTCCCTTAAAGGTCGGGCTGAGGCGTGCGTCACGTACGTCTTTCCGCTCATCCTTTACCGATTGGCTGTACTACCTCTGCCTGCGGACCGCCGAGCGGTTTTAACGCGTCTCCTTTTCTCGCTTTTGTGGGCAAAGGGGAAGCCGCTAGTCCGTAGACAGGTCTGTACTCAACGTCCTGATGTGGGAGGCTTGGGAATGCCCGACTTGGCGAGCCATTTGTATGCCGAGCGGTTATCATTCCTGAGCCGAACCTTGACAGAGGAGTCTGCGTGGGGCCCTGCGGTTGGAAGCGCTTTTCCTAACCTCATCCCTGACCACTTGGCCGAATGCCGACGTAAGCCAAGGAGTCAATCGCAGTTCTTCAACGAATGCCGAGCTGCGCTCAGAGTGCTGCCGGGGTCCAGTGACCTCGCCCGGTCTAGAAGGACATTCTATCGGGAGTTAGTGGTGGGGACCGCTTCGGATCCTCTTGGGGAGCGACTTGGATTGTCGGAGGAGGAGGCTCGCTCTCAGTGGAATTGGGCGCCAGGCAGGAGCTATCTCAATAATTCTGAGTTCTCTCTGACCTGGCGATTGGTTCGAAATGTGTTACCCCTCAATGACATACGATTCAAAATTGGTATGGCTATCAGCCCCTTTTGCCCACGTTGCGAGGAAGATGAAATTGAAACGGCGGAACATGCCTTTTTCACCTGCTCCAAACTTCGTGAATTTTGGACGTATGTCGGCGAGGTGACGGCTCGCATCACCCCCGATCGGGTGACGTGCTTGGATTTAGCATCCGTTGTCTTCAACATGGACCCCTTGTGGCCCAGGGAGAAACGTATGGTTTTGCTCGCGATCTTAGCCGTAGCTAGACTCGTGGTGTATACTTCTCGCTTAGAGATAGGGCGTGGGGGGGTGCCGCCTTCTTATTATGATTTGGTTTCGTATTTTAAACACCAGCTTAAAATCAAAATCAAATCTGATAGAAGGAGGTTGCCTTCTTCACTTTTCAAAAGTAGGTGGATACACACCGCTAGTTTATGCGTGTTCACGCGGAATAGATTCGATTTCGTGTTCCCTGCCTAGGCATGGCACACAGCGACCTCAAAGTCTCTTTGTCGAAAAAACAACCCCTTTTTAAAAAACTGACCAGCAAATTCTTTGGCGCAGTCCCTATTAGCTAGTAGCGTAAATGAGCTCTCTGTCCCCAGATTTATTTTAGGTGTCAGAACTCCTTCAGGATGCCCGTTCCCTAATTTATTTTATATCCCTGACCCGCCCTAAAAGTACTTATCCTGAAGGACACCGCACATCCCGACAAACCCATCCCTCCATTTCTTTTGCCCCCATAGAAACGCCCACTCCCAATTAGGAACTGACTCTCTTGCTTTCGGTTTTTACCGGAAGACAGCGAGCATTTCATACCTTAGATAGGTGGGGGGGACCCTACTAACTTATCTTAATTAGCATTTTCCTTGTTTCTTTATTTTTACCATCACTTTTAATTTTATTTATTTTTGGGGGATTATTTAAGGCTTAGTTTTTTGTTCTCCCACTCCCATCATCACACATGTACATAATCTTTGTAAATAAAATTCATTGAAACACCTGGGGATATTTTAAGTAGCTTAAGTCCATAGAGTGAATGTGGTATTATGGTGACTGAAACTAGTTTCTAGGGTATTCATAGACCAAGTGGACGACCCCCGACCCCCATTTTTCCCCCCCATACCCCCTTTTGGCCTTGTGCCACATCTAAAACATTGTAAAATTTTTTGGATAAATAAATTGATTTTCTCCCGCCTTTTAAAATCTTGACTCGTCTTGTATTTTTTCAGGCAACTCTTAGGCAATCACTTGTGATTGCCTAAGAGGAGACCAGCTACTTGGGCCCCGCCCAGTTTAAAGCTAAATCATCAGGGGACTCTCTCTGTCCCCTTAGACTAGCCCCTGTTGGGCAATTTGTCTCTTCACACCCCTCTTGGGTGGCCGCCCCTCTTGGGCGGTTCCATTGTATTAATCTTTTTGTTCCCTTCTCTTGCAGGTGTCCAACCCCCAGGCTTGACTTAAGCAGCTGGCAGGTTTCGGGTCTGACTTACGTACCTTTTGGCGACGGTCTTCCTGAATCCGAATCGGCGGGTCTCTAGCCGGGAGTTGGATGGAAGAGGGGAGGAGTGGTCCGGGCTCTGCTGCAGAGTCTTTGTCTAGCCCGGGCTCCTTTTCCGAACTGAGGCGACGGTCTCAGGTCGGGGAGGGAGCAGACCTCAAACAGCAGGACGGTCACGCCGCCATAGGCGTCGTGCCCAGTACGTCCGCCAGTGCCGCTCCCAGCACTGAAAGTAGATCAGGGTCTGCCGCCTTAGGCGGGAGCCCTGTTAGCTTGCACGCTGCTGTCCCCGGCAGCTCCACCCAGGATAGCTCAGATCCTAGAGGTGATCTGGGTCGGTGGGAACGACTCCCCACTGTACCAATCGCTCGCCGGGCTTCAACCGTCAGCCCGCCTGGTAGTAGGCGAAAAGGCCGCCTGCCTCCAGGAGTAAGAGCGACCCGGTCGGTGGAGTCCCACAAAGAAGGGGCCACCGACCCAGATCAGCCACCAGCCCACATTGACAGGGACTCTGCTCAATGCCGCAACCTGACCCAAGAACTTTTTGGCAGTGACAGCAGCATTTGCAGCGACAGCAGTGTCTGCAGCGACCACAGCCCTGTGAGCAGTCGTGGCAGTAGCAGAGACAGCAGCATGGAAGTTCTGCAGCTGACTCCAGTTGGTCCGGCCAAGGCTAGCATGCGGCAGTCTAGGCCGAGGAAGATGGGGGCTGCTCGCACCGTCACCAAAAAAGGAGCAGCGGATGTCGCTGGCAAGAGAGGAACCAAGGCGGCCACTCCGCCGGCAACAACGCCGGAAACAGCTCCAAAGGAGTGGCCGTCCCTCTCATCAACACCAGCGGAGACACCCAATTCATGGGCGATACCTCCCGGGCAGAAGACGCCGTCGCCGACGAAGGCTGTAACACCTACAACTCCGGCGCAAACCAACTCTCCTGCCCAATCACCTAAAGACCAGTGGGGACCCCAGTCGCAAAGAAGCCCGTCAGAATACCGTCGGTTGTTCGAGTCTAAGTACAAGGAACTAACCGACGGTAGCGTTATCAAAGCAGCGCCAGGAGCGGTGGAACGGCTAGCGAAGCGAATTGTTTCGCTAGTCACCATCGACTCCAGAACCAAAGGGCTGGCTGGGCTCCAGATCGAAACGGTAGGGGAGATTTTATGGTCCCTGAAAGTCCCGGCGACATATATTTGCCGTCGAGGTTTCGCAACCTGGGACCTTTTACTCCCCTCTGAACAGGAAGCAGAGAAGTTGGCCAGGGCCGACCTGAGGCATAAACATCTGATCCTCAGGCCGGAGTACTTGAGCAGGAGGAGGACACTAGTCACTGTCCTCGGCGTCCCCTGCTATATTGACTCGGAGCAACTAGGTGCAGTGATGAGTCAATATGGGGACGTCGAAGCCATAATCCCGGTCCGCGGTCCCCATAACCTAATGGTAGGGGACTACAAAATTAAAATGCGTTTGGACCGGGATGGCTTCAACAAGATACCGCCACTGCTCAAGTGCGACTCCTGGTCGATGTCTATCATCGTCGAGGGCAGGAGGCCACATTGCTGGCACTGCGAGCAGAAGGGGCATATGGCGAAAGACTGCCCAAAAAAGGCGCCAATCAAGAAGACCCCTTCTGCCGCAGCCCCGGGAGGTCCAGCGGCATCAGTAGCTCCTAGAACTGATAAGGACGAGGAGGGTTTCACCCCAGTGGTACGAAAGAACAAACCACAGAAGCCCTCCTCCAAAGTGCAGCCCTCTGAAGTAAAAGGGATGCGGGGTCCCGCCAAGTCAATGAGCGAGGATATGCCCACCGATAAGGAGCCGCAGCAAACATCTGGCACGGCAGCGGCCACCAAACGGAAGACAGAGGCTCCCCTGTCACTACCTTCGTCAACATCATCATCGTCCGACTCGGAAGGGGAGAAGATGGAGGGTGACGCTGGCCCGGCCCCGGCTCGAGAGACAGAGAAAAAGTTCACCCGGGACAGAAAGGTGGCCAAACGTGCCGTTTCACTATCAAAAGAGGCTGGGCCCCAATCCCCCGCCCCAATGTCCGTAGAGATGACTATCTCTCCTGCTCAGTCCCCCGAATCCCCAAAACCTAAACCCACCACTGAGCAGAAATCCCCTTCCCCCACTGAAACTCCCCCAGCTAGTTCCCGCTCTCTGTCTCGAAAGGAAGAGTCGGGGTCCAAAACTCCCAATGTGGCCAAACAGGCCAAGAAACAAAAAGCGTCGCCCTCTCCTACAAGAAAGGAGAAGACGAGAAAGCTCCCCTTCCTGCCAGGGGACCTCATCTGCAATGCAGATCTGCACCACGCCGCTGCCGAGCTTACGCCGCAGCAGAGAGGTGCCATCAAACCGCTGCAGCTCCTTACGAAGACCCAGGGTCTGGACACTACCAACCCGTCCAACTTCCCCGATGCTCCTTTGCTGATCACGTTCGTCAGGAAGACGAAAATTCGCCGCACAAAATCCATGTGGCGAATGATAGAAGCAGCAAAGGATGCGATCCTGGGTCTAACGTTGGTGGAAGAAGGGCACAACTCCCTCGACGATCTGAGGGATAAATGTGAAGGGAGGATCCCCATTTACGTCCACCCTTCTTTTTATAGAGCTTTAAAGTTAACCTTCCCCCTGGATGTCGGGGGCATCTCCCGAGACGGCCGCGCGTCGTCGGAATTGCTCACTGGCAATATCGGGCATGCAGTCGGCATCCTGAATGACAAAGACTTTAGGCCGCTGATTGACACTGACTAGTGCAATGGCTACGACCTTGAAACTAGGAAGCTTGAACGCGAGAGGCTTGAGATCCTTAAGCAAAGCAGCCCGCATACTGGGGGATCTCAAGGCTTTTGAATTAGATGTGGCTGCGGTACAGGAAACTCACTATGTTTCGATGGACGATCACCGACTGCTGTCGGAACATTTCGATGTTTTTTCAGCTTTTGGTGACCGTTCTGCTCGGGGAGTTTCGCTGTTAGTTAGACGCACTCTGTTAGCAAGGGTAAACGTTGTTCACGCGGATGCTGATGGCAGACTGGTCGTGGCTGATGTTGCCGTGAATAGTGCCATGTTTCGAATCGTCGCGGTTTATGCGCCCAATTCCATTCGTGAGAGGGTTTCCTTTTTCCGAGGGTTGGAGGGGTTTCTCGGTGGTTCGGAGCGGCTAATCCTAGTGGGAGATTGGAATGCCATCCTTGATCCCAGGATAGATAAGGTGGGGGGACCTAGTGGGTCGGATAGGTGTGAGACAAGTCTGTCTGATCTGATGGCACAATGCGATCTGGTCGACAGATTTCGTATCGATCACCCAGGGCGGGAGATGTGGACGTGGCTCGCTAGCGGCACTTTCCTTTCAAGTACTTACTTGGATAGATTGCTAATTAGAAGAGGCAACGTAGATTATATCTCTTGTCCCACGTTCCACTGGTTAGGCCATTCTGACCACAAGCTACTTGTGGCCAGTCTGGAGTTAGGCCCTAAGACACACAAGGTAGCTAGCTACTGGAAGTTAAATACCTCCTTACTGGAGATACGTGACTTCCGGGAGCAGCTATCTCTTAACTTTCAAAAGGGATTAGTGGGGGCGGTAACCGGGAGTAAGTGGTGGGTTAACGCCAAAGTTGGCATTAGGCGCTTTTCTGTTCAATATAGCCAACGCCTCGCCTTAAATAAGGCAGAAACAGAAAAGCGTTTAGAAACTAAGCTGGCCCGGGCGGTGGCTGGGGGGGATTCCCTAGGCATAGAACTAGCTAAGGGGGACCTGAAACGTGCGGCTAACGTGCGGTATGAAGGTCAAGTAGTTAGAGCTAGGCTAGATAGAGTGTCCAACGAAGCCGTGAATGTGGACGCGCAAGAGCGTAGAACTCCACTTCGTCGCAGCTCGGTCGGTCTCATTCGTCAAGTCAAACACCCGGAAGGACACACCCTTGTGTCGGCTCGGGAGATTTGCCGGGGATTTCGTGAGCATTTCATGGAACGGTTCACCCAACTGCCCGGACTCCGCGTCGAGGAGTTTGGCAGCTATTTAGCTGGCTCGCCCCGCCTGGAGGCGGCCCGAGCGGCTAGCTGTGATGGGCGCGTTACAGAGTGTGAGGTCTTGGCTGCACTGAAGCAGGTCGGCTACGACAAATCGCCGGGACTCGATGGTTTGCCCTATGAATTGTTCTTGAGGCTGTCGCACATCTTCGTACCTATTCTGGTCAATGTGTTCAATCACTGGTTTGAACAGGGTTCTATCCCCGGTCAAGTCACCAAGGGAGTGATCACATTGCTTCAGAAAAAGGGCCAAGATGGTGGGGAATTAGACGATTACAGGCCCATAACTCTGCTAAACACAGATTTAAAGATTTTGGCCAAAGTTCTTGCAAATCGGTTGCAGCTTGTTATCGCTGAGTTGGTCGAACCTGATCAGAATTACGCTGTGAAGGGGAGATCGATTCAAAACAACTTGCATCTGATGCGCACGATCATAGAGGGATTAGAAGACGACACCGAAGCCGCGCTGATCAATTTAGATCAGTCCAAAGCTTTTGACAGGGTCGACCATCGTTTCCTGGGATCTGTTTTAGAGGCTTCCGGTTTTACACCGGACTTCCGCAGATGGATCTCCATTTTGTATCGCGGGCCGACGGCAGTGGTGCAAGTGAATGGAATGCGATCGGAGTCTTTTGCCGTCTCTCGGTCGGTACGTCAGGGATGTCCGCTGTCTCCCCTGCTTTACGTCCTTGCCTTGGAGCCTTTTCTCCGCAGGCTTAGGATCGGGGAGCCTGGACTGGCCCTACGCGGTATTGCTCTTCCTGGCGGTGCGCGAGCCAGGGTATCCGCGTATGCCGATGATGTCACCGTGTTTGTGTCGTGCTTTCGAGACATTCTCGCGGTGACTAAGGCACTCAGAAGGTACGAAAAAGTGACAGGGGCCAAAGTCAACCTTAGCAAATCCAATGGCCTAAGGTTGGCTGCCTGGAGTGGCGCGGCTGCGCTCCCGGGCCTTTTCAACTGGACTGACGGCCCGGTTCGGATCCTCGGAGTATGGTTCGGACCCGGTCTCCAGCTTGATAAGAACTGGTCGGAAGTACAGTCTAAGGTCGAAGCGTCTGTAAGGATTTGGCTTCGAAGGGGGCTTTCCCTTAAAGGTCGGGCTGAGGCGTGCGTCACGTACGTCTTTCCGCTCATCCTTTACCGATTGGCTGTACTACCTCTGCCTGCGGACCGCCGAGCGGTTTTAACGCGTCTCCTTTTCTCGCTTTTGTGGGCAAAGGGGAAGCCGCTAGTCCGTAGACAGGTCTGTACTCAACGTCCTGATGTGGGAGGCTTGGGAATGCCCGACTTGGCGAGCCATTTGTATGCCGAGCGGTTATCATTCCTGAGCCGAACCTTGACAGAGGAGTCTGCGTGGGGCCCTGCGGTTGGAAGCGCTTTTCCTAACCTCATCCCTGACCACTTGGCCGAATGCCGACGTAAGCCAAGGAGTCAATCGCAGTTCTTCAACGAATGCCGAGCTGCGCTCAGAGTGCTGCCGGGGTCCAGTGACCTCGCCCGGTCTAGAAGGACATTCTATCGGGAGTTAGTGGTGGGGACCGCTTCGGATCCTCTTGGGGAGCGACTTGGATTGTCGGAGGAGGAGGCTCGCTCTCAGTGGAATTGGGCGCCAGGCAGGAGCTATCTCAATAATTCTGAGTTCTCTCTGACCTGGCGATTGGTTCGAAATGTGTTACCCCTCAATGACATACGATTCAAAATTGGTATGGCTATCAGCCCCTTTTGCCCACGTTGCGAGGAAGATGAAATTGAAACGGCGGAACATGCCTTTTTCACCTGCTCCAAACTTCGTGAATTTTGGACGTATGTCGGCGAGGTGACGGCTCGCATCACCCCCGATCGGGTGACGTGCTTGGATTTAGCATCCGTTGTCTTCAACATGGACCCCTTGTGGCCCAGGGAGAAACGTATGGTTTTGCTCGCGATCTTAGCCGTAGCTAGACTCGTGGTGTATACTTCTCGCTTAGAGATAGGGCGTGGGGGGGTGCCGCCTTCTTATTATGATTTGATTTCGTATTTTAAACACCAGCTTAAAATCAAAATCAAATCTGATAGAAGGAGGTTGCCTTCTCCACTTTTCAAAAGTAGGTGGATACACACCGCTAGTTTATGCGTGTTCACGCGGAATAGATTCGAGTTCGTGTTCCCTGCCTAGGCATGGCACACAGCGACCTTAAAGCATCTTTGTCGAAAAACAAAAATCCCCTTAAAAACTGACCAGTAAATTTTGGGCGCAGTCCCTATTAGCTAGTAGCGTAAATGAGCTCTTTGCCCCCAGCTTTATTTTAGGTGTCAGAACTCCTTCAGGATGCCCGCTCCCTAATTTATTTTATATCCCCGACCCGCCATAATAGTTCTTATCCTGAAGGACACCGCACATCCCGACAAACCCATCCCTCCATTTCTTTTGCCCCCATAGAAACGCCCACTCCCAATTAGGAGCTTACTCTCTTGCTTTCGGTCTGTACCAGAAGACAGCGAGCAGCTCATACTCTAGATAGGATGGGGGGTACCTTACTAACACACCTTAATTAGCATTTTCTTTGGTTCTTTATTTTTATCATCACTTTTATTTTTATTTATTTTTGGGGGATTATTTAAGGCTTAGTTTTTTGTTCTCCCACTCCCATCATCACACATGTAAATATCTATTGTAAATAAAATTCATTGAAACACCTGGGGATATTTTAAGTAGCTTAAGTCCATAGAGTGAATGTGGTATTGTGGTGACTGAAACTAGTTTTTAGGGTATTCATAGACCAAGTGGACGACCCCCGACCCCCATCTTCCCCCCCATACCCCTTTTTGGCCTTGTGCCACATCTGATTATTTATGTACAAATTTTTGGATAAATAAATTGATTTTCTCCCGCCTTTTAAAATCTTGACTCGTCTTGTATTTTTTCAGGCAACTCTTAGGCAATCACTTGTGATTGCCTAAGAGGAGACCAGCTACTTGGGCCCCGCCCAGTTTAAAGCTAAATCATCAGGGGACTCTCTCTGTCCCCTTAGACTAGCCCCTGTTGGGCAATTTGTCTCTTCACACCCCTCTTGGGTGGCCGCCCCTGTTGGGCGGTTCCATTGTATTAATCTTTTTGTTCCCTTCTCTTGCAGGTGTCCAACCCCCAGGCTTGACTTAAGCAGCTGGCAGGTTTCGGGTCTGACTTACGTACCTTTTGGCGACGGTCTTCCTGAATCCGAATCGGCGGGTCTCTAGCCGGGAGTTGGATGGAAGAGGGGAGGAGTGGTCCGGGCTCTGCTGCAGAGTCTTTGTCTAGCCCGGGCTCCTTTTCCGAACTGAGGCGACGGTCTCAGGTCGGGGAGGGAGCAGACCTCAAACAGCAGGACGGTCACGCCGCCATAGGCGTCGTGCCCAGTACGTCCGCCAGTGCCGCTCCCAGCACTGAAAGTAGATCAGGGTCTGCCGCCTTAGGCGGGAGCCCTGTTAGCTTGCACGCTGCTGTCCCCGGCAGCTCCACCCAGGATAGCTCAGATCCTAGAGGTGATCTGGGTCGGTGGGAACGACTCCCCACTGTACCAATCGCTCGCCGGGCTTCAACCGTCAGCCCGCCTGGTAGTAGGCGAAAAGGCCGCCTGCCTCCAGGAGTAAGAGCGACCCGGTCGGTGGAGTCCCACAAAGAAGGGGCCACCGACCCAGATCAGCCACCAGCCCACATTGACAGGGACTCTGCTCAATGCCGCAACCTGACCCAAGAACTTTTTGGCAGTGACAGCAGCATTTGCAGCGACAGCAGTGTCTGCAGCGACCACAGCCCTGTGAGCAGTCGTGGCAGTAGCAGAGACAGCAGCATGGAAGTTCTGCAGCTGACTCCAGTTGGTCCGGCCAAGGCTAGCATGCGGCAGTCTAGGCCGAGGAAGATGGGGGCTGCTCGCACTGTTTTGAAGAAAGGAGCAGCGGATGTCGCTGGCAAGAGAGGAACCAAGGCGGCCACTCCGCCGGCAACAACGCCGGAAACAGCTCCAAAGGAGTGGCCGTCCCTCTCATCAACACCAGCGGAGACACCCAATTCATGGGCGATACCTCCCGGGCAGAAGACGCCGTCGCCGACGAAGGCTGTAACACCTACAACTCCGGCGCAAACCAACTCTCCTGCCCAATCACCAAAAGACCAGTGGGGACCCCAGTCGCAAAGAAGCCCGTCAGAATACCGTCGGTTGTTCGAGTCTAAGTACAAGGAACTAACCGACGGTAGCGTTATCAAAGCAGCGCCAGGAGCGGTGGAACGGCTAGCGAAGCGAATTGTTTCGCTAGTCACCATCGACTCCAGAACCAAAGGGCTGGCTGGGCTCCAGATCGAAACGGTAGGGGAGATTTTATGGTCCCTGAAAGTCCCGGCGACATATATTTGCCGTCGAGGTTTCGCAACCTGGGACCTTTTACTCCCCTCTGAACAGGAAGCAGAGAAGTTGGCCAGGGCCGACCTGAGGCATAAACATCTGATCCTCAGGCCGGAGTACTTGAGCAGGAGGAGGACACTAGTCACTGTCCTCGGCGTCCCCTGCTATATTGACTCGGAGCAACTAGGTGCAGTGATGAGTCAATATGGGGACGTCGAAGCCATAATCCCGGTCCGCGGTCCCCATAACCTAATGGTAGGGGACTACAAAATTAAAATGCGTTTGGACCGGGATGGCTTCAACAAGATACCGCCACTGCTCAAGTGCGACTCCTGGTCGATGTCTATCATCGTCGAGGGCAGGAGGCCACATTGCTGGCACTGCGAGCAGAAGGGGCATATGGCGAAAGACTGCCCAAAAAAGGCGCCAATCAAGAAGACCCCTTCTGCCGCAGCCCCGGGAGGTCCAGCGGCATCAGCAGCTCCTAAAACCGGAAAGGACGAGGAGGGTTTCACCCCAGTGGTCCGAAAGAACAAACCACAGAAGCCCTCCTCCAAAGTGCAGCCCTCTGATGTAAAAGGGATGCGGGGTCCCGCTAAGTCAATGAGCGAGGATATGCCCACCGATAAGGAGCCGCAGCAAACATCTGGCACGGCAGCGGCCACCAAACGGAAGACAGAGGCTCCCCTGTCACTACCTTCATCAACATCATCATCGTCCGACTCGGAAGGGGAGAAGATGGAGGGTGACGCTTGCCCGGCCCCGGCTCGAGAGACAGAGAAAAAGTTCACCCGGGACAGAAAGGTGGCCAAACGTGCCGTTTCACTATCAAAAGAGGCTGGGCCCCAATCCCCCGCCCCAATGTCCGTAGAGATGACTATCTCTCCTGCTCAGTCCCCCGAATCCCCAAAACCTAAACCCACCACTGAGCAGAAATCCCCTTCCCCCACTGAAACTCCCCCAGCTAGTTCCCGCTCTCTGTCTCGAAAGGAAGAGTCGGGGTCCAAAACTCCCAATGTGGCCAAACAGGCCAAGAAACAAAAAGCGTCGCCCTCTCCTACAAGAAAGGAGAAGACGAGAAAGCTCCCCTTCCTGCCAGGGGACCTCATCTGCAATGCAGATCTGCACCACGCCGCTGCCGAGCTTACGCCGCAGCAGAGAGGTGCCATCAAACCGCTGCAGCTCCTTACGAAGACCCAGGGTCTGGACACTACCAACCCGTCCAACTTCCCCGATGCTCCTTTGCTGATCACGTTCGTCAGGAAGACGAAAATTCGCCGCACGAAATCCATGTGGCGAATGATAGAAGCAGCAAAGGATGCGATCCTGGGTCTAACGTTGGTGGAAGAAGGGCACGACTCCCTCGACGATCTGAGGGATAAATGTGAAGGGAGGATCCCCATTTACGTCCACCCTTGTTTTTATAGAGCGTTAAAGTTAACCTTCCCCCTGGATGTCGGGGGCATCTCCCGAGACGGCCGCGCGTCGTCAGAATTGCTCACTGGCAATATCGGGCATGCCGTCGGCATCCTCACTGACAAAGACTTTAGGCCGCTGATTGACACTGACTAGTGCAATGGCTACGACCTTGAAACTAGGAAGCTTGAACGCGAGAGGCTTGAGATCCTTAAGCAAAGCAGCCCGCATACTGGGGGATCTCAAGGCTTTTGAATTAGATGTGGCTGCGGTACAGGAAACTCACTATGTTTCGATGGACGATCATCGACTGCTGTCGGAACATTTCGATGTTTTTTCAGCATTTGGTGACCGTTCTGCTCGGGGAGTTTCGCTGTTAGTTAGACGCACTCTGTTAGCAAGGGTAAACGTTGTTCACGCGGATGCTGATGGCAGACTGGTCGTGGCTGATGTTGCCGTGAATAGTGCCATGTTTCGAATCGTCGCGGTTTATGCGCCCAATTCCATTCGTGAGAGGGTTTCCTTTTTCCGAGGGTTGGAGGGGTTTCTCGGTGGTTCGGAGCGGCTAATCCTAGTGGGAGATTGGAATGCCATCCTTGATCCCAGGATAGATAAGGTGGGGGGACCTAGTGGGTCGGATAGGTGTGAGACAAGTCTGTCTGATCTGATGGCACAATGCGATCTGGTCGACAGATTTCGTATCGATCACCCAGGGCGGGAGATGTGGACGTGGCTCGCTAGCGGCACTTTCCTTTCAAGTACTTACTTGGATAGATTGCTAATTAGAAGAGGCAACGTAGATTATATCTCTTGTCCCACGTTCCACTGGTTAGGCCATTCTGACCACAAGCTACTTGTGGCCAGTCTGGAGTTAGGCCCTAAGACACACAAGGTAGCTAGCTACTGGAAGTTAAATACCTCCTTACTGGAGATACGTGACTTCCGGGAGCAGCTATCTCTTAACTTTCAAAAGGGATTAGTGGGGGCGGTAACCGGGAGTAAGTGGTGGGTTAACGCCAAAGTTGGCATTAGGCGCTTTTCTGTTCAATATAGCCAACGCCTCGCCTTAAATAAGGCAGAAACAGAAAAGCGTTTAGAAACTAAGCTGGCCCGGGCGGTGGCTGGGGGGGATTCCCTAGGCATAGAACTAGCTAAGGGGGACCTGAAACGTGCGGCTAACGTGCGGTATGAAGGTCAAGTAGTTAGAGCTAGGCTAGATAGAGTGTCCAACGAAGCCGTGAATGTGGACGCGCAAGAGCGTAGAACTCCACTTCGTCGCAGCTCGGTCGGTCTCATTCGTCAAGTCAAACACCCGGAAGGACACACCCTTGTGTCGGCTCGGGAGATTTGCCGGGGATTTCGTGAGCATTTCATGGAACGGTTCACCCAACTGCCCGGACTCCGCGTCGAGGAGTTTGGCAGCTATTTAGCTGGCTCGCCCCGCCTGGAGGCGGCCCGAGCGGCTAGCTGTGATGGGCGCGTTACAGAGTGTGAGGTCTTGGCTGCACTGAAGCAGGTCGGCTACGACAAATCGCCGGGACTCGATGGTTTGCCCTATGAATTGTTCTTGAGGCTGTCGCACATCTTCGTACCTATTCTGGTCAATGTTTTCAATCACTGGTTTGAACAGGGTTCCATCCCCGGTCAAGTCACCAAGGGAGTGATCACATTGCTTCAGAAAAAGGGCCAAGATGGTGGGGAATTAGACGATTACAGGCCCATAACTCTGCTAAACACAGATTTAAAGATTTTGGCCAAAGTTCTTGCAAATCGGTTGCAGCTTGTTATCGCTGAGTTGGTCGAACCTGATCAGAATTATGCTGTGAAGGGGAGATCGATTCAAAACAACTTGCATCTGATGCGCACGATCATAGAAGGATTAGAAGACGACACCGAAGCCGCGCTGATCAATTTAGATCAGTCCAAAGCTTTTGACAGGGTCGACCATCGGTTCCTGGGATCTGTTTTAGAGGCCTCCGGTTTTACACCGGACTTCCGCAGATGGATCTCCATTTTGTATCGCGGGCCGACGGCAGTGGTGCAAGTGAATGGAATGCGATCGGAGTCTTTTGCCGTCTCTCGGTCGGTACGTCAGGGATGTCCGCTGTCTCCCCTGCTTTACGTCCTTGCCTTGGAGCCTTTTCTCCGCAGGCTTAGGATCGGGGAGCCTGGACTGGCCCTACGCGGTATTGCTCTTCCTGGCGGTGCGCGAGCCAGGGTATCCGCGTATGCCGATGATGTCACCGTGTTTGTGTCGTGCTTTCGAGACATTCTCGCGGTGACTAAGGCACTCAGAAGGTACGAAAAAGTGACAGGGGCCAAAGTCAACCTTAGCAAATCCAATGGCCTAAGGTTGGCTGCCTGGAGTGGCGCGGCTGCGCTCCCGGGCCTTTTCAACTGGACTGACGGCCCGGTTCGGATCCTCGGCGTATGGTTCGGACCCGGTCTCCAGCTTGATAAGAACTGGTCGGAAGTACAGTCTAAGGTCGAAGCGTCTGTAAGGATTTGGCTTCGAAGGGGGCTTTCCCTTAAAGGTCGGGCTGAGGCGTGCGTCACGTACGTCTTTCCGCTCATCCTTTACCGATTGGCTGTACTACCTCTGCCTGCGGACCGCCGAGCGGTTTTGACGCGTCTCCTTTTCTCGCTTTTGTGGGCAAAGGGGAAGCCGCTAGTCCGTAGACAGGTCTGTACTCAACGTCCTGATGTGGGAGGCTTGGGAATGCCCGACTTGGCGAGCCATTTGTATGCCGAGCGGTTATCATTCCTGAGCCGAACCTTGACAGAGGAGTCTGCGTGGGGCCCTGCGGTTGGAAGCGCTTTTCCCAACCTCATCCCTGACCACTTGGCCGAATGCCGACGTAAGCCAAGGAGTCAATCGCAGTTCTTCAACGAATGCCGAGCTGCGCTCAGAGTGCTGCCGGGGTCCAGTGACCTCGCCCGGTCTAGAAGGACATTCTATCGGGAGTTAGTGGTGGGGACCGCTTCGGATCCTCTTGGGGAGCGACTTGGATTGTCGGAGGAGGAGGCTCGCTCTCAGTGGAATTGGGCGCCAGGCAGGAGCTATCTCAATAATTCTGAGTTCTCTCTGACCTGGCGATTGGTTCGAAATGTGTTACCCCTCAATGACATACGATTCAAAATTGGTATGGCTATCAGCCCCTTTTGCCCACGTTGCGAGGAAGATGAAATTGAAACGGCGGAACATGCCTTTTTCACCTGCTCCAAACTTCGTGAATTTTGGACGTATGTCGGCGAGGTGACGGCTCGCATCACCCCCGATCGGGTGACGTGCTTGGATTTAGCATCCGTTGTCTTCAACATGGACCCCTTGTGGCCCAGGGAGAAACGTATGGTTTTGCTCGCGATCTTAGCCGTAGCTAGACTCGTGGTGTATACTTCTCGCTTAGAGATAGGGCGTGGGGGGGTGCCGCCTTCTTATTATGATTTGATTTCGTATTTTAAACACCAGCTTAAAATCAAAATCAAATCTGATAGAAGGAGGTTGCCTTCTTCACTTTTCAAAAGTAGGTGGATACACACCGCTAGTTTATGCGTGTTCACGCGGAATAGATTCGAGTTCGTGTTCCCTGCCTAGGCATGGCACACAGCGACCTTAAAGCATCTTTGTCGAAAAACAAAAATCCCCTTAAAAACTGACCAGTAAATTTTGGGCGCAGTCCCTATTAGCTAGTAGCGTAAATGAGCTCTTTGCCCCCAGCTTTATTTTAGGTGTCAGAACTCCTTCAGGATGCCCGCTCCCTAATTTATTTTATATCCCCGACCCGCCATAATAGTTCTTATCCTGAAGGACACCGCACATCCCGACAAACCCATCCCTCCATTTCTTTTGCCCCCATAGAAACGCCCACTCCCAATTAGGAGCTTACTCTCTTGCTTTCGGTCTGTACCAGAAGACAGCGAGCAGCTCATACTCTAGATAGGATGGGGGGTACCTTACTAACACACCTTAATTAGCATTTTCTTTGGTTCTTTATTTTTATCATCACTTTTATTTTTATTTATTTTTTGGGGATTATTTAAGGCTTAGTTTTTTGTTCTCCCACTCCCATCATCACACATGTAAATATCTATTGTAAATAAAATTCATTGAAACACCTGGGGATATTTTAAGTAGCTTAAGTCCATAGAGTGAATGTGGTATTGTGGTGACTGAAACTAGTTTTTAGGGTATTCATAGACCAAGTGGACGACCCCCGACCCCCATCTTCCCCCCCATACCCCTTTTTGGCCTTGTGCCACATCTGATTATTTATGTACAAATTTTTGGATAAATAAATTGATTTTCTCCCGCCTTTTAAAATCTTGACTCGTCTTGTATTTTTTCAGGCAACTCTTAGGCAATCACTTGTGATTGCCTAAGAGGAGACCAGCTACTTGGGCCCCGCCCAGTTTAAAGCTAAATCATCAGGGGACTCTCTCTGTCCCCTTAGACTAGCCCCTGTTGGGCAATTTGTCTCTTCACACCCCTCTTGGGTGGCCGCCCCTGTTGGGCGGTTCCATTGTATTAATCTTTTTGTTCCCTTCTCTTGCAGGTGTCCAACCCCCAGGCTTGACTTAAGCAGCTGGCAGGTTTCGGGTCTGACTTACGTACCTTTTGGCGACGGTCTTCCTGAATCCGAATCGGCGGGTCTCTAGCCGGGAGTTGGATGGAAGAGGGGAGGAGTGGTCCGGGCTCTGCTGCAGAGTCTTTGTCTAGCCCGGGCTCCTTTTCCGAACTGAGGCGACGGTCTCAGGTCGGGGAGGGAGCAGACCTCAAACAGCAGGACGGTCACGCCGCCATAGGCGTCGTGCCCAGTACGTCCGCCAGTGCCGCTCCCAGCACTGAAAGTAGATCAGGGTCTGCCGCCTTAGGCGGGAGCCCTGTTAGCTTGCACGCTGCTGTCCCCGGCAGCTCCACCCAGGATAGCTCAGATCCTAGAGGTGATCTGGGTCGGTGGGAACGACTCCCCACTGTACCAATCGCTCGCCGGGCTTCAACCGTCAGCCCGCCTGGTAGTAGGCGAAAAGGCCGCCTGCCTCCAGGAGTAAGAGCGACCCGGTCGGTGGAGTCCCACAAAGAAGGGGCCACCGACCCAGATCAGCCGCCAGCCCACATTGACAGGGACTCTGCTCAATGCCGCAACCTCACCCAAGAACTCTTTGGAAGTGACAGCAGCATTTGCAGCGACAGCAGTGTCTGCAGCGACCACAGCCCTGTGAGCAGTCGTGGCAGTAGCAGAGACAGCAGCATGGAAGTTCTGCAGCTGACTCCAGATGGCCCGGCCAAGGCTAGCATGCGGCAGTCTAGGCCGAGGAAGATGGGGGCTGCTCGCACCGTCACCAAAAAAGGAGCAGCGGATGTCGCTGGCAAGAGAGGAACCAAGGCGGCCACTCCGCCGGCAACAACGCCGGAAACAGCTCCAAAGGAGTGGCCGTCCCTCTCATCAACACCAGCGGAGACACCCAATTCATGGGCGATACCTCCCGGGCAGAAGACGCCGTCGCCGACGAAGGCTGTAACACCTACAACTCCGGCGCAAACCAACTCTCCTGCCCAATCACCTAAAGACCAGTGGGGACCCCAGTCGCAAAGAAGCCCGTCAGAATACCGTCGGTTGTTCGAGTCTAAGTACAAGGAACTAACCGACGGTAGCGTTATCAAAGCAGCGCCAGGAGCGGTGGAACGGCTAGCGAAGCGAATTGTTTCGCTAGTCACCATCGACTCCAGAACCAAAGGGCTGGCTGGGCTCCAGATCGAAACGGTAGGGGAGATTTTATGGTCCCTGAAAGTCCCGGCGACATATATTTGCCGTCGAGGTTTCGCAACCTGGGACCTTTTACTCCCCTCTGAACAGGAAGCAGAGAAGTTGGCCAGGGCCGACCTGAGGCATAAACATCTGATCCTCAGGCCGGAGTACTTGAGCAGGAGGAGGACACTAGTCACTGTCCTCGGCGTCCCCTGCTATATTGACTCGGAGCAACTAGGTGCAGTGATGAGTCAATATGGGGACGTCGAAGCCATAATCCCGGTCCGCGGTCCCCATAACCTAATGGTAGGGGACTACAAAATTAAAATGCGTTTGGACCGGGATGGCTTCAACAAGATACCGCCACTGCTCAAGTGCGACTCCTGGTCGATGTCTATCATCGTCGAGGGCAGGAGGCCACATTGCTGGCACTGCGAGCAGAAGGGGCATATGGCGAAAGACTGCCCAAAAAAGGCGCCAATCAAGAAGACCCCTTCTGCCGCAGCCCCGGGAGGTCCAGCGGCATCAGCAGCTCCTAGAACTGAAAAAGACGAGGAGGGTTTCACCCCAGTGGTCCGAAAGAACAAACCACAGAAGCCCTCCTCCAAAGTGCAGCCCTCTGAAGTAAAAGGGATGCGGGGTCCCGCTAAGTCAATGAGCGTGGATATGCCCACCGATAAGGAGCCGCAGCAAACATCTAGCACGGCAGCGGCCACGAAACGAAAAACCGAGGTTCCCCTGTCACTACCTTCGTCAACATCTTCATCGTCCGAATCGGAAGGGGAGAAGATGGAGGGTGACGCTGGCCCGGCCCCGGCTCGAGAGACAGTGAAAAAGTTCACCCGGGATAGAAAGGTGGCCAAACGTGCCGTTTCACAAGAAAAAGAGGCTGGGCCCCAATCCCCCGCCCCGATGTCCGTAGAGATGACTATCTCTCCTGCTCAGTCCCCCGAATCCCCAAAACCTAAACCCACCACTGAGCAGAAATCCCCTTCCCCCACTGAAACTCCCCCAGCTAGTTCCCGCTCTCTGTCTCGAAAGGAAGAGTCGGGGTCCAAAACTCCCAATGTGGCCAAACAGGCCAAGAAACAAAAAGCGTCGCCCTCCCCTACAAGAAAGGAGAAGACGAGAAAGCTCCCCTTCCTGCCAGGGGACCTCATCTGCAATGCAGATCTGCACCACGCCGCTGCCGAGCTTACGCCGCAGCAGAGAGGTGCCATCAAACCGCTGCAGCTCCTTACGAAGACCCAGGGTCTGGACACTACCAACCCGTCCAACTTCCCCGATGCTCCTTTGCTGATCACGTTCGTCAGGAAGACGAAAATTCGCCGCACGAAATCCATGTGGCGAATGATAGAAGCAGCAAAGGATGCGATCCTGGGTCTAACGTTGGTGGAAGAAGGGCACGACTCCCTCGACGATCTGAGGGATAAATGTGAAGGGAGGATCCCCATTTACGTCCACCCTTGTTTTTATAGAGCTTTAAAGTTAACCTTCCCCCTGGATGTCGGGGGCATCTCCCGAGACGGCCGCGCGTCGTCAGAATTGCTCACTGGCAATATCGGGCATGCCGTCGGCATCCTCACTGACAAAGACTTTAGGCCGCTGATTGACACTGACTAGTGCAATGGCTACGACCTTGAAACTAGGAAGCTTGAACGCGAGAGGCTTGAGATCCTTAAGCAAAGCAGCCCGCATACTGGGGGATCTCAAGGCTTTTGAATTAGATGTGGCTGCGGTACAGGAAACTCACTATGTTTCGATGGACGATCATCGACTGCTGTCGGAACATTTCGATGTTTTTTCAGCATTTGGTGACCGTTCTGCTCGGGGAGTTTCGCTGTTAGTTAGACGCACTCTGTTAGCAAGGGTAAACGTTGTTCACGCGGATGCTGATGGCAGACTGGTCGTGGCTGATGTTGCCGTGAATAGTGCCATGTTTCGAATCGTCGCGGTTTATGCGCCCAATTCCATTCGTGAGAGGGTTTCCTTTTTCCGAGGGTTGGAGGGGTTTCTCGGTGGTTCGGAGCGGCTAATCCTAGTGGGAGATTGGAATGCCATCCTTGATCCCAGGATAGATAAGGTGGGGGGACCTAGTGGGTCGGATAGGTGTGAGACAAGTCTGTCTGATCTGATGGCACAATGCGATCTGGTCGACAGATTTCGTATCGATCACCCAGGGCGGGAGATGTGGACGTGGCTCGCTAGCGGCACTTTCCTTTCAAGTACTTACTTGGATAGATTGCTAATTAGAAGAGGCAACGTAGATTATATCTCTTGTCCCACGTTCCACTGGTTAGGCCATTCTGACCACAAGCTACTTGTGGCCAGTCTGGATTTAGGCCCTAAGACACACAAGGTAGCTAGCTACTGGAAGTTAAATACCTCCTTACTGGAGATACGTGACTTCCGGGAGCAGCTATCTCTTAACTTTCAAAAGGGATTAGTGGGGGCGGTAACCGGGAGTAAGTGGTGGGTTAACGCCAAAGTTGGCATTAGGCGCTTTTCTGTTCAATATAGCCAACGCCTCGCCTTAAATAAGGCAGAAACAGAAAAGCGTTTAGAAACTAAGCTGGCCCGGGCGGTGGCTGGGGGGGATTCCCTAGGCATAGAACTAGCTAAGGGGGACCTGAAACGTGCGGCTAACGTGCGGTATGAAGGTCAAGTAGTTAGAGCTAGGCTAGATAGAGTGTCCAACGAAGCCGTGAATGTGGACGCGCAAGAGCGTAGAACTCCACTTCGTCGCAGCTCGGTCGGTCTCATTCGTCAAGTCAAACACCCGGAAGGACACACCCTTGTGTCGGCTCGGGAGATTTGCCGGGGATTTCGTGAGCATTTCATGGAACGGTTCACCCAACTGCCCGGACTCCGCGTCGAGGAGTTTGGCAGCTATTTAGCTGGCTCGCCCCGCCTGGAGGCGGCCCGAGCGGCTAGCTGTGATGGGCGCGTTACAGAGTGTGAGGTCTTGGCTGCACTGAAGCAGGTCGGCTACGACAAATCGCCGGGACTCGATGGTTTGCCCTATGAATTGTTCTTGAGGCTGTCGCACATCTTCGTACCTATTCTGGTCAATGTTTTCAATCACTGGTTTGAACAGGGTTCCATCCCCGGTCAAGTCACCAAGGGAGTGATCACATTGCTTCAGAAAAAGGGCCAAGATGGTGGGGAATTAGACGATTACAGGCCCATAACTCTGCTAAACACAGATTTAAAGATTTTGGCCAAAGTTCTTGCAAATCGGTTGCAGCTTGTTATCGCTGAGTTGGTCGAACCTGATCAGAATTATGCTGTGAAGGGGAGATCGATTCAAAACAACTTGCATCTGATGCGCACGATCATAGAGGGATTAGAAGACGACACCGAAGCCGCGCTGATCAATTTAGATCAGTCCAAAGCTTTTGACAGGGTCGACCATCGGTTCCTGGGATCTGTTTTAGAGGCCTCCGGTTTTACACCGGACTTCCGCAGATGGATCTCCATTTTGTATCGCGGGCCGACGGCAGTGGTGCAAGTGAATGGAATGCGATCGGAGTCTTTTGCCGTCTCTCGGTCGGTACGTCAGGGATGTCCGCTGTCTCCCCTGCTTTACGTCCTTGCCTTGGAGCCTTTTCTCCGCAGGCTTAGGATCGGGGAGCCTGGACTGGCCCTACGCGGTATTGCTCTTCCTGGCGGTGCGCGAGCCAGGGTATCCGCGTATGCCGATGATGTCACCGTGTTTGTGTCGTGCTTTCGAGACATTCTCGCGGTGACTAAGGCACTCAGAAGGTACGAAAAAGTGACAGGGGCCAAAGTCAACCTTAGCAAATCCAATGGCCTAAGGTTGGCTGCCTGGAGTGGCGCGGCTGCGCTCCCGGGCCTTTTCAACTGGACTGACGGCCCGGTTCGGATCCTCGGCGTATGGTTCGGACCCGGTCTCCAGCTTGATAAGAACTGGTCGGAAGTACAGTCTAAGGTCGAAGCGTCTGTAAGGATTTGGCTTCGAAGGGGGCTTTCCCTTAAAGGTCGGGCTGAGGCGTGCGTCACGTACGTCTTTCCGCTCATCCTTTACCGATTGGCTGTACTACCTCTGCCTGCGGACCGCCGAGCGGTTTTGACGCGTCTCCTTTTCTCGCTTTTGTGGGCAAAGGGGAGGCCGCTAGTCCGTAGACAGGTCTGTACTCAACGTCCTGATGTGGGAGGCTTGGGAATGCCCGACTTGGCGAGCCATTTGTATGCCGAGCGGTTATCATTCCTGAGCCGAACCTTGACAGAGGAGTCTGCGTGGGGCCCTGCGGTTGGAAGCGCTTTTCCTAACCTCATCCCTGACCACTTGGCCGAATGCCGACGTAAGCCAAGGAGTCAATCGCAGTTCTTCAACGAATGCCGAGCTGCGCTCAGAGTGCTGCCGGGGTCCAGTGACCTCGCCCGGTCTAGAAGGACATTCTATCGGGAGTTAGTGGTGGGGACCGCTTCGGATCCTCTTGGGGAGCGACTTGGATTGTCGGAGGAGGAGGCTCGCTCTCAGTGGAATTGGGCGCCAGGCAGGAGCTATCTCAATAATTCTGAGTTCTCTCTGACCTGGCGATTGGTTCGAAATGTGTTACCCCTCAATGACATACGATTCAAAATTGGTATGGCTATCAGCCCCTTTTGCCCACGTTGCGAGGAAGATGAAATTGAAACGGCGGAACATGCCTTTTTCACCTGCTCCAAACTTCGTGAATTTTGGACGTATGTCGGCGAGGTGACGGCTCGCATCACCCCCGATCGGGTGACGTGCTTGGATTTAGCATCCGTTGTCTTCAACATGGACCCCTTGTGGCCCAGGGAGAAACGTATGGTTTTGCTCGCGATCTTAGCCGTAGCTAGACTCGTGGTGTATACTTCTCGCTTAGAGATAGGGCGTGGGGGGGTGCCGCCTTCTTATTATGATTTGATTTCGTATTTTAAACACCAGCTTAAAATCAAAATCAAATCTGATAGAAGGAGGTTGCCTTCTTCACTTTTCAAAAGTAGGTGGATACACACCGCTAGTTTATGCGTGTTCACGCGGAATAGATTCGAGTTCGTGTTCCCTGCCTAGGCATGGCACACAGCGACCTTAAAGCATCTTTGTCGAAAAACAAAAATCCCCTTAAAAACTGACCAGTAAATTTTGGGCGCAGTCCCTATTAGCTAGTAGCGTAAATGAGCTCTTTGCCCCCAGCTTTATTTTAGGTGTCAGAACTCCTTCAGGATGCCCGCTCCCTAATTTATTTTATATCCCCGACCCGCCATAATAGTTCTTATCCTGAAGGACACCGCACATCCCGACAAACCCATCCCTCCATTTCTTTTGCCCCCATAGAAACGCCCACTCCCAATTAGGAGCTTACTCTCTTGCTTTCGGTCTGTACCAGAAGACAGCGAGCAGCTCATACTCTAGATAGGATGGGGGGTACCTTACTAACACACCTTAATTAGCATTTTCTTTGGTTCTTTATTTTTATCATCACTTTTATTTTTATTTATTTTTGGGGGATTATTTAAGGCTTAGTTTTTTGTTCTCCCACTCCCATCATCACACATGTAAATATCTATTGTAAATAAAATTCATTGAAACACCTGGGGATATTTTAAGTAGCTTAAGTCCATAGAGTGAATGTGGTATTGTGGTGACTGAAACTAGTTTTTAGGGTATTCATAGACCAAGTGGACGACCCCCGACCCCCATCTTCCCCCCCATACCCCTTTTTGGCCTTGTGCCACATCTGATTATTTATGTACAAATTTTTGGATAAATAAATTGATTTTCTCCCGCCTTTTAAAATCTTGACTCGTCTTGTATTTTTTCAGGCAACTCTTAGGCAATCACTTGTGATTGCCTAAGAGGAGACCAGCTACTTGGGCCCCGCCCAGTTTAAAGCTAAATCTTCAGGGGACTCTCTCTGTCCCCTTAGACTAGCCCCTGTTGGGCAATTTGTCTCTTCACACCCCTCTTGGGTGGCCGCCCCTGTTGGGCGGTTCCATTGTATTAATCTTTTTGTTCCCTTCTCTTGCAGGTGTCCAACCCCCAGGCTTGACTTAAGCAGCTGGCAGGTTTCGGGTCTGACTTACGTACCTTTTGGCGACGGTCTTCCTGAATCCGAATCGGCGGGTCTCTAGCCGGGAGTTGGATGGAAGAGGGGAGGAGTGGTCCGGGCTCTGCTGCAGAGTCTTTGTCTAGCCCGGGCTCCTTTTCCGAACTGAGGCGACGGTCTCAGGTCGGGGAGGGAGCAGACCTCAAACAGCAGGACGGTCACGCCGCCATAGGCGTCGTGCCCAGTACGTCCGCCAGTGCCGCTCCCAGCACTGAAAGTAGATCAGGGTCTGCCGCCTTAGGCGGGAGCCCTGTTAGCTTGCACGCTGCTGTCCCCGGCAGCTCCACCCAGGATAGCTCAGATCCTAGAGGTGATCTGGGTCGGTGGGAACGACTCCCCACTGTACCAATCGCTCGCCGGGCTTCAACCGTCAGCCCGCCTGGTAGTAGGCGAAAAGGCCGCCTGCCTCCAGGAGTAAGAGCGACCCGGTCGGTGGAGTCCCACAAAGAAGGGGCCACCGACCCAGATCAGCCGCCAGCCCACATTGACAGGGACTCTGCTCAATGCCGCAACCTCACCCAAGAACTCTTTGGAAGTGACAGCAGCATTTGCAGCGACAGCAGTGTCTGCAGCGACCACAGCCCTGTGAGCAGTCGTGGCAGTAGCAGAGACAGCAGCATGGAAGTTCTGCAGCTGACTCCAGATGGCCCGGCCAAGGCTAGCATGCGGCAGTCTAGGCCGAGGAAGATGGGGGCTGCTCGCACCGTCACCAAAAAAGGAGCAGCGGATGTCGCTGGCAAGAGAGGAACCAAGGCGGCCACTCCGCCGGCAACAACGCCGGAAACAGCTCCAAAGGAGTGGCCGTCCCTCTCATCAACACCAGCGGAGACACCCAATTCATGGGCGATACCTCCCGGGCAGAGGACGCCGTCGCCGACGAAGGCTGTAACACCTACAACTCCGGCGCAAACCAACTCTCCTGCCCAATCACCTAAAGACCAGTGGGGACCCCAGTCGCAAAGAAGCCCGTCAGAATACCGTCGGTTGTTCGAGTCTAAGTACAAGGAACTAACCGACGGTAGCGTTATCAAAGCAGCGCCAGGAGCGGTGGAACGGCTAGCGAAGCGAATTGTTTCGCTAGTCACCATCGACTCCAGAACCAAAGGGCTGGCTGGGCTCCAGATCGAAACGGTAGGGGAGATTTTATGGTCCCTGAAAGTCCCGGCGACATATATTTGCCGTCGAGGTTTCGCAACCTGGGACCTTTTACTCCCCTCTGAACAGGAAGCAGAGAAGTTGGCCAGGGCCGACCTGAGGCATAAACATCTGATCCTCAGGCCGGAGTACTTGAGCAGGAGGAGGACACTAGTCACTGTCCTCGGCGTCCCCTGCTATATTGACTCGGAGCAACTAGGTGCAGTGATGAGTCAATATGGGGACGTCGAAGCCATAATCCCGGTCCGCGGTCCCCATAACCTAATGGTAGGGGACTACAAAATTAAAATGCGTTTGGACCGGGATGGCTTCAACAAGATACCGCCACTGCTCAAGTGCGACTCCTGGTCGATGTCTATCATCGTCGAGGGCAGGAGGCCACATTGCTGGCACTGCGAGCAGAAGGGGCATATGGCGAAAGACTGCCCAAAAAAGGCGCCAATCAAGAAGACCCCTTCTGCCGCAGCCCCGGGAGGTCCAGCGGCATCAGCAGCTCCTAAAACCGGAAAGGACGAGGAGGGTTTCACCCCAGTGGTCCGAAAGAACAAACCACAGAAGCCCTCCTCCAAAGTGCAGCCCTCTGATGTAAAAGGGATGCGGGGTCCCGCTAAGTCAATGAGCGAGGATATGCCCACCGATAAGGAGCCGCAGCAAACATCTGGCACGGCAGCGGCCACCAAACGGAAGACAGAGGCTCCCCTGTCACTACCTTCATCAACATCATCATCGTCCGACTCGGAAGGGGAGAAGATGGAGGGTGACGCTGGCCCGGCCCCGGCTCGAGAGACAGTGAAAAAGTTCACCCGGGATAGAAAGGTGGCCAAACGTGCCGTTTCACAAGAAAAAGAGGCTGGGCCCCAATCCCCCGCCCCGATGTCCGTAGAGATGACTATCTCTCCTGCTCAGTCCCCCGAATCCCCAAAACCTAAACCCACCACTGAGCAGAAATCCCCTTCCCCCACTGAAACTCCCCCAGCTAGTTCCCGCTCTCTGTCTCGAAAGGAAGAGTCGGGGTCCAAAACTCCCAATGTGGCCAAACAGGCCAAGAAACAAAAAGCGTCGCCCTCCCCTACAAGAAAGGAGAAGACGAGAAAGCTCCCCTTCCTGCCAGGGGACCTCATCTGCAATGCAGATCTGCACCACGCCGCTGCCGAGCTCACGCCGCAGCAGAGAGGTGCCATCAAACCGCTGCAGCTCCTTACGAAGACCCAGGGTCTGGACACTACCAACCCGTCCAACTTCCCCGATGCTCCTTTGCTGATCACGTTCGTCAGGAAGACGAAAATTCGCCGCACGAAATCCATGTGGCGAATGATAGAAGCAGCAAAGGATGCGATCCTGGGTCTAACGTTGGTGGAAGAAGGGCACGACTCCCTCGACGATCTGAGGGATAAATGTGAAGGGAGGATCCCCATTTACGTCCACCCTTGTTTTTATAGAGCGTTAAAGTTAACCTTCCCCCTGGATGTCGGGGGCATCTCCCGAGACGGCCGCGCGTCGTCAGAATTGCTCACTGGCAATATCGGGCATGCCGTCGGCATCCTCACTGACAAAGACTTTAGGCCGCTGATTGACACTGACTAGTGCAATGGCTACGACCTTGAAACTAGGAAGCTTGAACGCGAGAGGCTTGAGATCCTTAAGCAAAGCAGCCCGCATACTGGGGGATCTCAAGGCTTTTGAATTAGATGTGGCTGCGGTACAGGAAACTCACTATGTTTCGATGGACGATCATCGACTGCTGTCGGAACATTTCGATGTTTTTTCAGCATTTGGTGACCGTTCTGCTCGGGGAGTTTCGCTGTTAGTTAGACGCACTCTGTTAGCAAGGGTAAACGTTGTTCACGCGGATGCTGATGGCAGACTGGTCGTGGCTGATGTTGCCGTGAATAGTGCCATGTTTCGAATCGTCGCGGTTTACGCGCCCAATTCCATTCGTGAGAGGGTTTCCTTTTTCCGAGGGTTGGAGGGGTTTCTCGGTGGTTCGGAGCGGCTAATCCTAGTGGGAGATTGGAATGCCATCCTTGATCCCAGGATAGATAAGGTGGGGGGACCTAGTGGGTCGGATAGGTGTGAGACAAGTCTGTCTGATCTGATGGCACAATGCGATCTGGTCGACAGATTTCGTATCGATCACCCAGGGCGGGAGATGTGGACGTGGCTCGCTAGCGGCACTTTCCTTTCAAGTACTTACTTGGATAGATTGCTAATTAGAAGAGGCAACGTAGATTATATCTCTTGTCCCACGTTCCACTGGTTAGGCCATTCTGACCACAAGCTACTTGTGGCCAGTCTGGAGTTAGGCCCTAAGACACATAAGGTAGCTAGCTACTGGAAGTTAAATACCTCCTTACTGGAGATACGTGACTTCCGGGAGCAGCTATCTCTTAACTTTCAAAAGGGATTAGTGGGGGCGGTAACCGGGAGTAAGTGGTGGGTTAACGCCAAAGTTGGCATTAGGCGCTTTTCTGTTCAATATAGCCAACGCCTCGCCTTAAATAAGGCAGAAACAGAAAAGCGTTTAGAAACTAAGCTGGCCCGGGCGGTGGCTGGGGGGGATTCCCTAGGCATAGAACTAGCTAAGGGGGACCTGAAACGTGCGGCTAACGTGCGGTATGAAGGTCAAGTAGTTAGAGCTAGGCTAGATAGAGTGTCCAACGAAGCCGTGAATGTGGACGCGCAAGAGCGTAGAACTCCACTTCGTCGCAGCTCGGTCGGTCTCATTCGTCAAGTCAAACACCCGGAAGGACACACCCTTGTGTCGGCTCGGGAGATTTGCCGGGGATTTCGTGAGCATTTCATGGAACGGTTCACCCAACTGCCCGGACTCCGCGTCGAGGAGTTTGGCAGCTATTTAGCTGGCTCGCCCCGCCTGGAGGCGGCCCGAGCGGCTAGCTGTGATGGGCGCGTTACAGAGTGTGAGGTCTTGGCTGCACTGAAGCAGGTCGGCTACGACAAATCGCCGGGACTCGATGGTTTGCCCTATGGATTGTTCTTGAGGCTGTCGCACATCTTCGTACCTATTCTGGTCAATGTTTTCAATCACTGGTTTGAACAGGGTTCCATCCCCGGTCAAGTCACCAAGGGAGTGATCACATTGCTTCAGAAAAAGGGCCAAGATGGTGAGGAATTAGACGATTACAGGCCCATAACTCTGCTAAACACAGATTTAAAGATTTTGGCCAAAGTTCTTGCAAATCGGTTGCAGCTTGTTATCGCTGAGTTGGTCGAACCTGATCAGAATTATGCTGTGAAGGGGAGATCGATTCAAAACAACTTGCATCTGATGCGCACGATCATAGAGGGATTAGAAGACGACACCGAAGCCGCGCTGATCAATGTAGATCAGTCCAAAGCTTTTGACAGGGTCGACCATCGGTTCCTGGGATCTGTTTTAGAGGCCTCCGGTTTTACACCGGACTTCCGCAGATGGATCTCCATTTTGTATCGCGGGCCGACGGCAGTGGTGCAAGTGAATGGAATGCGATCGGAGTCTTTTGCCGTCTCTCGGTCGGTACGTCAGGGATGTCCGCTGTCTCCCCTGCTTTACGTCCTTGCCTTGGAGCCTTTTCTCCGCAGGCTTAGGATCGGGGAGCCTGGACTGGCCCTACGCGGTATTGCTCTTCCTGGCGGTGCGCGAGCCAGGGTATCCGCGTATGCCGATGATGTCACCGTGTTTGTGTCGTGCTTTCGAGACATTCTCGCGGTGACTAAGGCACTCAGAAGGTACGAAAAAGTGACAGGGGCCAAAGTCAACCTTAGCAAATCCAATGGCCTAAGGTTGGCTGCCTGGAGTGGCGCGGCTGCGCTCCCGGGCCTTTTCAACTGGACTGACGGCCCGGTTCGGATCCTCGGCGTATGGTTCGGACCCGGTCTCCAGCTTGATAAGAACTGGTCGGAAGTACAGTCTAAGGTCGAAGCGTCTGTAAGGATTTGGCTTCGAAGGGGGCTTTCCCTTAAAGGTCGGGCTGAGGCGTGCGTCACGTACGTCTTTCCGCTCATCCTTTACCGATTGGCTGTACTACCTCTGCCTGCGGACCGCCGAGCGGTTTTAACGCGTCTCCTTTTCTCGCTTTTGTGGGCAAAGGGGAAGCCGCTAGTCCGTAGACAGGTCTGTACTCAACGTCCTGATGTGGGAGGCTTGGGAATGCCCGACTTGGCGAGCCATTTGTATGCCGAGCGGTTATCATTCCTGAGCCGAACCTTGACAGAGGAGTCTGCGTGGGGCCCTGCGGTTGGAAGCGCTTTTCCTAACCTCATCCCTGACCACTTGGCCGAATGCCGACGTAAGCCAAGGAGTCAATCGCAGTTCTTCAACGAATGCCGAGCTGCGCTCAGAGTGCTGCCGGGGTCCAGTGACCTCGCCCGGTCTAGAAGGACATTCTATCGGGAGTTAGTGGTGGGGACCGCTTCGGATCCTCTTGGGGAGCGACTTGGATTGTCGGAGGAGGAGGCTCGCTCTCAGTGGAATTGGGCGCCAGGCAGGAGCTATCTCAATAATTCTGAGTTCTCTCTGACCTGGCGATTGGTTCGAAATGTGTTACCCCTCAATGACATACGATTCAAAATTGGTATGGCTATCAGCCCCTTTTGCCCACGTTGCGAGGAAGATGAAATTGAAACGGCGGAACATGCCTTTTTCACCTGCTCCAAACTTCGTGAATTTTGGACGTATGTCGGCGAGGTGACGGCTCGCATCACCCCCGATCGGGTGACGTGCTTGGATTTAGCATCCGTTGTCTTCAACATGGACCCCTTGTGGCCCAGGGAGAAACGTATGGTTTTGCTCGCGATCTTAGCCGTAGCTAGACTCGTGGTGTATACTTCTCGCTTAGAGATAGGGCGTGGGGGGGTGCCGCCTTCTTATTATGATTTGATTTCGTATTTTAAACACCAGCTTAAAATCAAAATCAAATCTGATAGAAGGAGGTTGCCTTCTTCACTTTTCAAAAGTAGGTGGATACACACCGCTAGTTTATGCGTGTTCACGCGGAATAGATTCGAGTTCGTGTTCCCTGCCTAGGCATGGCACACAGCGACCTTAAAGCATCTTTGTCGAAAAACAAAAATCCCCTTAAAAACTGACCAGTAAATTTTGGGCGCAGTCCCTATTAGCTAGTAGCGTAAATGAGCTCTTTGCCCCCAGCTTTATTTTAGGTGTCAGAACTCCTTCAGGATGCCCGCTCCCTAATTTATTTTATATCCCCGACCCGCCATAATAGTTCTTATCCTGAAGGACACCGCACATCCCGACAAACCCATCCCTCCATTTCTTTTGCCCCCATAGAAACGCCCACTCCCAATTAGGAGCTTACTCTCTTGCTTTCGGTCTGCACCAGAAGACAGCGAGCAGCTCATACTCTAGATAGGATGGGGGGTACCTTACTAACACACCTTAATTAGCATTTTCTTTGGTTCTTTATTTATTTTTATCATCACTTTTATTTTTATTTATTTTTGGGGGATTATTTAAGGCTTAGTTTTTTGTTCTCCCACTCCCATCATCACACATGTAAATATCTATTGTAAATAAAATTCATTGAAACACCTGGGGATATTTTAAGTAGCTTAAGTCCATAGAGTGAATGTGGTATTGTGGTGACTGAAACTAGTTTTTAGGGTATCCATAGACCAAGTGGACGACCCCCGACCCCCATCTTCCCCCCCATACCCCTTTTTGGCCTTGTGCCACATCTGATTATTTATGTACAAATTTTTGGATAAATAAATTGATTTTCTCCCGCCTTTTAAAATCTTGACTCGTCTTGTATTTTTTCAGGCAACTCTTAGGCAATCACTTGTGATTGCCTAAGAGGAGACCAGCTACTTGGGCCCCGCCCAGTTTAAAGCTAAATCTTCAGGGGACTCTCTCTGTCCCCTTAGACTAGCCCCTGTTGGGCAATTTGTCTCTTCACACCCCTCTTGGGTGGCCGCCCCTGTTGGGCGGTTCCATTGTATTAATCTTTTTGTTCCCTTCTCTTGCAGGTGTCCAACCCCCAGGCTTGACTTAAGCAGCTGGCAGGTTTCGGGTCTGACTTACGTACCTTTTGGCGACGGTCTTCCTGAATCCGAATCGGCGGGTCTCTAGCCGGGAGTTGGATGGAAGAGGGGAGGAGTGGTCCGGGCTCTGCTGCAGAGTCTTTGTCTAGCCCGGGCTCCTTTTCCGAACTGAGGCGACGGTCTCAGGTCGGGGAGGGAGCAGACCTCAAACAGCTGGACGGTCACGCCGCCATAGGCGTCGTGCCCAGTACGTCCGCCAGTGCCGCTCCCAGCACTGAAGGTAGATCGGGGTCTGCCGCCTTAGGCGGGAGCCCTGTTAGCTCGCACGCTGCTGTCCCCGGCAGCTCCACCCAGGATAGCTCAGATCCTAGAGGTGATCTGGGTCGGTGGGAACGACTCCCCACTGTACCAATCGCTCGCCGGGCTTCAACCGTCAGCCCGCCTGGTAGTAGGCGAAAAGGCCGCCTGCCTCCAGGAGTAAGAGCGACCCGGTCGGTGGAGTCCCACAAAGAAGGGGCCACCGACCCAGATCAGCCGCCAGCCCACATTGACAGGGACTCTGCTCAATGCCGCAACCTCACCCAAGAACTCTTTGGAAGTGACAGCAGCATTTGCAGCGACAGCAGTGTCTGCAGCGACCACAGCCCTGTGAGCAGTCGCGGCAATAGCAGAGACAGCAGCATGGAAGTTCTGCAGCTGACTCCAGACGTTCCGGCCCAGACTAACATGCGGCAGTCCAGGCCGAGGAAGATGAGGGCGGCACATACTGTACCAAAGAAAGGAGCAGCGGATGTCGCTGGCAAGAGAGGAACCAAGGCGGCCACTCCGCCGGCAACAACGCCGGAAACAGCTCCAAAGGAGTGGCCGTCCCTCTCATCAACACCAGCGGAGACACCCAATTCATGGGCGATACCTCCCGGGCAGAAGACGCCGTCGCCGACGAAGGCTGTAACACCTACAACTCCGGCGCAAACCAACTCTCCTGCCCAATCACCTAAAGACCAGTGGGGACCCCAGTCGCAAAGAAGCCCGTCAGAATACCGTCGGTTGTTCGAGTCTAAGTACAAGGAACTAACCGACGGTAGCGTTATCAAAGCAGCGCCAGGAGCGGTGGAACGGCTAGCGAAGCGAATTGTTTCGCTAGTCACCATCGACTCCAGAACCAAAGGGCTGGCTGGGCTCCAGATCGAAACGGTAGGGGAGATTTTATGGTCCCTGAAAGTCCCGGCGACATATATTTGCCGTCGAGGTTTCGCAACCTGGGACCTTTTACTCCCCTCTGAACAGGAAGCAGAGAAGTTGGCCAGGGCCGACCTGAGGCATAAACATCTGATCCTCAGGCCGGAGTACTTGAGCAGGAGGAGGACACTAGTCACTGTCCTCGGCGTCCCCTGCTATATTGACTCGGAGCAACTAGGTGCAGTGATGAGTCAATATGGGGACGTAGAAGCCATAATTCCGGTCCGCGGTCCCCATAACCTAATGGTAGGGGACTACAAAATTAAAATGCGTTTGGACCGGGATGGCTTCAACAAGATACCGCCACTGCTCAAGTGCGACTCCTGGTCGATGTCTATCATCGTCGAGGGCAGGAGGCCACATTGCTGGCACTGCGAGCAGAAGGGGCATATGGCGAAAGACTGCCCAAAAAAGGCGCCAATCAAGAAGACCCCTTCTGCCGCAGCCCCGGGAGGTCCAGCGGCATCAGCAGCTCCTAAAACCGGAAAAGACGAGGAGGGTTTCACCCCAGTGGTCCGAAAGAACAAACCACAGAAGCCCTCCTCCAAAGTGCAGCCCTCTGAAGTAAAAGGGATGCGGGGTCCCGCTAAGTCAATGAGCGTGGATATGCCCACCGATAAGGAGCCGCAGCAAACATCTAGCACGGCAGCGGCCACGAAACGAAAAACCGAGGTTCCCCTGTCACTACCTTCGTCAACATCTTCATCGTCCGAATCGGAAGGGGAGAAGATGGAGGGTGACGCTGGCCCGGCCCCGGCTCGAGAGACAGTGAAAAAGTTCAACCGGGACAAAAAGGTGGCCAAACGTGCCGTTTCACAAGCAAAAGAGGCTGGGCCCCAATCCCCCGCCCCAATGTCCGTAGAGATGACTATCTCTCCTGCTCAGTCCCCCGAATCCCCAAAACCTAAACCCACCACTGAGCAGAAATCCCCTTCCCCCACTGAAACTCCCCCAGCTAGTTCCCGCTCTCTGTCTCAAAAGGAAGAGTCGGGGTCCAAAACTCCCAATGCGGCCAAACAGGCCAAGAAACAAAAAGCGTCGCCCTCTCCTACAAGAAAGGAGAAGACGAGAAAGCTCCCCTTCCTGCCAGGGGACCTCATCTGCAATGCAGATCTGCACCACGCCGCTGCCGAGCTTACGCCGCAGCAGAGAGGTGCCATCAAACCGCTGCAGCTCCTTACGAAGACCCAGGGTCTGGACATTACCAACCCGTCCAACTTCCCCGATGCTCCTTTGCTGATCACGTTCGTCAGGAAGACGAAAATTCGCCGCACGAAATCCATGTGGCGAATGATAGAAGCAGCAAAGGATGCGATCCTGGGTCTAACGTTGGTGGAAGAAGGGCACGACTCCCTCGACGATCTGAGGGATAAATGTGAAGGGAGGATCCCCATTTACGTCCACCCTTGTTTTTATAGAGCGTTAAAGTTAACCTTCCCCCTGGATGTCGGGGGCATCTCCCGAGACGGCCGCGCGTCGTCAGAATTGCTCACTGGCAATATCGGGCATGCCGTCGGCATCCTCACTGACAAAGACTTTAGGCCGCTGATTGACACTGACTAGTGCAATGGCTACGACCTTGAAACTAGGAAGCTTGAACGCGAGAGGCTTGAGATCCTTAAGCAAAGCAGCCCGCATACTGGGGGATCTCAAGGCTTTTGAATTAGATGTGGCTGCGGTACAGGAAACTCACTATGTTTCGATGGACGATCATCGACTGCTGTCGGAACATTTCGATGTTTTTTCAGCATTTGGTGACCGTTCTGCTCGGGGAGTTTCGCTGTTAGTTAGACGCACTCTGTTAGCAAGGGTAAACGTTGTTCACGCGGATGCTGATGGCAGACTGGTCGTGGCTGATGTTGCCGTGAATAGTGCCATGTTTCGAATCGTCGCGGTTTATGCGCCCAATTCCATTCGTGAGAGGGTTTCCTTTTTCCGAGGGTTGGAGGGGTTTCTCGGTGGTTCGGAGCGGCTAATCCTAGTGGGAGATTGGAATGCCATCCTTGATCCCAGGATAGATAAGGTGGGGGGACCTAGTGGGTCGGATAGGTGTGAGACAAGTCTGTCTGATCTGATGGCACAATGCGATCTGGTCGACAGATTTCGTATCGATCACCCAGGGCGGGAGATGTGGACGTGGCTCGCTAGCGGCACTTTCCTTTCAAGTACTTACTTGGATAGATTGCTAATTAGAAGAGGCAACGTAGATTATATCTCTTGTCCCACGTTCCACTGGTTAGGCCATTCTGACCACAAGCTACTTGTGGCCAGTCTGGAGTTAGGCCCTAAGACACATAAGGTAGCTAGCTACTGGAAGTTAAATACCTCCTTACTGGAGATACGTGACTTCCGGGAGCAGCTATCTCTTAACTTTCAAAAGGGATTAGTGGGGGCGGTAACCGGGAGTAAGTGGTGGGTTAACGCCAAAGTTGGCATTAGGCGCTTTTCTGTTCAATATAGCCAACGCCTCGCCTTAAATAAGGCAGAAACAGAAAAGCGTTTAGAAACTAAGCTGGCCCGGGCGGTGGCTGGGGGGGGATTCCCTAGGCATAGAACTAGCTAAGGGGGACCTGAAACGTGCGGCTAACGTGCGGTATGAAGGTCAAGTAGTTAGAGCTAGGCTAGATAGAGTGTCCAACGAAGCCGTGAATGTGGACGCGCAAGAGCGTAGAACTCCACTTCGTCGCAGCTCGGTCGGTCTCATTCGTCAAGTCAAACACCCGGAAGGACACACCCTTGTGTCGGCTCGGGAGATTTGCCGGGGATTTCGTGAGCATTTCATGGAACGGTTCACCCAACTGCCCGGACTCCGCGTCGAGGAGTTTGGCAGCTATTTAGCTGGCTCGCCCCGCCTGGAGGCGGCCCGAGCGGCTAGCTGTGATGGGCGCGTTACAGAGTGTGAGGTCTTGGCTGCACTGAAGCAGGTCGGCTACGACAAATCGCCGGGACTCGATGGTTTGCCCTATGAATTGTTCTTGAGGCTGTCGCACATCTTCGTACCTATTCTGGTCAATGTTTTCAATCACTGGTTTGAACAGGGTTCCATCCCCGGTCAAGTCACCAAGGGAGTGATCACATTGCTTCAGAAAAAGGGCCAAGATGGTGGGGAATTAGACGATTACAGGCCCATAACTCTGCTAAACACAGATTTAAAGATTTTGGCCAAAGTTCTTGCAAATCGGTTGCAGCTTGTTATCGCTGAGTTGGTCGAACCTGATCAGAATTATGCTGTGAAGGGGAGATCGATTCAAAACAACTTGCATCTGATGCGCACGATCATAGAGGGATTAGAAGACGACACCGAAGCCGCGCTGATCAATTTAGATCAGTCCAAAGCTTTTGACAGGGTCGACCATCGGTTCCTGGGATCTGTTTTAGAGGCCTCCGGTTTTACACCGGACTTCCGCAGATGGATCTCCATTTTGTATCGCGGGCCGACGGCAGTGGTGCAAGTGAATGGAATGCGATCGGAGTCTTTTGCCGTCTCTCGGTCGGTACGTCAGGGATGTCCGCTGTCTCCCCTGCTTTACGTCCTTGCCTTGGAGCCTTTTCTCCGCAGGCTTAGGATCGGGGAGCCTGGACTGGCCCTACGCGGTATTGCTCTTCCTGGCGGTGCGCGAGCCAGGGTATCCGCGTATGCCGATGATGTCACCGTGTTTGTGTCGTGCTTTCGAGACATTCTCGCGGTGACTAAGGCACTCAGAAGGTACGAAAAAGTGACAGGGGCCAAAGTCAACCTTAGCAAATCCAATGGCCTAAGGTTGGCTGCCTGGAGTGGCGCGGCTGCGCTCCCGGGCCTTTTCAACTGGACTGACGGCCCGGTTCGGATCCTCGGCGTATGGTTCGGACCCGGTCTCCAGCTTGATAAGAACTGGTCGGAAGTACAGTCTAAGGTCGAAGCGTCTGTAAGGATTTGGCTTCGAAGGGGGCTTTCCCTTAAAGGTCGGGCTGAGGCGTGCGTCACGTACGTCTTTCCGCTCATCCTTTACCGATTGGCTGTACTACCTCTGCCTGCGGACCGCCGAGCGGTTTTAACGCGTCTCCTTTTCTCGCTTTTGTGGGCAAAGGGGAAGCCGCTAGTCCGTAGACAGGTCTGTACTCAACGTCCTGATGTGGGAGGCTTGGGAATGCCCGACTTGGCGAGCCATTTGTATGCCGAGCGGTTATCATTCCTGAGCCGAACCTTGACAGAGGAGTCTGCGTGGGGCCCTGCGGTTGGAAGCGCTTTTCCTAACCTCATCCCTGACCACTTGGCCGAATGCCGACGTAAGCCAAGGAGTCAATCGCAGTTCTTCAACGAATGCCGAGCTGCGCTCAGAGTGCTGCCGGGGTCCAGTGACCTCGCCCGGTCTAGAAGGACATTCTATCGGGAGTTAGTGGTGGGGACCGCTTCGGATCCTCTTGGGGAGCGACTTGGATTGTCGGAGGAGGAGGCTCGCTCTCAGTGGAATTGGGCGCCAGGCAGGAGCTATCTCAATAATTCTGAGTTCTCTCTGACCTGGCGATTGGTTCGAAATGTGTTACCCCTCAATGACATACGATTCAAAATTGGTATGGCTATCAGCCCCTTTTGCCCACGTTGCGAGGAAGATGAAATTGAAACGGCGGAACATGCCTTTTTCACCTGCTCCAAACTTCGTGAATTTTGGACGTATGTCGGCGAGGTGACGGCTCGCATCACCCCCGATCGGGTGACGTGCTTGGATTTAGCATCCGTTGTCTTCAACATGGACCCCTTGTGGCCCAGGGAGAAACGTATGGTTTTGCTCGCGATCTTAGCCGTAGCTAGACTCGTGGTGTATACTTCTCGCTTAGAGATAGGGCGTGGGGGGGTGCCGCCTTCTTATTATGATTTGATTTCGTATTTTAAACACCAGCTTAAAATCAAAATCAAATCTGATAGAAGGAGGTTGCCTTCTTCACTTTTCAAAAGTAGGTGGATACACACCGCTAGTTTATGCGTGTTCACGCGGAATAGATTCGAGTTCGTGTTCCCTGCCTAGGCATGGCACACAGCGACCTTAAAGCATCTTTGTCGAAAAACAAAAATCCCCTTAAAAACTGACCAGTAAATTTTGGGCGCAGTCCCTATTAGCTAGTAGCGTAAATGAGCTCTTTGCCCCCAGCTTTATTTTAGGTGTCAGAACTCCTTCAGGATGCCCGCTCCCTAATTTATTTTATATCCCCGACCCGCCATAATAGTTCTTATCCTGAAGGACACCGCACATCCCGACAAACCCATCCCTCCATTTCTTTTGCCCCCATAGAAACGCCCACTCCCAATTAGGAGCTTACTCTCTTGCTTTCGGTCTGTACCAGAAGACAGCGAGCAGCTCATACTCTAGATAGGATGGGGGGTACCTTACTAACACACCTTAATTAGCATTTTCTTTGGTTCTTTATTTTTATCATCACTTTTATTTTTATTTATTTTTGGGGGATTATTTAAGGCTTAGTTTTTTTTTTTTTTTTTTTTTTTTTTTTTTTTTTTTTTTGTTCTCCCACTCCCATCATCACACATGTAAATATCTATTGTAAATAAAATTCATTGAAACACCTGGGGATATTTTAAGTAGCTTAAGTCCATAGAGTGAATGTGGTATTGTGGTGACTGAAACTAGTTTTTAGGGTATTCATAGACCAAGTGGACGACCCCCGACCCCCATCTTCCCCCCCCCATACCCCTTTTTGGCCTTGTGCCACATCTGATTATTTATGTACAAATTTTTGGATAAATAAATTGATTTTCTCCCGCCTTTTAAAATCTTGACTCGTCTTGTATTTTTTCAGGCAACTCTTAGGCAATCACTTGTGATTGCCTAAGAGGAGACCAGCTACTTGGGCCCCGCCCAGTTTAAAGCTAAATCATCAGGGGACTCTCTCTGTCCCCTTAGACTAGCCCCTGTTGGGCAATTTGTCTCTTCACACCCCTCTTGGGTGGCCGCCCCTGTTGGGCGGTTCCATTGTATTAATCTTTTTGTTCCCTTCTCTTGCAGGTGTCCAACCCCCAGGCTTGACTTAAGCAGCTGGCAGGTTTCGGGTCTGACTTACGTACCTTTTGGCGACGGTCTTCCTGAATCCGAATCGGCGGGTCTCTAGCCGGGAGTTGGATGGAAGAGGGGAGGAGTGGTCCGGGCTCTGCTGCAGAGTCTTTGTCTAGCCCGGGCTCCTTTTCCGAACTGAGGCGACGGTCTCAGGTCGGGGAGGGAGCAGACCTCAAACAGCAGGACGGTCACGCCGCCATAGGCGTCGTGCCCAGTACGTCCGCCAGTGCCGCTCCCAGCACTGAAAGTAGATCAGGGTCTGCCGCCTTAGGCGGGAGCCCTGTTAGCTTGCACGCTGCTGTCCCCGGCAGCTCCACCCAGGATAGCTCAGATCCTAGAGGTGATCTGGGTCGGTGGGAACGACTCCCCACTGTACCAATCGCTCGCCGGGCTTCAACCGTCAGCCCGCCTGGTAGTAGGCGAAAAGGCCGCCTGCCTCCAGGAGTAAGAGCGACCCGGTCGGTGGAGTCCCACAAAGAAGGGGCCACCGACCCAGATCAGCCGCCAGCCCACATTGACAGGGACTCTGCTCAATGCCGCAACCTCACCCAAGAACTCTTTGGAAGTGACAGCAGCATTTGCAGCGACAGCAGTGTCTGCAGCGACCACAGCCCTGTGAGCAGTCGTGGCAGTAGCAGAGACAGCAGCATGGAAGTTCTGCAGCTGACTCCAGACGTTCCGGCCCAGACTAACATGCGGCAGTCCAGGCCGAGGAAGATGAGGGCGGCACATACTGTACCAAAGAAAGGAGCAGCGGATGTCGCTGGCAAGAGAGGAACCAAGGCGGCCACTCCGCCGGCAACAACGCCGGAAACAGCTCCAAAGGAGTGGCCGTCCCTCTCATCAACACCAGCGGAGACACCCAATTCATGGGCGATACCTCCCGGGCAGAAGACGCCGTCGCCGACGAAGGCTGTAACACCTACAACTCCGGCGCAAACCAACTCTCCTGCCCAATCACCTAAAGACCAGTGGGGACCCCAGTCGCAAAGAAGCCCGTCAGAATACCGTCGGTTGTTCGAGTCTAAGTACAAGGAACTAACCGACGGTAGCGTTATCCAAGCAGCGCCAGGAGCGGTGGAACGGCTAGCGAAGCGAATTGTTTCGCTAGTCACCATCGACTCCAGAACCAAAGGGCTGGCTGGGCTCCAAATCGAGACAGTAGGGGAAATCCTATGGTCCCTAAAAGTCCCGGCGACATACATTTGCCGTCGTGGTTTCGCGACCTGGGACTTGTTACTCCCCTCGGAACAAGAAGCAGAAAAGTTGGCCAGGGCCGACCTGAGGCATAAACATCTGATCCTCAGGCCGGAGTACTTGAGCAGGAGGAGGACACTAGTCACTGTCCTCGGCGTCCCCTGCTATATTGACTCGGAGCAACTAGGTGCAGTGATGAGTCAATATGGGGACGTCGAAGCCATAATCCCGGTCCGCGGTCCCCATAACCTAATGGTAGGGGACTACAAAATTAAAATGCGTTTGGACCGGGATGGCTTCAACAAGATACCGCCACTGCTCAAGTGCGACTCCTGGTCGATGTCTATCATCGTCGAGGGCAGGAGGCCACATTGCTGGCACTGCGAGCAGAAGGGGCATATGGCGAAAGACTGCCCAAAAAAGGCGCCAATCAAGAAGACCCCTTCTGCCGCAGCCCCGGGAGGTCCAGCGGCATCAGCAGCTCCTAAAACCGGAAAGGACGAGGAGGGTTTCACCCCAGTGGTCCGAAAGAACAAACCACAGAAGCCCTCCTCCAAAGTGCAGCCCTCTGATGTAAAAGGGATGCGGGGTCCCGCTAAGTCAATGAGCGAGGATATGCCCACCGATAAGGAGCCGCAGCAAACATCTGGCACGGCAGCGGCCACCAAACGGAAGACAGAGGCTCCCCTGTCACTACCTTCATCAACATCATCATCGTCCGACTCGGAAGGGGAGAAGATGGAGGGTGACGCTTGCCCGGCCCCGGCTCGAGAGACAGAGAAAAAGTTCACCCGGGACAGAAAGGTGGCCAAACGTGCCGTTTCACTATCAAAAGAGGCTGGGCCCCAATCCCCCGCCCCAATGTCCGTAGAGATGACTATCTCTCCTGCTCAGTCCCCCGAATCCCCAAAACCTAAACCCACCACTGAGCAGAAATCCCCTTCCCCCACTGAAACTCCCCCAGCTAGTTCCCGCTCTCTGTCTCGAAAGGAAGAGTCGGGGTCCAAAACTCCCAATGTGGCCAAACAGGCCAAGAAACAAAAAGCGTCGCCCTCTCCTACAAGAAAGGAGAAGACGAGAAAGCTCCCCTTCCTGCCAGGGGACCTCATCTGCAATGCAGATCTGCACCACGCCGCTGCCGAGCTTACGCCGCAGCAGAGAGGTGCCATCAAACCGCTGCAGCTCCTTACGAAGACCCAGGGTCTGGACACTACCAACCCGTCCAACTTCCCCGATGCTCCTTTGCTGATCACGTTCGTCAGGAAGACGAAAATTCGCCGCACGAAATCCATGTGGCGAATGATAGAAGCAGCAAAGGATGCGATCCTGGGTCTAACGTTGGTGGAAGAAGGGCACGACTCCCTCGACGATCTGAGGGATAAATGTGAAGGGAGGATCCCCATTTACGTCCACCCTTGTTTTTATAGAGCGTTAAAGTTAACCTTCCCCCTGGATGTCGGGGGCATCTCCCGAGACGGCCGCGCGTCGTCAGAATTGCTCACTGGCAATATCGGGCATGCCGTCGGCATCCTCACTGACAAAGACTTTAGGCCGCTGATTGACACTGACTAGTGCAATGGCTACGACCTTGAAACTAGGAAGCTTGAACGCGAGAGGCTTGAGATCCTTAAGCAAGGCAGCCCGCATACTGGGGGATCTCAAGGCTCTTGAATTAGATGTGGCTGCGGTACAGGAAACTCACTATGTTTCGATGGACGATCACCGACTGCTGTCGGAACATTTCGATGTTTTTTCAGCTTTTGGTGACCGTTCTGCTCGGGGAGTTTCGCTGTTAGTTAGACGCACTCTGTTAGCAAGGGTAAACGTTGTTCACGCGGATGCTGATGGCAGACTGGTCGTGGCTGATGTTGCCGTGAATAGTGCCATGTTTCGAATCGTCGCGGTTTATGCGCCCAATTCCATTCGTGAGAGGGTTTCCTTTTTCCGGGGGTTGGAGGGGTTTCTCGGTGGTTCGGAGCGGCTAATCCTAGTGGGAGATTGGAATGCCATCCTTGATCCCAGGATAGATAAGGTGGGGGGACCTAGTGGGTCGGATAGGTGTGAGACAAGTCTGTCTGATCTGATGGCACAATGCGATCTGGTCGACAGATTTCGTATCGATCACCCAGGGCGGGAGATGTGGACGTGGCTCGCTAGCGGCACTTTCCATTCAAGTTCTTACTTGGATAGATTGCTAATTAGAAGAGGCAACGTAGATTATATCTCTTGTCCCACGTTCCACTGGTTAGGCCATTCTGACCACAAGTTACTTGTGGCCAGTCTGGAATTAGCCCCTAAGACACACAAGGTAGCTAGCTACTGGAAGTTAAATACCTCCTTACTGGAGATACGTGACTTCCGGGAGCAGCTATCTCTTAACTTTCAAAAGGGATTAGTGGGGGCGGTAACCGGGAGTAAGTGGTGGGTTAACGCCAAAGTTGGCATTAGGCGCTTTTCTGTTCAATATAGCCAACGCCTCGCCTTAAATAAGGCAGAAACAGAAAAGCGTTTAGAAACTAAGCTGGCCCGGGCGGTGGCTGGGGGGGATTCCCTAGGCATAGAACTAGCTAAGGGGGACCTGAAACGTGCGGCTAACGTGCGGTATGAAGGTCAAGTAGTTAGAGCTAGGCTAGATAGAGTGTCCAACGAAGCCGTGAATGTGGACGCGCAAGAGCGTAGAACTCCACTTCGTCGCAGCTCGGTCGGTCTCATTCGTCAAGTCAAACACCCGGAAGGACACACCCTTGTGTCGGCTCGGGAGATTTGCCGGGGATTTCGTGAGCATTTCATGGAACGGTTCACCCAACTGCCCGGACTCCGCGTCGAGGAGTTTGGCAGCTATTTAGCTGGCTCGCCCCGCCTGGAGGCGGCCCGAGCGGCTAGCTGTGATGGGCGCGTTACAGAGTGTGAGGTCTTGGCTGCACTGAAGCAGGTCGGCTACGACAAATCGCCGGGACTCGATGGTTTGCCCTATGAATTGTTCTTGAGGCTGTCGCACATCTTCGTACCTATTCTGGTCAATGTTTTCAATCACTGGTTTGAACAGGGTTCCATCCCCGGTCAAGTCACCAAGGGAGTGATCACATTGCTTCAGAAAAAGGGCCAAGATGGTGGGGAATTAGACGATTACAGGCCCATAACTCTGCTAAACACAGATTTAAAGATTTTGGCCAAAGTTCTTGCAAATCGGTTGCAGCTTGTTATCGCTGAGTTGGTCGAACCTGATCAGAATTATGCTGTGAAGGGGAGATCGATTCAAAACAACTTGCATCTGATGCGCACGATCATAGAGGGATTAGAAGACGACACCGAAGCCGCGCTGATCAATTTAGATCAGTCCAAAGCTTTTGACAGGGTCGACCATCGGTTCCTGGGATCTGTTTTAGAGGCCTCCGGTTTTACACCGGACTTCCGCAGATGGATCTCCATTTTGTATCGCGGGCCGACGGCAGTGGTGCAAGTGAATGGAATGCGATCGGAGTCTTTTGCCGTCTCTCGGTCGGTACGTCAGGGATGTCCGCTGTCTCCCCTGCTTTACGTCCTTGCCTTGGAGCCTTTTCTCCGCAGGCTTAGGATCGGGGAGCCTGGACTGGCCCTACGCGGTATTGCTCTTCCTGGCGGTGCGCGAGCCAGGGTATCCGCGTATGCCGATGATGTCACCGTGTTTGTGTCGTGCTTTCGAGACATTCTCGCGGTGACTAAGGCACTCAGAAGGTACGAAAAAGTGACAGGGGCCAAAGTCAACCTTAGCAAATCCAATGGCCTAAGGTTGGCTGCCTGGAGTGGCGCGGCTGCGCTCCCGGGCCTTTTCAACTGGACTGACGGCCCGGTTCGGATCCTCGGCGTATGGTTCGGACCCGGTCTCCAGCTTGATAAGAACTGGTCGGAAGTACAGTCTAAGGTCGAAGCGTCTGTAAGGATTTGGCTTCGAAGGGGGCTTTCCCTTAAAGGTCGGGCTGAGGCGTGCGTCACGTACGTCTTTCCGCTCATCCTTTACCGATTGGCTGTACTACCTCTGCCTGCGGACCGCCGAGCGGTTTTAACGCGTCTCCTTTTCTCGCTTTTGTGGGCAAAGGGGAAGCCGCTAGTCCGTAGACAGGTCTGTACTCAACGTCCTGATGTGGGAGGCTTGGGAATGCCCGACTTGGCGAGCCATTTGTATGCCGAGCGGTTATCATTCCTGAGCCGAACCTTGACAGAGGAGTCTGCGTGGGGCCCTGCGGTTGGAAGCGCTTTTCCTAACCTCATCCCTGACCACTTGGCCGAATGCCGACGTAAGCCAAGGAGTCAATCGCAGTTCTTCAACGAATGCCGAGCTGCGCTCAGAGTGCTGCCGGGGTCCAGTGACCTCGCCCGGTCTAGAAGGACATTCTATCGGGAGTTAGTGGTGGGGACCGCTTCGGATCCTCTTGGGGAGCGACTTGGATTGTCGGAGGAGGAGGCTCGCTCTCAGTGGAATTGGGCGCCAGGCAGGAGCTATCTCAATAATTCTGAGTTCTCTCTGACCTGGCGATTGGTTCGAAATGTGTTACCCCTCAATGACATACGATTCAAAATTGGTATGGCTATCAGCCCCTTTTGCCCACGTTGCGAGGAAGATGAAATTGAAACGGCGGAACATGCCTTTTTCACCTGCTCCAAACTTCGTGAATTTTGGACGTATGTCGGCGAGGTGACGGCTCGCATCACCCCCGATCGGGTGACGTGCTTGGATTTAGCATCCGTTGTCTTCAACATGGACCCCTTGTGGCCCAGGGAGAAACGTATGGTTTTGCTCGCGATCTTAGCCGTAGCTAGACTCGTGGTGTATACTTCTCGCTTAGAGATAGGGCGTGGGGGGGTGCCGCCTTCTTATTATGATTTGATTTCGTATTTTAAACACCAGCTTAAAATCAAAATCAAATCTGATAGAAGGAGGTTGCCTTCTTCACTTTTCAAAAGTAGGTGGATACACACCGCTAGTTTATGCGTGTTCACGCGGAATAGATTCGAGTTCGTGTTCCCTGCCTAGGCATGGCACACAGCGACCTCAAAGTCTCTTTGTCGAAAAAAAAAAAAAAAAAAAAAAACAACCCCTTTTTAAAAAACTGACCAGCAAATTCTTTGGCGCAGTCCCTATTAGCTAGTAGCGTAAATGAGCTCTCTGTCCCCAGATTTATTTTAGGTGTCAGAACTCCTTCAGGATGCCCGTTCCCTAATTTATTTTATATCCCTGACCCGCCCTAAAAGTACTTATCCTGAAGGACACCGCACATCCCGACAAACCCATCCCTCCATTTCTTTTGCCCCCATAGAAACGCCCACTCCCAATTAGGAACTGACTCTCTTGCTTTCGGTTTTTACCGGAAGACAGCGAGCATTTCATACCTTAGATAGGTGGGGGGGACCCTACTAACTTATCTTAATTAGCATTTTCCTTGTTTCTTTATTTTTACCATCACTTTTATTTTTATTTATTTTTGGGGGATTATTTAAGGCTTAGTTTTTTGTTCTCCCACTCCCATCATCACACATGTACATAATCTTTGTAAATAAAATTCATTGAAACACCTGGGGATATTTTAAGTAGCTTAAGTCCATAGAGTGAATGTGGTATTATGGTGACTGAAACTAGTTTCTAGGGTATTCATAGACCAAGTGGACGACCCCCGACCCCCACTTTCCCCCCCATACCCCCTTTTGGCCTTGTGCCACATCTATTTAATGTATTCTGTATATTATTTGGATAAATAAATTGATTTTCTCCCGCCTTTTAAAATCTTGACTCGTCTTGTATTTTCTCAGGCAACTCTTAGGCAATCACTTGTGATTGCCTAAGAGGAGACCAGCTACTTGGGCCCCGCCCAGTTTAAAGCTAAATCATCAGGGGACTCTCTCTGTCCCCTTAGACTAGCCCCTGTTGGGCAATTTGTCTCTTCACACCCCTCTTGGGTGGCCGCCCCTGTTGGGCGGTTCCATTGTATTAATCTTTTTGTTCCCTTCTCTTGCAGGTGTCCAACCCCCAGGCTTGACTTAAGCAGCTGGCAGGTTTCGGGTCTGACTTACGTACCTTTTGGCGACGGTCTTCCTGAATCCGAATCGGCGGGTCTCTAGCCGGGAGTTGGATGGAAGAGGGGAGGAGTGGTCCGGGCTCTGCTGCAGAGTCTTTGTCTAGCCCGGGCTCCTTTTCCGAACTGAGGCGACGGTCTCAGGTCGGGGAGGGAGCAGACCTCAAACAGCAGGACGGTCACGCCGCCATAGGCGTCGTGCCCAGTACGTCCGCCAGTGCCGCTCCCAGCACTGAAGGTAGATCGGGGTCTGCCGCCTTAGGCGGGAGCCCTGTTAGCTCGCACGCTGCTGTCCCCGGCAGCTCCACCCAGGATAGCTCAGATCCTAGAGGTGATCTGGGTCGGTGGGAACGACTCCCCACTGCACCAATCGCTCGCCGGGCTTCAACCGTCAGCCCGCCTGGTAGTAGGCGAAAAGGCCGCCTGCCTCCAGGAGTAAGAGCGACCCGGTCGGTGGAGTCCCACAAAGAAGGGGCCACCGACCCAGATCAGCCACCAGCCCACATTGACAGGGACTCTGCTCAATGCCGCAACCTGACCCAAGAACTTTTTGGCAGTGACAGCAGCATTTGCAGCGACAGCAGTGTCTGCAGCGACCACAGCCCTGTGAGCAGTCGTGGCAGTAGCAGAGACAGCAGCATGGAAGTTCTGCAGCTGACTCCAGTTGGTCCGGCCAAGGCTAGCATGCGGCAGTCTAGGCCGAGGAAGATGGGGGCTGCTCGCACCATCACTAAAAAAGGAGCAGCGGATGTCGCTGGCAAGAGAGGAACCAAGGCGGCCACTCCGCCGGCAACAACGCCGGAAACAGCTCCAAAGGAGTGGCCGTCCCTCTCATCAACACCAGCGGAGACACCCAATTCATGGGCGATACCTCCCGGGCAGAAGACGCCGTCGCCGACGAAGGCTGTAACACCTACAACTCCGGCGCAAACCAACTCTCCTGCCCAATCACCAAAAGACCAGTGGGGACCCCAGTCGCAAAGAAGCCCATCAGAATACCGTCGGTTGTTCGAGTCTAAGTACAAGGAACTAACCGACGGTAGCGTTATCAAAGCAGCGCCAGGAGCGGTGGAACGGCTAGCGAAGCGAATTGTTTCGCTAGTCACCATCGACTCCAGAACCAAAGGGCTGGCTGGGGTCCAAATCGAGACAGTAGGGGAAATCCTATGGTCCCTAAAAGTCCCGGCGACATACATTTGCCGTCGAGGTTTCGCGACCTGGGACGTACTACTCCCCTCGGAACAAGAAGCGGAGAAATTGGCCAGGACCGACCTGAGGCATAAACATCTGATCCTCAGGCCGGAGTACTTGAGCAGGAGGAGGACACTAGTCACTGTCCTCGGCGTCCCCTGCTATATTGACTCGGAGCAACTAGGTGCAGTGATGAGTCAATATGGGGACGTCGAAGCCATAATCCCGGTCCGCGGTCCCCATAACCTAATGGTAGGGGACTACAAAATTAAAATGCGTTTGGACCGGGATGGCTTCAACAAGATACCGCCACTGCTCAAGTGCGACTCCTGGTCGATGTCTATCATCGTCGAGGGCAGGAGGCCACATTGCTGGCACTGCGAGCAGAAGGGGCATATGGCGAAAGACTGCCCAAAAAAGGCGCCAATCAAGAAGACCCCTTCTGCCGCAGCCCCGGGAGGTCCAGCGGCATCAGCAGCTCCTAAAACCGGAAAGGACGAGGAGGGTTTCACCCCAGTGGTCCGAAAGAACAAACCACAGAAGCCCTCCTCCAAAGTGCAGCCCTCTGATGTAAAAGGGATGCGGGGTCCCGCTAAGTCAATGAGCGAGGATATGCCCACCGATAAGGAGCCGCAGCAAACATCTGGCACGGCAGCGGCCACCAAACGGAAGACAGAGGCTCCCCTGTCACTACCTTCATCAACATCATCATCGTCCGACTCGGAAGGGGAGAAGATGGAGGGTGACGCTTGCCCGGCCCCGGCTCGAGAGACAGAGAAAAAGTTCACCCGGGACAGAAAGGTGGCCAAACGTGCCGTTTCACTATCAAAAGAGGCTGGGCCCCAATCCCCCGCCCCAATGTCCGTAGAGATGACTATCTCTCCTGCTCAGTCCCCCGAATCCCCAAAACCTAAACCCACCACTGAGCAGAAATCCCCTTCCCCCACTGAAACTCCCCCAGCTAGTTCCCGCTCTCTGTCTCGAAAGGAAGAGTCGGGGTCCAAAACTCCCAATGTGGCCAAACAGGCCAAGAAACAAAAAGCGTCGCCCTCTCCTACAAGAAAGGAGAAGACGAGAAAGCTCCCCTTCCTGCCAGGGGACCTCATCTGCAATGCAGATCTGCACCACGCCGCTGCCGAGCTTACGCCGCAGCAGAGAGGTGCCATCAAACCGCTGCAGCTCCTTACGAAGACCCAGGGTCTGGACACTACCAACCCGTCCAACTTCCCCGATGCTCCTTTGCTGATCACGTTCGTCAGGAAGACGAAAATTCGCCGCACGAAATCCATGTGGCGAATGATAGAAGCAGCAAAGGATGCGATCCTGGGTCTAACGTTGGTGGAAGAAGGGCACGACTCCCTCGACGATCTGAGGGATAAATGTGAAGGGAGGATCCCCATTTACGTCCACCCTTGTTTTTATAGAGCGTTAAAGTTAACCTTCCCCCTGGATGTCGGGGGCATCTCCCGAGACGGCCGCGCGTCGTCAGAATTGCTCACTGGCAATATCGGGCATGCCGTCGGCATCCTCACTGACAAAGACTTTAGGCCGCTGATTGACACTGACTAGTGCAATGGCTACGACCTTGAAACTAGGAAGCTTGAACGCGAGAGGCTTGAGATCCTTAAGCAAAGCAGCCCGCATACTGGGGGATCTCAAGGCTTTTGAATTAGATGTGGCTGCGGTACAGGAAACTCACTATGTTTCGATGGACGATCATCGACTGCTGTCGGAACATTTCGATGTTTTTTCAGCATTTGGTGACCGTTCTGCTCGGGGAGTTTCGCTGTTAGTTAGACGCACTCTGTTAGCAAGGGTAAACGTTGTTCACGCGGATGCTGATGGCAGACTGGTCGTGGCTGATGTTGCCGTGAATAGTGCCATGTTTCGAATCGTCGCGGTTTATGCGCCCAATTCCATTCGTGAGAGGGTTTCCTTTTTCCGAGGGTTGGAGGGGTTTCTCGGTGGTTCGGAGCGGCTAATCCTAGTGGGAGATTGGAATGCCATCCTTGATCCCAGGATAGATAAGGTGGGGGGACCTAGTGGGTCGGATAGGTGTGAGACAAGTCTGTCTGATCTGATGGCACAATGCGATCTGGTCGACAGATTTCGTATCGATCACCCAGGGCGGGAGATGTGGACGTGGCTCGCTAGCGGCACTTTCCTTTCAAGTACTTACTTGGATAGATTGCTAATTAGAAGAGGCAACGTAGATTATATCTCTTGTCCCACGTTCCACTGGTTAGGCCATTCTGACCACAAGCTACTTGTGGCCAGTCTGGAGTTAGGCCCTAAGACACACAAGGTAGCTAGCTACTGGAAGTTAAATACCTCCTTACTGGAGATACGTGACTTCCGGGAGCAGCTATCTCTTAACTTTCAAAAGGGATTAGTGGGGGCGGTAACCGGGAGTAAGTGGTGGGTTAACGCCAAAGTTGGCATTAGGCGCTTTTCTGTTCAATATAGCCAACGCCTCGCCTTAAATAAGGCAGAAACAGAAAAGCGTTTAGAAACTAAGCTGGCCCGGGCGGTGGCTGGGGGGGATTCCCTAGGCATAGAACTAGCTAAGGGGGACCTGAAACGTGCGGCTAACGTGCGGTATGAAGGTCAAGTAGTTAGAGCTAGGCTAGATAGAGTGTCCAACGAAGCCGTGAATGTGGACGCGCAAGAGCGTAGAACTCCACTTCGTCGCAGCTCGGTCGGTCTCATTCGTCAAGTCAAACACCCGGAAGGACACACCCTTGTGTCGGCTCGGGAGATTTGCCGGGGATTTCGTGAGCATTTCATGGAACGGTTCACCCAACTGCCCGGACTCCGCGTCGAGGAGTTTGGCAGCTATTTAGCTGGCTCGCCCCGCCTGGAGGCGGCCCGAGCGGCTAGCTGTGATGGGCGCGTTACAGAGTGTGAGGTCTTGGCTGCACTGAAGCAGGTCGGCTACGACAAATCGCCGGGACTCGATGGTTTGCCCTATGAATTGTTCTTGAGGCTGTCGCACATCTTCGTACCTATTCTGGTCAATGTTTTCAATCACTGGTTTGAACAGGGTTCCATCCCCGGTCAAGTCACCAAGGGAGTGATCACATTGCTTCAGAAAAAGGGCCAAGATGGTGGGGAATTAGACGATTACAGGCCCATAACTCTGCTAAACACAGATTTAAAGATTTTGGCCAAAGTTCTTGCAAATCGGTTGCAGCTTGTTATCGCTGAGTTGGTCGAACCTGATCAGAATTATGCTGTGAAGGGGAGATCGATTCAAAACAACTTGCATCTGATGCGCACGATCATAGAGGGATTAGAAGACGACACCGAAGCCGCGCTGATCAATTTAGATCAGTCCAAAGCTTTTGACAGGGTCGACCATCGGTTCCTGGGATCTGTTTTAGAGGCCTCCGGTTTTACACCGGACTTCCGCAGATGGATCTCCATTTTGTATCGCGGGCCGACGGCAGTGGTGCAAGTGAATGGAATGCGATCGGAGTCTTTTGCCGTCTCTCGGTCGGTACGTCAGGGATGTCCGCTGTCTCCCCTGCTTTACGTCCTTGCCTTGGAGCCTTTTCTCCGCAGGCTTAGGATCGGGGAGCCTGGACTGGCCCTACGCGGTATTGCTCTTCCTGGCGGTGCGCGAGCCAGGGTATCCGCGTATGCCGATGATGTCACCGTGTTTGTGTCGTGCTTTCGAGACATTCTCGCGGTGACTAAGGCACTCAGAAGGTACGAAAAAGTGACAGGGGCCAAAGTCAACCTTAGCAAATCCAATGGCCTAAGGTTGGCTGCCTGGAGTGGCGCGGCTGCGCTCCCGGGCCTTTTCAACTGGACTGACGGCCCGGTTCGGATCCTCGGCGTATGGTTCGGACCCGGTCTCCAGCTTGATAAGAACTGGTCGGAAGTACAGTCTAAGGTCGAAGCGTCTGTAAGGATTTGGCTTCGAAGGGGGCTTTCCCTTAAAGGTCGGGCTGAGGCGTGCGTCACGTACGTCTTTCCGCTCATCCTTTACCGATTGGCTGTACTACCTCTGCCTGCGGACCGCCGAGCGGTTTTAACGCGTCTCCTTTTCTCGCTTTTGTGGGCAAAGGGGAAGCCGCTAGTCCGTAGACAGGTCTGTACTCAACGTCCTGATGTGGGAGGCTTGGGAATGCCCGACTTGGCGAGCCATTTGTATGCCGAGCGGTTATCATTCCTGAGCCGAACCTTGACAGAGGAGTCTGCGTGGGGCCCTGCGGTTGGAAGCGCTTTTCCTAACCTCATCCCTGACCACTTGGCCGAATGCCGACGTAAGCCAAGGAGTCAATCGCAGTTCTTCAACGAATGCCGAGCTGCGCTCAGAGTGCTGCCGGGGTCCAGTGACCTCGCCCGGTCTAGAAGGACATTCTATCGGGAGTTAGTGGTGGGGACCGCTTCGGATCCTCTTGGGGAGCGACTTGGATTGTCGGAGGAGGAGGCTCGCTCTCAGTGGAATTGGGCGCCAGGCAGGAGCTATCTCAATAATTCTGAGTTCTCTCTGACCTGGCGATTGGTTCGAAATGTGTTACCCCTCAATGACATACGATTCAAAATTGGTATGGCTATCAGCCCCTTTTGCCCACGTTGCGAGGAAGATGAAATTGAAACGGCGGAACATGCCTTTTTCACCTGCTCCAAACTTCGTGAATTTTGGACGTATGTCGGCGAGGTGACGGCTCGCATCACCCCCGATCGGGTGACGTGCTTGGATTTAGCATCCGTTGTCTTCAACATGGACCCCTTGTGGCCCAGGGAGAAACGTATGGTTTTGCTCGCGATCTTAGCCGTAGCTAGACTCGTGGTGTATACTTCTCGCTTAGAGATAGGGCGTGGGGGGGTGCCGCCTTCTTATTATGATTTGATTTCGTATTTTAAACACCAGCTTAAAATCAAAATCAAATCTGATAGAAGGAGGTTGCCTTCTTCACTTTTCAAAAGTAGGTGGATACACACCGCTAGTTTATGCGTGTTCACGCGGAATAGATTCGAGTTCGTGTTCCCTGCCTAGGCATGGCACACAGCGACCTCAAAGTCTCTTTGTCGAAAAAACAACCCCTTTTTAAAAAAAACAAAAAAACTGACCAGCAAATTCTTTGGCGCAGTCCCTATTAGCTAGTAGCATAAATGAGCTCTCTGTCCCCAGATTTATTTTAGGTGTCAGAACTCCTTCAGGATGCCCGTTCCCTAATTTATTTTATATCCCTGACCCGCCCTAAAAGTACTTATCCTGAAGGACACCGCACATCCCGACAAACCCATCCCTCCATTTCTTTTGCCCCCATAGAAACGCCCACTCCCAATTAGGAACTGACTCTCTTGCTTTCGGTTTTTACCGGAAGACAGCGAGCATTTCATACCTTAGATAGGTGGGGGGGACCCTACTAACTTATCTTAATTAGCATTTTCCTTGTTTCTTTATTTTTACCATCACTTTTATTTTTATTTATTTTTGGGGGATTATTTAAGGCTTAGTTTTTTGTTCTCCCACTCCCATCATCACACATGTACATAATCTTTGTAAATAAAATTCATTGAAACACCTGGGGATATTTTAAGTAGCTTAAGTCCATAGAGTGAATGTGGTATTATGGTGACTGAAACTAGTTTCTAGGGTATTCATAGACCAAGTGGACGACCCCCGACCCCCACTTTCCCCCCCATACCCCCTTTTGGCCTTGTGCCACATCTATTTAATGTATTTTGTATATTATTTGGATAAATAAATTGATTTTCTTCCGCTTTGTTGGCTTTTTGGCTAAGATCAGAGTGTAGTATCTGTTCTCAGATAAAACATTCTCGTTTTCCCAAAGACCAGGCGTTCCGCTTACCTAGCCTTGCGGCTAGGTTCAAAGCGTTTTTCTTTGACCAAGCCCCCTTTTGGGGCTTTAGTCACTTTTTTGTCCCCTCTTGGGACTTTTTTCTTTTCTTCTTTTCCCTGACTGTTGGGCTGACTTAAGCAGCTGGCAGGTTTCGGGGAGACTGACGAACCCGTAAAACGGTGAAGGTCTCCTCGTCTCCGAATCGGCGGGTCTAGTCCGACAGTCAGGTTCGTTCGCCCCTCTTGGGCCATTAATTATTTTTTATTCTTTCTTTCAGCGTCTGTCTGAGGTGCGCACTTAAGCAGCTGGCAGGTTTCGGGGAGACTGACGAACCCGTAAAACGGTGAAGGTCTCCTCGTCTCCGAATCGGCGGGTGTCGTGCCTCTTACAGACCCGTTTATAGATGGAAGCCACCCGGGCTTCAAAAAACTGTGTTGTCGTTGACAACAGCGAGGAAGGTGTGACCGCGGAGGGCACCTTGTTAGATTTGGTGAATCGTACTCCTGAGTACGACCTAATGATGGTGGGGATAACCGTGCCGAGCGGTTCTCCGACCTGGAAGGGGGGTTGCACACCCGAGTGCGCCCCAGTCGTGTTGGAGGGGGGTTGCACGCCCGAGTGCGCCCCAGTCGTGTTGGAGGGGGGTTGCACGCCCGAGTGCGCCCCAGTCGTTTTGGAGGGGGTTTGCACGCCCGAGTGCGCCCCGGTCGTGTTGGAGGGGGGTTGCACGCCCGAGTGCGCCCCGGTCGTGTTGGAGGGGGGTTGCACACCCGAGTGCGCCCCAGTCGTATTGGAGGGGGGTTGCACACCCGAGTGCGCCCCAGGAGGTGTTGCCTCGCCGGGCACCTCAGTTTCGGTTATGGAGGGTGTGGCACCGAGCGGCACTCCAGTCGGGTCGTTTTCTATGGCAGGGGGTAGCATGCCCGAATGCACCCAAACCATAAGTTTTGGCGAATTCAGTGACACCCCATTCTTTAATCAGAAGCCAATAAGAAAGTGCCAGTCTCTAGACTTGGAGGTGGCACAGAGACAGTATAGGCCAAAGTCGTTTCTTGGGTGCTCCTCGGGGGGATCATCAACCGACAGCTCTGAGGGAGACGAGAGTAGGCCTGAAAGACCAAGAGTTAGGAAAGGGGCCAAAAAGGTCTTGCCAGAAAAGACACTTAATAAGGACTCCAAAGGAACCACATCGACGTGGGGACCCCAGGCCCAGAAGACTCCAGAGGAGTACAGGCGACTCTTCAGAGATAAATACGCCGACTTCACCGACGGAAGTACAATCAAAGTAGTCCCGGGCACTCTGGAGAGACTAAAGAGACGAATAGTCTCATTGGTTACAACTGATACAAAGACGAAGGGGCTGACTGGGGTCCCCAAGGACAAAATAATGAAAATACTTGGGGATCTGAAGATCCCAGCTACTTACGTAGTAAAGCGATCATACGCTATGTATGATATTCTGCTCCCTAACGTGGCAGAAGCCGAAAGAGTGGCGAAATGGGAGCATACGAGTAACGGGATAAAATTGACTCCCGAATATTTATCCAAGAGGAGGACAACTGTGTCAGTTCTCGGCGTCCCATGCTGTGTCGCCTTCGAACACATAGGCGCCATTATGTCACAGTATGGCGACGTTGAGGCAGTGTTCCCAGTCCGTGGTCCCCGAAATATCCAGACGGGGGACTACAAAATCCTTATGCGACTCACCCGTGAAGGATTCCGGGAGATACCGGCGCAGTTATACTGCGAAACCTGGTCGATGCCAGTGATAGTGGAGGGAAGGAGGCCGGTTTGTTGGCACTGTCAGACGTCGGGGCATATGGCAAAGGAGTGCCCCAAAAGGAACCCACCAAAGACCCCGGTGGCAGTGCCAACAGTGACAACAAATGTCCCCAAACCAACAGTACCGGAAGAAGTACCGGAAGTACCGGAAGAAGAAAAAGGTTGGAACAAGGTGGCAGCCAAGAAGGGGAAAAAGACGACTCCAAGCACGAGCGAGAAACCCGCTAAACCACCAACCGCAGCAGGAGATCAGCCTGCACCTGCGGTCAAACGGAAGTTTCAGTTCCCCTCATCAGGATCAGACGAAAATAACGACTCTGAGGAGGACATGACTGTGGAAGGAGTACCGCCGGTCCAGAAGCCCAAGAAGGACACCAGGGCAAAGAAGAGCCGAGACCAGAAAGCGACATGTCCAGACAAAGAAATCGTTCAACCACCCAAACCCCAATCTCCAGAACCCGAAGTTGTGGTTGAACAAAATACCCCTCCCCAATCCAACACCCCTGAAGAGATATCCATGGCCGTAGCATCGGCCGAGGCAGATGAACCGCCTAAAAGCCCATATAAAACTGCCAAACAACCAGAGGCAGCTGTAGCCGACAAGGTAGCGGCGGAGGAAGCTGTTGCCGACAAGGTAGCGGCGGAGGAAGCTGTTGCCGACAAGGTAGCTATGGAGGAAACTGTTGCTGACGAGGAAGTGCCGGAAGAAGTTACGGCGAAAACTGCACCCACTCCTCCACCAGTTAGACAAGAAAGATCCCGGAAGCTCCCTTTCCTGCCTGGGGGAAGAATTTGTGAGGCGGACGCAACACTTGTCCAGTCGGACCTAAGTAATAAGCAGAGGGGTTATCTGAAACAGTTAGGAGCGTTCACACATGTGAAAGGGAAAAGAGTCGATAACCCTCTGAACTTCCGGGATGCCCCAATGATAACTACCTTTATCAGGCATGATAAAGGTAGTAGGGCACGCGCCCTTTGGAGAATGGTGGAGGAGGGAAGGATGGCTATTCCGGGGGTTACCTTAGTTGACGAGGAGCATCCATCAAAAAAGAAATTGGCTTCGAAATGTCCGGGGAGGGTCCCCATTTATGTTCATCCCTCATTTTTTCGGGCTTTAAAGCTAACCTTTCCCCTGGACGTGGGAGGTCTGGCTCGAGACGGACGGATTTCGTCCGAACTGCTGACTGGCAGTCTTGGTCAGGCCTTCGGCGTCCTCACTCCCGAGGACTTTAGGCCCGTCTGCGACATATAAATAAAGGATAATGGCTTTAAACCTGGCCACATTGAATGTGAGGGGCATGAGATCTCGAAGCAAGGCTGTTCGCGTGCTGAGGGATCTCGTGGCCCTTAAGGTAGATATAGCTGCGATCGAGGAGACCCACTTCGTTTTGTATGGGGATTGTGATGTGCTGACTGACGACTATGACGTCATCTCAGCATATGGCAATGTCCGTAGTTGTGGTGTCTCTTTGCTAGTGAGACGCACTCTGTCCGCGACAGTGCGCGTTGTTCATACGGATGCGGAAGGACGGTTGGTCGTAGTCGATGTTGCCGTTGACAGCAGCAAGTTTCGGATCGTTGCGGTTTATGCGCCTAACGCTGTTGGTGAGAGGGTTTCCTTTTTTCGACGGTTGGAGACGTTTCTCGGGGGTCCGGAGCGTGTAGTATTAATGGGGGATTGGAATGCCATCCTTGACCCCAAGATAGATAAGGTCGGGGGTAATAGAGGGTCGGATAGGTGTGATAGCAGTCTGTCTGACCTGATCGCCTCATGCGATCTTGTCGACAGATTTCGCGTTGATCACCCAGGGCGGGAGATGTGGACGTGGCATACTAGCGCGGCCTTCTGTTCGAGTACTTACTTGGACAGAATGTTAGTTAGAAGAGGCGACATAGATTTCTTATCTTGTCCCACGTTCACTTGGTTAGGTCACTCGGACCATAAATTGGTTATGGCCCGTTTGAGTTTAAGCGATAGGCCTAGGTTAGCTGGGTACTGGAAGTTGAATACCTCCTTACTGGAGATACCCGACTTCCGGGACAAGCTAACGTTACTACTTCAGCGGGCTTTAGTGGGGGCGGTTATCGGGAGTAGTTGGTGGGTGAAAACTAAGGTTTACGTTAGACGCTTTTGTGTCCGCTATAGCCAGCGCCTCGCTCAAGATAGGGCTAGGACACAGAAGCGTGTAGATGATAAGATGACCCGGGCGGTGGCTGGGGGGGATCCCCTAGAGATAGCCTTAATTAAGGGGGACCTCAATCGCTTGGCTAGCGAGCGATATGAAGGTCAAGTAGTTCGAGCTAGGTTAAAGAAAGTCTCTAACGAAGCTGTGAACGTTGACGCTGTTGAGCGTAAGGCTGCTTTACGTCGTGGCTCGGATGGGTACATTCGGAAGGTGAATAACCTGGAAGGACATACCCTGGTATCTACTCGTGAGATTTGCGAGGGGTTCCGCGAGCATTTGGAGGATCGCTTCACCCAACTACCCAGACTCCGCGGCCAGGAGTTTGACAGCTATTTGGCTGACTCGCCCCGCCTAGAGGCGGCCCGAGCAGCTGGCTGTGATGGGGACGTTACAGAGGGTGAGATCATTACTGCGTTGAAGCAGGTCGGCTACAACAAATCTCCAGGACTCGATGGTCTGCCATACGAAGTTTACTTGAGGCTGTCGCCCATGTTTGTTCCTCTTCTGAAGGATGTGTTTAACCACTGGTTTGTTCAGGGCTCGATCCCTGGGCAGGTTACCAAAGGAGTGGTCACATTGTTGAAGAAGGGGGGCCAACCTGGTGGGGGGAATTTAGATGATTACAGGCCCATAACTCTGCTAAACACAGAGTTAAAGATTTTGGCCCGTGTTCTTGCGAATCGTTTGCAGGTTGTTATCGCTGACTTGATCGAACCTGAGCAGAACTATGCTGTGAAGGGGAGGTCAATTCAAAACAATTTGCATCTGGTTCGCACGATCCTAGAGGGTATAGAAGACGACACTGAAGCCGCGCTGATCAATTTAGATCAGTCCAAGGCTTTCGATAGGGTCGACCATGGTTTCTTGGAATCTGTTCTAGAGGCTGCCGGTTTTAATCCGGACTTCCGCAAGTGGGTCTCGATTCTGTACCGTCTGCCGACGGTAGCGGTGCAAGTAAACGGTAGGCTTTCGGAGTCGTTCGTGGTTTCTCGTTCGGTACGTCAGGGTTGTCCGCTGTCGCCCCTGCTTTATGTCCTGGCGTTGGAGCCCTTCCTTCGCAAATTAAGGGACGGGGCGGCAACACCAGTCCTGCGCGGAATCGCTATCCCTCCTCACTATGCGCGAGCCAGGGTTTCCGCGTATGCCGATGATGTCACCGTTTTTGTGTCCAGCCGTGAAGACATAGAAGCGGTGATTAAGGCGCTCGCTCGGTACGAAGAAGTGACAGGGGCCATTGTCAACCGCAGCAAGTCCAATGGCCTGCGGTTGGCTGCCTGGAGCGGAGAGACCGCACTTCCAGGTGACTTCAACTGGACCGATGGCCCGGTTCGGATCCTTGGCGTTTGGTTCGGACCGGGTCTCCAGCTGGAGAAGAATTGGTCGGAAGTACAGGCAAAGGTCGAATCGTCTGTGAGGACTTGGATTCGAAGGAAACTTTCCTTGAAGGGGAGAGCGGAGGCGTGCGCCACTTACGTCTTTCCTCTCATCCTTTACCGACTGTCTGTACTCCCGCTGCCTGTGGACCGCCTTCTTGCTTTCACGCGCTTGCTCTTTTCACTTCTGTGGAATGGGCGGAAAGCATACGTCCGCAGACAGGTCTGTACGCAACGTCCGTGTGATGGAGGCTTGGGGATGCCTGACTTGGCAAGTCATAGACATGCTGAGAGACTGGCTTTCCTGAGTCGTACTTTGACGGAAGAAGCTCCGTGGGTCCCTGCGGTTGAGGACGCCTTTCCCAACCTCATACCCGACCACTCGGTCGAAGGTCGACGTAGGCCAAGAGGAGAGTCGCTGTTCGTCACCGAATGCCGAGCCGCGCTTAAGGCGTTGCCGAGGTCCAGTGACCTTGCCCGGTCTAGGAAGAGACTGTATCGGGATCTAGTGGAGGGGTCCGCTTCGGATCCACTTGGGAGACGGCTGGGATTGTCGACGGAGGAGGCTCGCTCCCAGTGGAGTTGGGCGCCAGGCCAGAGTTATCTCAACAATTCTGAGTACTCTCTGACCTGGCGACTTGTTCGGAACGCACTGCCCCTCTATGGCAGATTATGCAGGGATGGCATAAGGGACGTCCCCTTGTGCCCGCGCTGTGAGGACAATGAGGAAGAAACGGCCGAGCACGCCTTCTTCACTTGCAGAAAATTACGTCTTCTCTGGGAGTATGTCAGAGAGGTAACGGCTCGCATCGACGCCGAGCAGCCGCTGGTCCTGGATGTAGCATTCGTCATCAACAACGTAGCGCCGCCGTGGTCTAGAGAGAAGCGAATGGTGTTTCTTGTGATCCTGGCCGTAGCTAGGTTAGTGACGTGGGTTACACGTCTAGATGAGGTTCATGGGGTTGGGTCTGTTTCGGATCGTGATCTGGTTGTTTACTTTAAGCATCAGCTTAAAGTGAAAATCAGATGCGATTGGAAACGACTACATCGCATGGAGTTCAATAGAAGATGGGTGCACAACACTAGTTTGTGCATTCGACGAGGGTCCAGGTTTGAATACGTTTTCCCGCCTTAGCATGGCGCAGACGGTACTGGGTCCTACGGAACCCAGCCCAGTATAAAACAAAATTATTTTTTATTAGCCTAGTCGAACTATAAGCTAGTAGGAGTAAATGATGTCCTGTCCCAACTTTGTTTTTTCTGCAGGCACTAGAGAGCTTCCAAAGATGCCCACTCCACATATTTATTTTGTCCCCGGCTGATGAAACCCTTGGCAATATTATCTTGGAAGACGCCATCCATTCCCGTACCCAGATCCCGATTAATTTATTTTCAGAACGCCCCGCTTTATTCCCACTCCCATTTAGGGGTCGACCTGCTTGTTTTCGGCTTTGAGCCGGAAAACAGTGGGCGGTCCGCACTTAGCAAGAGGGTAGGGAAGGGTCCTACTAACCACCCCTTATCATTTTATTTGGTTCTTTATTTTTCTTTCTTTTTGGGTGTTTTTAATGTGTATCCCAATCCCACGTTATTTCATGGTTTCATGTATCATTTTGGGGATATTTTAAGTAGGGTTAAGCCATAGAGTGACTGTGAATTTTTTAGTGTGAATGTCTAGCTTAGGGTAGAGTAGGTTTTTGTCATTGTGCATTTTCTTTGCTTTTTGTCAAATAAAAAATGTCTTTGTTTTTGTCTTTGTTTGAAATAAAAAATGTCAAACTGTTGTTTTTTAAATGTCACAATGACCCCCGACCCCCACCTTCCCCCCTTCCACAGTGGGCTTTTATGCCTAAGGTGGTATGCATTCTGGGAATGTAATCTTAACTCTAGGAGTTAATGTTTTCCAGGATGCATCCATCTAAATAAATGTTGGCTTTTTGGCTAAGATCAAAGTGTAGTATCTGTTCTCGGCATTTTTGCCTTGAGATAAAGTGTATTATCTAGTCCTATCCGATAGGTGTCGATCTTACACTCTCGAATCAAAAATCAGATTATCATTTTATTTTTGAATCCCTTTTCCTTTTGTTCACTTCCTCTCCCCTAAAGTACGGCCTGATACGCGCCCACTGTCGGGATCTCTCTCTTACCGCTTAATACTCGTACTCCTCCAAATTTCGCCATAGGCGCTCACATCGACGAATTCAGGAACTTCCCCCTCCCCCCAATTCGGCCTGGGGCGCTCATACTGGCGAACCTCACCTAATTTGGCCTGAGGCGCCACACCGGCGAATGCTGAAACTCCTCCTCCCCAAATTTCGCCTGAGGCGCACCGAATGCCGACACTCCCCCTCGCCCGCAAATTTCGCCTGAGGCGCCCCACTGCCGATACCCCGCCCCTCCCCCAAATTTCGCCTGTGGCGCTCACACCGGTGAATGCCGGAACTCCCCCCCTCCCCCAAATTCGGCATAATTTCGCCTGAGGCGCTCATACCGCCGACTGCCGACATTCCCCCTCCCTAAATTCGGCCTGAGGTGCCCGACTGCTGACATTCCGCCGCCCCAGATTTGACCTGAGGCGCCCCACCGCCGAATGCCGACACTCCTCCTCCCCAGATTTGGCCTGAGGCGCCCCACCGCCAAATGCCGACCCACCCTTCCACCGCCGAATGCCGATACCGCCCCCCCCATGTAATGCATGGGATGAGTGCATCATGACAACGGAACCGAATCGACCCTACCTCTACACGTCTCAAAAAAGGAGGAGGTAATGCATGGGATCAGTGCATCATGACAACGGAACCGATACGACCCTACCTCAACACGTCTCAAATAAGGAGGAGATAATGCATGGGATGAGGGCATCATGACAACGGAACCGATACGACCCTACCTCAACACTTCTCAAATAAGGAGGAGATAATGCATGGGATGAGGGCATCATGACAACGGAACCGATACGACCCTACCTCAACACTTCTAAAAAAAGGAGGAGGTAATGCATGGGATCAGTGCATCATGACAACGGAACCGATACTACCCTACCTCAACACTCTCAAAAAAGGAGGAGGTAATGCTCACACCGGCGAATACCGTACCCCCCCCCCCCCCAATTTGGCCTGAAAGGAAAACTGCCACTCTCTGACGTCATGATGACCTGATACAACCGGACACAATTTAGGTCAAGACCGGGTACATCCGGCAAGGGATTATGGGACAAGTGCGGATGTGATTGAGCAACCCTTGTTTCACTACACACTCGTAACGTAGGATTCCTATGTTGTTATTGATGCAACCGGAAAGAAGTTATTGGATGATCTGATACAACCGGACACAATTTAGGGCAAGACCGGGTACATCCGGCAAAGGGATTATGGGATGCTTATAGTGACTCGGCATTTTTATCGGATTAGTATATAAATACATTAGATTATTTCGAATTTAGTACATATTAACGTTGAAATTTCGTGAAAAATAAGAAAAAACTGCTACCTTTTGTCGGAAAGTGGTCCGGTTGACTGTCAGCGAGTGAATCGTTTGTCGTGATTTTTAGATATTATGATTCCGGGATATGTACGGTGCTAAAGATATCAACTTTTTGACATGTCGCCGCGTAGTTTTTGAGGAGTATCTGGACATACAAACAAACAGACAGACAGACATACAGACAACTGCCCTTTATATAATAGACTAGCGGGGCTACCCGGCGTTGCTCGGGGTCATAAAAACATATATTTGAAGAAAGATCGTGTGTGTAACATCTTTATATTCAAACTTCTATGTCCGCCCCCTCTCTCTATAGCCGTCTCTTTATCTGCTACCTTTCTCTTTCCTGGTCGCCCCATTTCGCCGCTACTTTCTAATTTTGCCTTTTGCAAAAGCTGTTTCTTCCCCACCATTTCTCCTATTGCCCAGGGTAATAGTATGACATATTTCTATAAAAAGTAACACCTCTATCTGCGCCTTCTATATAGGTACTTATCTCCACCCCGGTGTTCATACTATATACGTATCTATCATCACCCCGGTGCGCATACTATATACGTACCTATCGCCGCCCCAGTGCACATACTATATACGTACCTATCGCCGCCCCGGTGCAGATACTATTTAAGTACCTATCGCCGTCCCAGTGCGAATGCTAAATAGTACCTATCGTTGCCCCGGTGTGAATGCTAAATACATACCTATTGCGCCCCGGTGTGCATGCTACATAAGTACCTATCGCTGCCCTAGTGCGAATACTAAAGACATACCAATTGCGCTCCGGTGTGCATGCTACATAAGTACCTATCACTGCCCTAGTGCGAATAATTAATATGTACATATTGCCGCTTTGGTGTGAATGCTAAATACGTACCTATCGCCGGCCCAGTGCGAATGCTAAATACGTACCTATAGCCGCCCTGGTGCGAATGCTAAATACGTACCTATAGCCGCCCCAGTGCGAATGCTAAATACGTACCTATCACCACTACAGTGCGAATGCGAAATACATACCTTTCGCCGCCCCGGTACGCATGCAATATATGTACTGATCGCCGCCGCAGAGCGCATGCTATGTACGTACTTATTGCTGCCCGTGTGTACATGCTATATACGTAGCTATCGCCACCCCTGAATTCTGAATACGTACCTATCGCCGCCCTGGTGTAGAAGCTAAATACGTACATATCGCCGCCCCGGTGCGAATGCTAAATACATACCTATCGCCGCCCCGGTGTGAATTCAAAATACGTACCTATTGCCGCCCCGGTGTGAATTCTAAATACGTACCTATCGCCGCCCCGGTGCGGAAGCTAAATACGTACATATCGCTGCCCCGGTTTGAATGCTAAATACGTACCTATCGCCGCCCCGGTGTGAATTTTAAATATGTACCTTTCGCCGCCCGGTGTGAATTTTAAATATGTACCTTTCGCCGCCCCTGTGCGCATGCTATATACGTACCTATCGCCGCCTCGGTGCGCGTGCTATATATGAACCGATCGCTTACTCAGTGCGCATGCTAAATACATACCTATCACTGCCCCGGTGTGCATACTATATACATACTTATTACCGCCCATGTGCACATGCTATATAAGTACCTATCACCACTGCTGAATGCTAAATAAGTACCTATCGCCGCCCCGGTGTGGAAGCTAAATACAGACATATCGCCGCCCCTAAATTTGGGCAGACCCTAAAAAATTTGGCCTGACCCCTAAAATTTTCCCCGTCCCCTAAATCTCTCCAGCCTCTAATTTTTCACTCTCCCCCAACCATGAGAAATATTTTGACTTCAAAACAAAAAAAAAACAAAAAAATTTGGCCTGACCCCTAAAAAGTTCGTCCTGATCCCTAAAATTTTCCCCGACCCCTAAAGATCTCCAGCCCCCTAATGTTTCACTCTCTTACAACCATTAGATATATTTTGACTTCAAAACAAAAAAAAACAAAAAAATTTGGCCTGACCCCTAAAAAGTTCGTCCTGACCCCTAAAATTTTCCCCGACCCCTAAATCTCTCCAGCCCCCTAATTTTTAACTCTCCTCCAACCATGAACAATATTTTGACTTCAAAACAAAAAAAAACAAAAAAATTTGGCCTGACCCCTAAAAAGTTCGTCGTGACCCCTAAAATTTTCCCCGACCCCTAAATCTCTCCAGCCCCCTAATTTTTCACTCTCCCCCAACCATGAGATATATTTTGACTTCAAAACAAAAAAAAACAAAAAAATTTGGCCTGACCCCTAAAAAGTTCGTCCTGACCCCTAAAATTTTCCCCGACCCCTAAATCTCTCCAGCCCCCTAATTTTTCACTCTCCTCCAACCATGAAGAAATATTTTGACTTCAAAACAAAAAAAAACAAATAAATTTGGCCTGACCCCTAAAAAGTTCGTCCTGACCCCTAAAATTTTCCCCGACCCCTAAATCTCTCCAGCCCTCTAATTTTTCACTCTCCCCCAACCCTGAGAAATATTTCGACTTCAAAAAAAAAAAAAAAAAAAAAAAAAAAAATTTGGCCTGACCCCTCAAAAGTTCGTCCTGACCCCTAAAATTTTCCCCGACACCTAAATCTCTCCAGCCCCCTAATTTTTCACTCTCCCCCAACCATGAGATATATTTTGACTTCAAAACAAAAAAAAAACAAAAAAATTTGGCCTGACCCCTAAAAAGTTCGTCCTGACCCCTAAAATTTTCCCCGACCCCATAATCTCTCCAGCCCCCTAATTTTTCACTCTCCCCCAACCATGAGAAATATTTTGACTTCAAAACAAAAAAAAACAAAAAAATTTGGCCTGACCCCTAAAAAGTTCGTCCTGACCCCTAAAATTTTCTCCGACCCCTAAATCTCTCCAGACCCCTAATTTTTCACTCTCCCCCAACCCTGAGAAATATTTTGAGTTCAAAACAAAAAAAAAGAAAAAAATTTGGCCTGACCCCTAAAAAGTTCGTCCTGACCCCTAAAATTTTCCCCGACCCCTAAATCTCTCCAGCCCATTAATTTTTCACTATCCCCCAACCATGAGAAATATTTTGACTTCAAAACAAAAAAAAACAAAAAAATTTGGCCTGACCCCTAAAAAGTTCGTCCTGACCCCTAAAATTTTTCCCGACCCCTAAATCTCTCCAGCCCCCTAATTTTTTACTCTCCCCCAACCCTGAGAAATATTTTGAGTTCAAAACCAAAAAAAAGAAAAAAATTTGGCCTGACCCCTAAAAAGTTCGTCCTGACCCCTAATATTTTCCCCGACCCCTAAATCTCTCCAGCCTCCTTATTTTTCACTCTCCCCCAACCCTGAGAAATATTTTGAGTTCAAAACCAAAAAAAAGAAAAAAATTTGGCCTGACCACATAAAAAGTTCGTCCTGACCCCTAAAATTTTTCCCGACCCCTAAATCTCTCCAGCCCCCTAATTTTTCACTCTCCCCAACCATGAGATATATTTTGACTTCAAAACAAAAAAAAACAAAAAAATTTGGCCTGACCCCTAAAAAGTTCGTCCTGACCACTAAAATTTACTTCGACCCCTAAATCTCTCCAGCCCCCTAATTTTTCACTCTCCCCCAACCATGAGATATATTTTGACTTCAAAACAAACAAAAAACAAAAAAATTTGGCCTGACCCCTAAAAAGTTCGTCCTGACCCCTAAAATTTTCCCCGACCCCTAAATCTCTCCAGCCCTCTAATTTTTCACTCTCCCCCAACCCTGAGAAATATTTCGACTTCAAAAAAAAAAAAAAAAAAAAAAAAAAAAAATTTGGCCTGACCCCTCAAAAGTTCGTCCTGACCCCTAAAATTTTCCCCGACACCTAAATCTCTCCAGCCCCCTAATTTTTCACTCTCCCCCAACCATGAGATATATTTTGACTTCAAAACAAAAAAAAAACAAAAAAATTTGGCCTGACCCCTAAAAAGTTCGTCCTGACCCCTAAAATTTTCCCCGACCCCATAATCTCTCCAGCCCCCTAATTTTTCACTCTCCCCCAACCATGAGAAATATTTTGACTTCAAAACAAAAAAAAACAAAAAAATTTGGCCTGACCCCTAAAAAGTTCGTCCTGACCCCTAAAATTTTCTCCGACCCCTAAATCTCTCCAGACCCCTAATTTTTCACTCTCCCCCAACCCTGAGAAATATTTTGAGTTCAAAACAAAAAAAAAGAAAAAAATTTGGCCTGACCCCTAAAAAGTTCGTCCTGACCCCTAAAATTTTCCCCGACCCCTAAATCTCTCCAGCCCATTAATTTTTCACTATCCCCCAACCATGAGAAATATTTTGACTTCAAAACAAAAAAAAACAAAAAAATTTGGCCTGACCCCTAAAAAGTTCGTCCTGACCCCTAAAATTTTTCCCGACCCCTAAATCTCTCCAGCCCCCTAATTTTTTACTCTCCCCCAACCCTGAGAAATATTTTGAGTTCAAAACCAAAAAAAAGAAAAAAATTTGGCCTGACCCCTAAAAAGTTCGTCCTGACCCCTAATATTTTCCCCGACCCCTAAATCTCTCCAGCCTCCTTATTTTTCACTCTCCCCCAACCCTGAGAAATATTTTGAGTTCAAAACCAAAAAAAAGAAAAAAATTTGGCCTGACCACATAAAAAGTTCGTCCTGACCCCTAAAATTTTTCCCGACCCCTAAATCTCTCCAGCCCCCTAATTTTTCACTCTCCCCAACCATGAGATATATTTTGACTTCAAAACAAAAAAAAACAAAAAAATTTGGCCTGACCCCTAAAAAGTTCGTCCTGACCACTAAAATTTACTTCGACCCCTAAATCTCTCCAGCCCCCTAATTTTTCACTCTCCCCCAACCATGAGATATATTTTGACTTCAAAACAAACAAAAAACAAAAAACTTTGGCCTGACCCCTAAAAAGTTCGTCCTGACCCCTAAAATGTTCCCTGACCCCTAAATCTCTCCAGCCCCTAATTTTTCACTCTCCCCCAACCATGAGAAATATTTTGACTTCAAAACAAAAAAAAACAAAAAAATTTGGCCTGACCCCTAAAAAGTTCGTCCTGACCCCTAAAATTTTCCCCGACCCCTAAATCTCTCCAGCCCCCTAAGTTTTCACTCTCCCCCAACCCTGAGAAATATTTTGAGTTCAAAACCAAAAAAAAGAAAAAAATTTGGCCTGACCCCTAAAAAGTTCGTCCTGACCCCTAAAATTTTTCCCGACCCCTAAATCTCTCCAGCCCCCTAATTTTTCACTCTCCCCCAACCCTGAGAAATAGTTCGACTTAAAAAAAAAAATAAAAAAAATTTGGCCCGACCCCTAAAAAGTTCGTCCTGACCCCTAAAATTTTCCCCGACCCCTAAATCTCTCCAGCCCCCTAATTTTTCACTCTCCCTCAACCATGAGATATATTTTGAGTTCAAAACCAAAAAAAACAAAAAAATTTGGCCTGACCCCTAAAAAGTGCGTCCTGACCCCTAAAGTTTTCACCGACCCCTAAATCTCTCCAGCCCCCTAATTTTTCACTCTCCCCCAACCATGAGAAATATTTTGAGTTCAAAACAAAAAAAAACAAAAAAATTTGGCCTGACCCCTAAAAAGTTCGTCCTGACCCCTAAAATTTTTCCCGACCCCTAAATCTCTCCAGCCCCCTAATTTTTCACTCTCCCCCAACCCTGAGAAATATTTTGAGTTCAAAACAAAAAAAAACAAAAAAATTTGGCCTGACCCCTAAAAAGTTCGTCCTGACCCCTAAAATTTTCCCCGACCCCTTAATCTCTCCAGCCCCCTAATTTTTCACTCTCCCCCAACCATGAGATATATTTTGACTTCAAAACAAAAAAAAACAAAAAAATTTGGCCTGACCCCTAAAAAGTTCGTCCTCACCCCTAAAATTTTTCCCGACCCCTAAATCTCTCCATCCCCCTAATTTTTCACTCTCCCCCAACCCTGAGAAATATTTTCAGTTCAAAACCAAAAAAAACAAAAAAATTTACCTAACCCCTAAAAAGTTCGTCCTGACCCCTAAAATTTTCCCCGAGCCCTAAATCTCTCCAGCCCCCTAATTTTCACTCTCCCCCAACCCTGAGAAATATTTTCAGTTCAAAACCCAAAAAAACAATAAAATTTACCTAACCCCTAAAAAGTTTGTCCTGACCCCTAAAATTTTCCCCGACCCCTAAATCTCTCCAGCCCCCTAATTTTTCACTCCCCCCCAACCCTGAGAAATATTTTCTGTTCAAAACCAAAAAAAACAAAAAATTTACCTAACCCCTAAAAAGTTCGTCCTGACCCCTAAAATTTTCCCCGACCCCTAAATCTCTCCAGCCCCCTAATTTTTCACTCTCCCCCAACCATGAGATATATTTTGACTTCAAAACAAAAAAAAACAAAAAAATTTGGCCTGACCCCTAAAAAGTTCGTCCTGACCCCTAAAATTTTCTCCGACCCCTAAATCTCTCCAGCCCCCTAATTTTTCACTCTCCCCTAACCCTGAGAAATATTTTGACTTCAAAACAAAAAAAACAAAAAAATTTGGCCTGACCCCTAAAAAGTTCTGCCTGACCCCTAAAATTTTCCCCGAGCCCTCAATCTCTCCAGCCCCCTAATTTTTCACTCTCCCCCAACCCTAAGAAATATTTTGAGTTCAAAACAAAAAAATGTTATTTAACATGTATACAAATATTAGTGAAAACAATGGCGGAGCATAATTATTTCTCTTTTTACTTTACTTATTGACACGTTATTTAACATGTATAAAAATATAAGTGAAAACAATGGTGGAGCATAATTATTTTTCTTCTTTCTTTACTTATTGAGACGTTATTTAATACGTATACAAATATTAGTGAAAACAGTGGCGGAGCATAATTATTTCTCTTTTTACTTTACTTATTGAGACGTTATTTAACATGTATTCAAATATTAGTGAAAACAATGGCGGAGCATAATTATATTTCTTCTTACTTTACATATTGAGACGTTATTTAATATGTATACACATTTTAGTGAAAACAGTGGTGGAGCATAATTATTTTTCTTCTTACTTTACTTATTTAGACGTTATATCATATGTATACAAATATTAGTGAAAACAATGGTGGAGCATAATTATTTTTCTACTTACTTTACTTATTGAGACGTTATTTAATATGTATACAAATATTAGTGAAAACAGTGGTGGAGCATAATTATTTTTCTTCTTACTTTACTTATTGAGACGTTATTTAATATGTATACAAATATTAGTGAAAACAATGGTGGAGCATAATTATTTATTACTTTAATTTTACTGATACTACACTAACTTCACACCTCTCAAAAAGAAGGAGGTTATACCTGGGAGGATGGTATCATGTCAACAGAAGAAATGCAGTTAGGATTAAGCAACCCTGGCTTCACTACAAACTCGTGTTCAAAAAAGTGCCGTTATTGATTAAGCAACCCTGGCTTCACTGTGGATTCATGTTCAAAAAAGTGCCGTTAGTAATTAAGCAACCCTTGCTTCACTATGGACTCATGTTCAAAAAAATGCCGTTAGGGATTAAGCAACAGTTGCTTCAATAAAAACTTATGTTTCGTTGGGATAAGGCAACCCGTGCTTCACTATAAACTCATGTTCAAAAAAGTGCCGTTAGGGATTTCCTCTGACGTCATTTCCTGCTTAAATCGTTACTTTGCATTATGCCGACAATCCCCCATCTCCAAATTGGGCCTGAGGCGCACCACCGGCGAATGCCGACACTCCACCAAATTGGGCCTGAGTCGCTCACACTGGCGAATGCCGACACTCCCCCAAATTCGGCCTGAGGCGCTCATACTGGCGAATGCCGACACTCCTCCCCGAATTTCGCCTGAGGCGCCCCACCGCCGAATGCCGACACTCACCCTCCCCAGATTTGGCCTGAGGCGCCCCACCGCCGAATGCCGATACCCCCCCCCCCCTCTTCCCCAAATTTCTCCTGAGGCGCTCACACCGGCGAATGCCGACACCCCCCACACCCACCCCAAGTTTTCAATATGTATACAATATGTATAGAAATATTAGTGAAAACAATGGGGGAGCATACAAATATTAGTGAAAACAGTGGGGGAGCATACAAATATTAGTGAAAACAGTGGGGGAGCATAATTATTTATTACTTTAATTTTACTGATACTACACTAACTTCACACCTCTCAAAAAGGAGGAGGTAATACCTAGGAGGATGTTATGTCAACAGAAAAAATGTGGTTAGGATTAAGCAACCCTTGCTTCACTATAAACTCATGTTAAAAAAAGTGCCGTTATTGATTAAACAACACTTGCGTCACTATAAACGCATGTATCAAAAAGTGCCATTAGTAGTTAAGCAACCCTTGCATCACTATGGACTCATGTTCAAAAAAGTGCCGTTAGTAAGTAAGCAACCCATGCTTGACTATGGACTCGTGTTCAAAAAAAGTGCCGTTTGTGATTAAGCAACACTTGCTTCACTATAAACTCATTTTCAAAAAAGAGCCGTTAGGGATTTCCTCTGACGTCATTTCCTGCTTAAATCGTGACTTTGCATTATGCCGACAATCCCCCATCTCCAAATTGGGCCTGAGGCGCACCACCGGCGAATGCCGACACTCCACCAAATTGGGCCTGAGTCGCTCACACTGGCGAATGCCGACACTCCCCCAAATTCGGCCTGAGGCGCTCATACTGGCGAATGCCGACACTCCTCCCCGAATTTCGCCTGAGGCGCCCCACCGCCGAATGCCGACACTCACCCTCCCCAGATTTGGCCTGAGGCGCCCCACCGCCGAATGCCGATACCCCCCCCCCCTCTTCCCCAAATTTCTCCTGAGGCGCTCACACCGGCGAATGCCGACACCCCCCACACCCACCCCAAGTTTTCAATATGTATACAATATGTATAGAAATATTAGTGAAAACAATGGGGGAGCATACAAATATTAGTGAAAACAGTGGGGGAGCATACAAATATTAGTGAAAACAGTGGGGGAGCATAATTATTTATTACTTTAATTTTACTGATACTACACTAACTTCACACCTCTCAAAAAGGAGGAGGTAATACCTAGGAGGATGTTATGTCAACAGAAAAAATGTGGTTAGGATTAAGCAACCCTTGCTTCACTATAAACTCATGTTAAAAAAAGTGCCGTTATTGATTAAACAACACTTGCGTCACTATAAACGCATGTATCAAAAAGTGCCGTTAGTAGTTAAGCAACCCTTGCATCACTATGGACTCATGTTCAAAAAAGTGCCGTTAGTAAGTAAGCAACCCATGCTTGACTATGGACTCGTGTTCAAAAAAAGTGCCGTTTGTGATTAAGCAACACTTGCTTCACTATAAACTCATGTTTAAAAAAGAGCCGTTAGGGATTTCCTCTGACGTCATTTCCTGTTAAAATCATGACGGTGCATTATTTCTCAAATTCTTTGTTTTTTCTCAAATTAGTACTAAACAACGTTGAAAATCGAGGAAAAAGGCACCCCCCCATTGGAGAAAAGTGCTCAGTCGACCCTCGAAGAGTCCATTTTTTTTTCCGGTTCTGAGATATTATACGTCCCGGGGCTGGCCGGTTATAATGATGTCAACCGTGTGACTGTTTGTTGGGTCCTGTCGGAGGAGTATCTGGACATACAAACAAACAAACAAACAAACAAACAAACAGACAAACATACAGACAAGTGCCCTTTATATAGGAGACTAGCGGGGCTACCCGGCGTTGCTCGGGGTCATAAAAACATAATTGAAGAAAAATTGCGTGTGTAACATCTTTATATTAAAACTTCTATTTCTCTCCTTCTCTCTCTATAGCTGTCTCTTTATCTTTCTACTTTTCTCTACCCTGGTCGCTACTTTTAAATTTTGCCTTTTGCGAAAGCTGTTTCTTCCCCACCATTTCATCCTACGTTTCACAGGGCAATAGTATGACTTATTTCTATAAAAAGTACCACCACTGTATGCGCCTTCTATATAGGTACTTATAACCGCCCCGGTGTTCATACTATATATTTTGAATCCCCTCATGATATCCTTCATCATTTTAACTCCCCTCGCTGTATTCATCATTTTCGATCTCCTCATACTATTAATCATTTTCAATCTCCTCATAATATTCTTCATCATTTTCAATCTCCTCATACTATTAATCATTTTCAATCCCCTCATAATATTCTTCATCATTTTCAATCCTCTCGTAATATTCCTCATCATTTTCAATCCGCTCATGATATTCTTAATAATTTTCAATCCACTCATGATATTCTTCATTTTTTCAATCCTCTCATGATATTCTTCATTATTTTCAATCCCCTCATGATATTCTTCATCATTTTCAATCCCCTCGTGATATTCTTCATCATTTTCAATCCTCTCATGGTATATTTCATCATTTTCGATCCCCTCATGATATTCTTCTCATTTTCAATCCCCTCATGATATTATTCATCATTTTCAATCCTCTCATGGTATTCTTCATCATTTCCAATCCTGTCAGTCTATTCTCCATAATTTTCAATCCTCTCATTACATTCTTCATCATTTTCAATCCTCTCATGACATTCTTCATCATTTTCAATCCCCTCATGATAGTCTTCATCATTTTCAATTCCCTAATGATAGTCTTCATCATTTTCAATCCTCTCATGATAGTCTTCATCATTTTCAATCCTCTCATGATAGTCTTCATCATTTTCAATCCTCTCATGATAGTTTTCATCATTTTCAATCCTCTCATGAGAGTCTTCATCATTTTTAATCCTCTCATGAGAGTCTTCATCATTTTTAATCCTCTCATGATAGTCTTCATCATTTTCAAACCTCTCATGATAGTCTTCATCATTTTCAATCCTCTCATGATATTCTTAATCATTTTCAATCCCCTCATGATATTATTCATCATTTTAAATCCCCTCATGGTATGCTTCATCATTTCCAATCCTGTCAGTCTATTCTTCATCATTTTCAATCCTCTCATGACATTCTTCATCATTTTAAATCCTCTCATGACATTCTTCATCATTTTCAATCCCCTTATGATAGTCTTCATCATTTTCATTCCCCTCATAATAGTCTTCATCATTTTAAATCCCCTCATGATAGTGTACATCATTTTCAATCCCCTCATTATAGTCTTCATCATTTTCAATCCCCTCATGATAGTCTTCATCATTTTCCATCCTCTCATGATAGTCTTCATAATTTTCAATCCTCTCATGATAGTCTTCATCATTTTCAATCCTCTCATGATAGTCTTCATCATTTTCAATCCTCTCATGATAGTCTTTATCATAGCTCTATCTAGGATATTGAGCACTTTTCTCCCGGACAACGCCGAGTACTTTGAAAATCGAGGAGGCTTCATGAGCTCTCCTGAAATCCCTTAGGTATCCTCTCTCCTTCTGATCTGCGAAATAGTCCAAAGGGGAACGAAGATGGCGTTAAAATATTTTCCAAACATGTCACTACAGTAGCTCTATCTAGGATATTGAGCACTTTTCTCCCGGACAACGCCGAGTATTTCAAAATCAAAGAGGCCTCCTGAGCACTACTGAAATAACTCTTATCGATTACCCCATCCTTTTCAGCGTAGATGCTGTTAAAATATTATCCAAACCTATCAATACAGTAGCTCTATCTAGGACATTGAGCACTTTTTTCCCGGACAACGCCGAGTACTTTGAAAATCAAAGAGGCCTCCTGAGGACTACTGAAATCAGTTAGGTATCCTCCCTCCTTTTCATCTGCAAAATTGTCCAAAGGGGAACGAAGATGGCGTTAAAATATTTTCCAAAACCTATCACTACAGTAGCTCTATCTAGGATATTGAGCACTTTTCTCCCGGACAACGCCGAGTATTTCAAAATCAAAGAGGCCTCCTGAGCACTACTGAAATAACTCTTATCGATTACCCCATCCTTTTCAGCGTAGATGCTGTTAAAATATTATCCAAACCTATCACTACAGTAGCTCTATCTAAGACATTGAGCACTTTTTTCCCGGACAACGCCGAGTACTTTGAAAATCGAGGAGGCTTTATGAGCACTCCTGAAATCCCTTAGGTATCCTCTCTCCTTCTGATCTGCGAAATAGTCCAATGGGGAACGAAGATGGCGTTAAAATATTTTCCAAACTTATCACTACAGTAGCTCTATCTAGGATATTGAGCACATTTTTCCCGGACAACGCCGAGTACTTTGAAAATCGAGGAGGCTTCATGAGCACTCCTGAAATCCCTTAGGTAACCATCTCTCCTTCTGATCTGCGAAATAGTCCAAAAAGGAACGAAGATGGCGTTAAAATATTTTCCAAACCTATCACTACAGTAGCTCTATCTAAGACATTGAGCACTTTTCTCCCGGACAACGCCGAGTACTTTGATAATTAAGGAGGCCAACTGGGGACTACTGAAATCACTTAGGTATCCTCTCTCCTTGTGATCTGCGAAATAGTCCAAAGGGGAACGAAGATGGCGTTAAAATATTTTCCTAACATATCACTACAGTAGCTCTATCTAGGATATTGAGCACTTTTATCCCGGACAACGCCGAGTATTTCAAAATCAAAGAGGCCTTCTGAGCACTACTGAAATAACTCTTATCGATTACCCCATTCTTTTTCAGCGTAGATGCTGTTAAAATATTATCCAAACCTATCACTACAGTAACTCTATCTAGGACATTGAGCACTTTTCTCCCGGACAACGCCGAGTACTTTGATAATCTAGGAGGCCTCATGGAGACTACTGAAATCACTTAGGTATCCTCTCTCCTTCTGATCTGCGAAATAGTCCAAAGGGGAACGAAGATGGCGTTAAAATATTTTCCAAACATATCACTACAGTAGCTCTATCTAGGATATTGAGCACTTTTCTCCCGGACAACGCCGAGTATTTCAAAATCAAAGAGGCCTCCTGAGCACTATTGAAATAACTCTTATCGATTACCCCATACTTTTCAGCGTAGATGCTGTTAAAATATTATCCAAACCTATCAATACAGTAGCTCTATCTAGGACATTGAGCACTTTTTTCCCGGACAACGACGAGTACTTTGAAAATCAAAGAGGCCTACTGGGGACTACTGAAATCAGTTTGGTATCCTCCCTCATTTTCATCTGCAAAAGTGTCCAAAGGGGAACGAAGATGGCGTTAAAATATTTTCCAAACCTATCACTACAGTAGCTCTATCTAGGATATTGAGCACATTTCTCCCGGACAACGCCGAGTACTTTGAAAATCGAGGAGGCTTCATGAGCACTCCTGAAATCCCTTAGGTAACCATCTCTCCTTATGATCTGCGAAATAGTCCAAAAAGGAACGAAGATGGCCTTAAAATATTTTCCAAACCTATCACTACAGTAGCTCTATCTAAGACATTGAGCACTTTTCTCCCGGACAACGCCGAGTACTTTGATTATTAAGGAGGCCAACTGGGGACTACTGAAATAACTTAGGTATCCTCTCTCCTTCTGATCTGCGAAATAGTCCAAAGTGGAACGAAGATGGCGTTAAAATATTTTCCAAACATATCACTACAGTAGCTCTATCTAGGATATTGAGCACTTTTCTCCCTGACAACGCCGAGTATTTCAAAATCAAAGAGGCCTTCTGAGCACTACTGAAATAACTCTTATCGATTACCCCATTCTTTTTCAGCGTAGATACTGTTAAAATATTATCCAAACCTATCACTACAGTAGCTCTATCTAGGACATTGATCACTTTTCTCCCGGACAACGCCGAGTACTTTGATAATCAAGGAGGCCTCCTGGAGACTACTGAAATAAATTAGGTATCCTCTCTCCTTCTGATCTGCGAAATAGTCCAAAGGGGAACGAAGATGGCGTTAAAATATTTTCCAAACATATCACTACAGTAGCTCTATCTAGGATATAGAGCACTTTTCTCCCGGACAACGCCGAGTATTTCAAAATCAAAGAGGCCTCCTGAGCACTACTGAAATAACTCTTATCGATTACCCCATCCTTTTCAGCGTAGATGCTGTTAAAATATTATCCGAACCTATCAATACTATAGCTCTATCTAGGACATTGAGCACTTTTTTCCCGGACAACGACGAGTACTTTGAAAATCAAAGAGGCCTACTGGGGACTACTGAAATCAGTTAGGTATCCTCCCTCATTTTCATCTGCAAAAGTGTCCAAAGGGGAACGAAGATGGCGTTAAAATATTTTCTAAACCTATCACTACAGTAGCTCTATCTAGGATATTGAGCACATTTCTCTCGGACAACGCCGAGTACTTTGAAAATCGAGGAGGCTTCATGAGCACTCCTGAAATCCCTTAGGTAACCATCTCTTCTTCTGATCTGCGAAATAGTCCAAAGGGGAACGAAGATGGCGTTAAAATATTTTCCAAACCTATCACTACAGTAGCTTTATCTAAGACATTGAGCACTTTTCTCCCGGACAACGCCGAGTACTTTGATAATCCAGGAGGCCTCCTGAAGACTACTGAAATCACTTAGGTATCCTCTCTCCTTGTGATCTGCGAAATAGTCCAAAGGGGAACGAAGATGGCGTTAAAATATTTTCCAAACCATACACTACAGTAGCTCTATCTAGGATATTGAGCACTTTTCTCCCGGACAACGCCGAGTATTTCAAAATCAAAGAGGCCTCCTGAGCACTACTGAAATAACTCTTATCGATTACCCCATTCTTTTTCAGCGTAGATACTGTTAAAATATTATCCAAACCTATCACTACAGTAGCTCTATCTAGGATATTGAGCACTTTTCTCTCGGACAACGCCGAGTACTTTGATAATCAAGGAGGCTTCATGAGCACTCCTGAAATCCCTTAGGTAACCATCTCTCCTTCTGATCTGCGAAATAGTCCAAAAAGGAACGAAGATGGCGTTAAAATATTTTCCAAACCTATCACTACAGTAGCTCTATCTAAGACATTGAGCACTTTTCTCCCGGACAACGCCGAGTACTTTGATAATTAAGGAGGCACACTAGGGACTACTGAAATCACTTAGGTATCCTCTCTCCTTGTGATCTGCGAAATTGTCCAAAGGGGAACGAAGATGGCGTTAAAATATTTTCCAAACATATCACTACAGTAGCTCTATCTAGGATATTGAGCACTTTTATCCCGGACAACGCCGAGTATTTCAAAATCAAAGAGGCCTTCTGAGCACTACTGAAATAACTCTTATCGATTACCCCATTCTTTTTCAGCGTAGATGCTGTTAAAATATTATCCAAACCTATCACTACAGTAGCTCTATCTAGGACATTGAGCACTTTTCTCCCGGACAACGCCGAGTACTTTTATAATCAAGGAGGCTTCATGGGGACTACTGAAATAACTTAGGTATCCTCTCTCCTTCTGATCTGCGAAATAGTCCAAAGGGGAACGAAGATGGCGTTAAAATATTTTCCAAACATATCACAACAGTAGCTCTATCTAGGATATTGAGCACTTTTCTCCCGGACAACGCCCAGTATTTCAAAATCAAAGAGGCCTCCTGAGCACTACTGAAATAACTCTTATCGATTACCCCATTTTTTTCAGCGTAGATGCTGTTAAAATATTATCCAAACCTATCAATACAGTAGCTCTATCTAGGACATTGAGCACTTTTTTCCCGGACAACGCCGAGTACTTTGAAAATCAAAGAGGCCTACTGGGGACTACTGAAATCAGTTAGGTATCCTCCCTCATTTTCATCTGCAAAAGTGTCCAAAGGGGAACGAAGATGGCGTTAAAATATTTTCTAAACCTATCACTACAGTAGCTCTATCTAGGATATTGAGCACATTTCTCCCGGACAACGCCGAGTACTTTGAAAATCGAGGAGGCTTTATGAGCACTCCTGAAATCCCTTAGGTAACCATCTCTCCTTCTGATCTGCGAAATAGTCCAAAGGGGAACGAAGATGGCGTTAAAATATTTTCCAAACCTATCACTACAGTAGCTCTATCTAAGACATTGAGCACTTTTCTCCCGGAAAACGCCGAGTACTTTGATAATCCAGGAGGCCTCCTGAAGACTACTGAAATAACTTAGGTATCCTCTCTCCTTCTGATCTGCGAAATAGTCCAAAGGGGAACGAAGATGGCGTTAAAATATTTTCCAAACATATCACTACAGTAGCTCTATCTAGGATATTGAGCACTTTTCTCCCGGACAACGCCGAGTATTTCAAAATCAAAGAGGCCTCCTGAGCACTACTGAAATAACTCTTATCGATTACTCCATCCTTTTCAGCGTAGATGCTGTTAAAATATTATCCAAACCTATCAATACAGTAGCTCTATCTAGGACATTGAGCACTTTTTTCCCGGACAACGCCGAGTACTTTGAAAATCAAAGAGGCCTCCTGGGGACTACTGAAATCAGTTAGGTATCCTCCCTCATTTTCATCTGCAAAATTGTCAAAAGGGTAACGATATGGCGTTAAAATATTTTCCAAACCTATCACTACAGTAGCTCTATCTAGGATATTGAGCACTTTTCTCCCGGACAACGCCGAGTACTTTGAAAATCGAGGAGGCTTCATGAGCACTCCTGAAATCCCTTAGGTATCCTCTCACGTGCTGATCTGCGAAATAATCCAAAGGGGAACGAAGATGGCGTTAAAATATTTTCCAAACCTACCACTACAGTAGCTCTATCTAGGACATTGAGCACTTTTCTCCCGGACAACGCCGAGTACTTTGATAATCAAGGAGGCCTCCTGGGGACTACTGAAATCAGTTAGGTATCCTCCCTCATTTTCATCTGCAAAATTTTCCAAAGGGGAACGAAGATGGCGTTAAAATATTTTCCAAACATATCACTACAGTAGCTCTATCTAGGATATTGAGCACTTTTCTCCCGGACAACGCCGAGTATTTCAAAATCAAAGAGGCCTCCTGAGCACTACTGAAATAACTCTTATCGATTACCCCATCCTTTTCAGCGTAGATGCTGTTAAAATATTACCCAAACCTATCAATACAGTAGCTCTATCTAGGACATTGAGCACTTTTTTCCCGGACAACGCCGAGAACTTTGAAAATCAAAGAGGCCTCCTGGGGACTACTGAAATCAGTTAGGTATCCTCCCTCATTTTCATCTGCAAAAGTGTCCAAAGGGGAACGAAGATGGCGTTAAAATATTTTCCAAACCTATCACTACAGTAGCTCTATCTAGGATATTGAGCACATGTCTCCCGGACAACGCCGAGTACTTTGAAAATCGAGGAGGCTTCATGAGCACTCCTGAAATCCCTTAGGTAACAATCTCTCCTTCTGATCTGCGAAATAGTCCAAAGGGGAACGAAGATGGCGTTAAAATATTTTCCAAACCTATCACTACAGTAGCTCTATCTAGGACATTGAGCACTTTTCTCCCGGACAACGCCGAGTACTTTGATAATTAAGGAGGCCTCCTGGGGACTACTGAAATCACTTAGGTATCCTCTCTCCTTGTGATCTGCGAAATAGTCCAAAGGGAAACGAAGATGGCGTTAAAATATTTTCCAAACCTATCACTACAGTAGCTCTATCTAGGATATTGAGCACTTTTCTCCCGGACAACGCCGAGTATTTCAAAATCAAAGAGGTCTCCTGAGCACTACTGAAATAACTCTTATCGATTACCCCATTCTTTTTCAGCGTAGATGCTGTTAAAATATTATCCAAACCTATCACTACAGTAGCTCTATCTAGGACATTGAGCACTTTTTTCCCGGACAACGCCGAGTACTTTGATAATCAAGGAGGCCTCCTGGGGACTACTGAAATAACTTAGGTATCCTCTCTCCTTCTGATCTGCGAAATAGTCCAAAGGGGAACGAAGATGGCGTTAAAATATTTTCCAAACATATCACTACAGTAGCTCTATCTAGGATATTGAGCACTTTTCTCCCGGACAACGCCGAGTATTTCAAAATTAAAGAGGCCTCCTGAGCACTACTTAAATAACTCTTATCGATTACCCCATCCTTTTCAGCGTAGATGCTGTTAAAATATTATCCAAACCTATCAATACAGTAGCTCTATCTAGGACATTGAGCACTTTTTTCCCGGACAACGCCGAGTACTTTGAAAATCAAAGAGGCCTCCTGGGGACTACTGAAATCAGTTAGGTATCCTCCCTTCTTTTTCAGCTGCAAAATTTTCCAAAGGGGAACGAAGATGGCGTTAAAATATTTTCTAAACCTATCACTACAGTAGCTCTATCTAGGATATTGAGCACTTTTCTCCCGGACAACGCCGAGTACTTTGAAAATCGAGAAGGCTTTATGAGCACTCCTGAAATCCCTCAGGTATCCTCTCTCCTTCTGATCTGCGAAATAGTCCAAAGGGGAACGAAGATGGCGTTAAAATATTTTCCAAACCTATCACTACAGTAGCTCTATCTAGGACATTGAGCACTTTTCTCCCGGACAACGCCGAGTACTTTGATAATTAAGGAGGCCTCATGGGGACTACTGAAATCACTTCGGTATCCTCTCTCCTTCTGATCGGCGAAATAGTCCAAAGGTGAACGAAGATGGCGTTAAAATATTTTCTAAACCTATCACTACAGTAGCTCTATCTAGGATATTGAGCACTTTTCTCCCGGACAACGCCGAGTACTTTGAAAATCAAAGAGGCCTCCTGAGCACTACTGAAATAACTCTTATCGATTACCCAATCTTTTTCAGCGTAGATACTGTTAAAATATTATCCAAACCTATCACTACAGTAGCTCTATCTAGGACATTGAGCACTTTTTTCCCGGACAACGCCGAGTACTTTGATTATCAAGGAGGTTTCCTGGGGACTACTGAAATCAGTTAGGTATCCTCCCTCCTTTTCAGCTGCAAAATTGTCCAAAGGGGAACGAAGATGGCGTTAAAATATTTTCTAAACCTATCACTACAGTAGCTCTATCTAGGATATTGAGCACTTTTCTCCCGGACAACGCCGAGTACTTTGAAAATCGAGGAGGCTTTATGAGCACTCCTGAAATCCCTTAGGTATCTTCTCTCCTTCTGATCTGCGAAATAGTCCAAAGGGGAACGAAGATGGCGTTAAAATATTTTCCAAACCTATCACTACAGTAGCTCTATCTAGGACATTGAGCACTTTTCTCCCGGACAACGCCGAGTACTTTGATAATCAAGGAGGCCTCCTGGGGACTACTGAAATCACTTAGGTATCCTCTCTCCTTCTGATCTGCGAAATAGTCCAAAGAGGAACGAAGATGGCGTTAAAATATTTTCTAAACCTATCACTACAGTAGCTCTATCTAGGAAATTGAGCACTTTTCTCCCGGACAACGCCGAGTACCTTGATAATCAAAGAGGCCTCCTGGGGACTACTGAAATCCCTTAGGTATCCTCTCTCCTTCTGATCTGCCAAATAGTCCAAAGGGGAACGAAGATGGCGTTTAAATATTTTCCAAACCTATCACTACAGTAGCTCTATCTAGGATATTGAGCACTTTTCTCCCGGACAACGCCGAGTATTGTAAAGTCAAAAAGGCCTCCTGGGGACTACTGAAATAACTCTTATCGATTACCCCATCCTTTTCAGCGTAGATGCTGTTAAAATATTATCCAAACCTATCACTACAGTAGCTCTATCTAGGACATTGAGCACTTTTCTCCCGGACAACGCCGAGTACTTTGATAATCAAGGAGGCCTCCTGGGGACTACTGAAATCACTTAGGTATCCTCTCTCCTGATCTGCGAAATAGTCCAAAGGGGAACGAAGATAGCGTTAAAATATTTTCCAAACCTATCACTACAGTAGCTCTATCTAGGATATTGAGCACTTTTCTCCCGGACAACGCCGAATATTTCAAAATCAAAGAGGCCTCCTGGGGACTACTGAAATAACTCTTATCCATTCCCCCATCCTTTTCTAGCGTAGATGCTGTTAAAATATTATCCAAACCTATCACTACAGTACCTCTATCTAGGACGTTGAGCAAAAAAGGAGGAGATAATGCATGGGATGAGTGCATCATGACAACGGACCCGATACGACCCTACCTCAACACTTCTCAAAAAAGGAGGAGATAATGCATGGGATGAGTGCATCATGACAACGGACCCGATACTACCCTACCTCAACACTTCTCAAAAAAAGAAGGAGATAATGCATGGGATGAGTGCATCATGACAACGGACCCGATACGACCCTACCTCAACACTTCTCAAAAAAGGAGGAGATAATGCATGGGATGAGTGCATCATGACAACGGAACCGATACAACCCTACCTCAACACTTCTCAAAAAAGGAGGAGATAATGCATGGGATGAGTGCATCATGACAACGGACCCGATACGACCCTACCTCAACACTTCTCAAAAAAGGAGGAGATAATGCATGGGAATAGTGCATCATGACAACGGAACCGATACGACCCTACCTCAACACTTCTCAAGAAAGGAGGAGGTAATGCTCACACCGGCGAATACCGTAACCCCCCCCCCCCAATTTGGCATGAAAGAAGGAGGTAATTCCTATCATGATAACAGAACGGCCACAGGGAGGGAGGGGGGGGAATATTAGCGTCTATTAATAATTAAGAAAGAAAGTGTGAGAGGGAAAAAATGACAGAAAGGAAAACTGCCACTCTCTGACGTCATGATGACCTGATATAACCGGACACAATTTAGGTCAAGACCGGGTACATCCGGCAAGAGATTATGGGACAGGTGCGGATGTGATTGAGCAACCCTTGTTTCACTACACACTCTTAACGTAGGATTTCTATGTTGTTATTGATGCATCCGGACAGAAGTTATTGGATGATCTGATAGAACCGGACAGAATTTAGGGCAAGACCGGGTACATCCGGCAAGGGATTATGGGATGTTTACAGTGACAATGCATTTTTATCGGATTAGTACATAAATACATTAGATTATTTCGAATTTACTACATATTAACTTGTAAAAAGTCGTGTAAAATAGTTGATATTCAAAACTCATGTAATAAGTTGTTAAATAGTATTATACAATGTTTGTTAAAAGAAAATCATAGTTATTATTACTTGTTAATTTATTAATGTAATTTAAACAGTGTATAGTGGATAGACCGCGCTACTGTCGTAGATTCGTGATAAATACTGATAGAAATCTTTCCAAAAATTTTAATTTCAGATGCTTTATCAGCCTTTTGGCTAAGATCAAAGTGTAGTATCTGTTCTCGGCATTTTTGCCTTGAGATTAAGTGTAATCCGATAGGTGTCGGTTTTACACTCTCGAATCAAAAATCAGATTATCATTTTATTTTTTAATCCCTTTTCCTTTTGGGCATTTCTTCTCCCCTAAAGTACAGGCTAATACGCTCCCAAGGGTCGGGCTCTCACCGACGATTACTCATACTCCCTCCCCCTCCCCCTAATTTCACCTGAGGCGTTCACACTGGCGAATACCGATACTCCCCCTCCCCAAATGTTTCCTGAGGCGCCCCACCGGCGAATACCGATACTCCCCCAGATTTGGCCTGAGGCGCTCATACCGGCGAATGCGGACATTCCCCCCATCCCCAGATTTGGCCTGAGGCGCTCATACCGGCGAATGCCGACACTCCTCCTCCCCCTAAATTTCGCCTGAGGCGCTCATACCGGCGAATGCCGACACTCCTCCTCCCCAGATTTGGCCTGAGGCGCTCATACCAACGAATGCCGACACTCCCCCTCCCCAGATTTGGCCTGAGGCACCCCACCGCCGACATTCCCCCTCCCCAGATTTGGCCTGAGGCGCCCCACCACCGAATGCCGACACTCCCCCAAATTTCGCCTTAGGCGCTCATACCGCCAAATGCCGACACTCCCCCTCCCCAAATTTGGCCTGAGGCGCCCTACCGGCGAATACCATACTCCGCTCTCCCTACAAATTTGGTCTGAGGCGCTCACACCGGCGAATGCCGACCCCCCCCCCCAATTTGGCCTGAAAGGAGGAGGTGGGAGGAATATTAGCGTCTAAAAACTGGTTGTAGTGTGAGTGAATTTCCTCCTGCCACTCTCTGACGTCATTTCTGGTTTATCGTGACTTTGCATTTGATTTCATCTCAAATTAGTATAAATAACGTTGAAAAATGGAGTTAAAAGCCACCCCCCATTGGAGAAAAGTGCTCAGTCGACCCCGGAAGAGTCAATTTTTTTTTCCGGTTCCGAGATATTAGACGCGCCTGGGCTGGCCGGTCAGAATGATGTCACCCGTGTGACCGTTTGTTGGGTACTTTCCGAGGAGAAGCTTTACATACATACATACATACAGACAGGTGACGTTTATATAATAGATGGCTGTTACGACGGCCATGGCGATAAAGGTGTTGGATGGAAGTCAAAGATGACTTCAGTTCAGGGTTCGAATCATGCAACCGGCAGAGCAGTTATACATAGCCACACTATTATTAATTAATGATTAATTATTGATTAATACGAAACATTGTTTAATACTCACCATACTTGCACAGTAATTGCATATATATAGGCATTCTTCAAGATGGGTGTTAACTAATTGCAGAGATTCTCACCATACAAAAAATGCCTTAACACAAGCAAAATGCATAGCATCTGGAAGAATGCATCAGTTACCACTCTCCACAAAAAAGGACATTGAAATATATTAAGAAATAGAGGCCAATAAGTCTACTATCGGTTGTTTACAAAGTATTCTCCCATATCATCTTCAAAAGGATGCAAAACACACTTGGCAGAAACCTACCTAGAGAACAAGTTGGTTTCTAGCCTGGATTTTCCACTATGGGTCACATTCAAGTTGTAAGCCAACTCCAGAGAAAGCTAATTAGCACCGTATGCCACTTTGTTTTGCCTTTGTCAACTATTATGAAAAAGCATTTGACTCTATCGAATTCACCCCTATGTTCACAGTTTGTAAAAGTCAAGGAGTTGACAGCGCTTACATCAACTTGTATCAAAATCTTTACGATGGAGCCACGGCAACTTTAAAGCTCCAACAGAATATCAAAAAGATCAATATAGAAACAGTTCATCAAATCTCTTTACATCCTGCCTGCAAGATTTGGTGATCAATAAAATTGACTGTGAAGGAAGAGGTATCAATATAAACGGAGAATACCTTGCTCATTTAGAATTTGCCGACGACATCATTTGCATAAACCACACACCTCAAGAATTAAAAGAGATACTTAACGACATTCACAATGCTAGCCATAATCTTAAAATGCACACTGGAATAACCAAGGTCATGTTCAATAAATATGCTACAAAAGCACCAGTCATAGTGAACGGTGAAAATGTCGAGATAGTTGACATATATATCTACTTAGAGAAGATAGTGAGAAGCAACGCTGATATCATGCCTAAAATCAAACTGCGAATTGCATTTGGATGGACAGAAATTTCCAAAGTAGACAACATCATGAAAAATAGAAAGTCCAGTATGAACATTAAATGGAAAATGTTTAATGAATACATCATGCCTGTTATGACATATGGTAATGAAATATGAGCACTTAATAATGCAGCAAAAGAGTGGCACAATGCAAAATGGAATGCATTATTCTCGGAATCAGTCTACGAGAAAGAAAACAAAACACTTAGATCAGACAACAAACTGGCGGAAACGACACCATTACCACCATACGTACAGCCAAACATAGATGGGCAGGTCTTTATTTACTCCTCCCGGAGTTAGGCACAAGGCCAGTTTTATCTTACTCCCACAAGTAAGATGTGACCACAGCTTGGGTCGAGAAAGTGGGGTTAAAAGCCAGCGCTCGAGAGGTGAGCACTCTGGCCATTTAAAAATTGCCTGGGCAGCCCCGTCGGCATTCCCCGGTAGGGGCGCCTCAGACAGTAAGCAATAAACTTACTCCTCCCCAAAGAGGGGAGGCGAAGCCTGGGAGGGTGGACCTCCTAGAACTGCACAGGACAGGCGTGCAGTATCCATCGGAACAGATACTACACTTTGATCCTAGCCAGGTCACCTTTCGAGATATACAAACAACAGGTGAACACTTAAAGCAACAGAATGGACCTCGAGGTAATGGAAAAGACCAAGAGGAAAGCCAAAAAACCTGACAGCCAACTGGGTCCTACATGGCCACGCCTAGCTAGGGGCAAAACAACGTGGTAGGACACCAGGGAGAGGTCCTTCCTCCAGGAGTGATCAAAACCCCTAATGATGATGATATATGAAAACTAAACGGAGATTCTATGAGCAAAGTTTCTTTCCTTGAACTACCCGGTCGTGGAACATGATACTGTGGGGCTGCTTCACAACTGACTACAACATAGTTGTGTTCAAGTTCAATGTAAACAACCTCTTGTTGAGCCATTCTCTTAAATAATAAAATTCTATCCATTTTAAACTATCATTATAATCATCACAGTGTTGTCTCATCGTCCATGTCATGAACTTCGAGTGGTCTTTGGGCTTTGATAAGTGGTGACTGATAAGTAAAAAATATACATATATATTTATATATATTGTGGATCTATTGAGGCTAGGGTCAGCTTTTGCTTGCTTAAAACACTTGAAAATAAAGTGTACCAAAACCTTAATGGATGTCTGGAAAATTTATTGGTTAATGAAATGAATAGGGAAAGAGTGGTGTAAATGTGGCCAATGAAAGTAATAACTATAATCGGTCAGGAGTTGGTGTGGACATGGTTTGCTTATAAAAGGGATCTTAGAATGTAAATCTCTGCATTAAGCCTAACGAATTCTTTTGGGGATTTAAACACAGGCGTTTGTATGTAGCTTACTTTTCATAAGTTTATTTTATACTATATATATATATATATATATATATATATATATATATATATTGGATTTCACCTGATGAATGGGGAGTACATGGTTTAATGTAGGCTCAATGACTCAATTGTTGCTGCCGAAAAAACTGGGTATGAAAATCCAATCATTCAAAGTTGTATAATACTGAAATAAATATATTTATATTTAAGCACATTGTAAAAAATAACAGAATTCTCTGCTTAATTTCCCCTTTTTTATTTTTTCAATTTTTCTAATGATCTTTTTCATGTTAAAATAAAAATAAATAAATATATGTTTCATGTATAGCTAATAGCTACATTGGTGATACAACCACTACCCTATCCTGCCATCTCACCATGCATCTTGTAAACTCTAACTCAATTTACCAACATCTACAAAAACATAACTGCTCTCATTCTGATTTGAGACAAATTTTAGTTAATAACACTGAAATAGTACATTCAGAAACGAATTAAAAAAATGTTAAATACTCAAAGCTATCTTCATTAAAACCGAACACCCTACAATTAATAACATTACGTATGAAACCAGTAACATATTTTAAAATGCTTAACATAATACAATTTTATGCTGTGACGCTAATTCTGGAATTTAAATTGTTAACGTCTTTCCTGGAACAGTGTGAGAACGTTCTCTTGGCGTCTAACTGACTTCACATGCCTGTTTCTCGGCTATCTTTGGAAATTCTCTTCTTTTTTTCAGCTTTTTTGTTCATTTGCTTTCTTTACTTGATGATAATTCAACAAAGAATCAAAAACGTTCGTGATACATATGGAACATACATTAATTTTTTTGATTTTAACACAAAAAAGATCATTAGAAAAATTGGGAAAATAAAAAAGATATAAGTAAGCATGAATTCTGTTATTTTTAACAATGTTTGCTTAAATTAAAAAATGCTGCCTAAATACACACAATATATACTGTTGAATAGCTACACATCTATTCAATATTTGTTTTTATCTAGAAATAAATTCCTCTTTTATATGGCTCAACTAATATGTTAGCAGCAAGATAGTATATTGGAACCCAAAATAATATATTGAAATGTTTTTTTGTTTGAACGCTATTGAAATAAGTAGCGGAAAATTATTTAGGGATCTATACATGTTTTACTTCTTGAAATCTTTTGCTTAAGGTTAACTTCTCTGACAAATGTCTTCTTTGACCTTACAATTAACATTTCATGAGTAGTGTTGACCCAATTTTATATAGCTTATGACACTTACTAGTCATAGAAGATCTGTATGCCAAGTTTGAGTGAAATCCATCCAATAGTATCTGAGACTATAGCAGACAAACAAGCAGACAGATAATTCATTTGATTATTTTATTGGATTTGTGCCAAAGGAGGGAGAAAGAGAAGCTTCTCCTGATAAATATGATCCGAATGCAAGGGGGGGGGGGGGAGCTGGGTAGGGCCGACTCTAGTGGCTGATCAACAATTATCCAATACTTTAATCCTAAGATAAATATACAATATAAGAGGATGCCCTAGTTTGTGTTAGAGATTATGAATCCTGGGTTAGAGATTATGAATATTTTCACTTTTTCATGAGCCTACAAATATTGCTGTTGATTCTGTCTTAAATACCTGATTATGTCTTTTGCAAAGGTTTTAGATGAAAAATATTACTTCTTGGCCTTTTGGCTAAGATCAAAGTGTAGTATCTGTTCCGATGGATACTGCACGCCTGTCCTGTGCAGTTCTAGGAGGTCCACCCTCCCAGGCTTTGCCTCCCCTCTTTGGGGAGGAGTAAGTTTATTGCTTACTGTCTGAGGCGCCCCTACCGGGGAATGCCGACGGGGCTGCCCAGGCAATTTTTAAATGGCCAGAGTGCTCACCTCTCGAGCGCTGGCTTTTCAAACCCCACTTTCTCGACCCGATCTTGGGTCACATCTTGTGGGAGTAAGATAAAACTGGCCTTGTGCCTAACTCCTGGAGAGGAGTAAATAATATATATATATATATATATATATATATATATATATATATGAGTCACCGCTTATCAAGGCTATAAGGCCACTTGAGGAAAAGGGTTAATGGGATTGCCAATTGGATGTAGAACAATACTATGAGAAGATTAGAAACAATGGGTGGACAGAGCGGTGAGAGAATAGCTGTAGAGAGGAGAAGAGAACGTCCCCCACTAGGTTTGTACTCCGCCAAGACAAGAAAGAAGGCTCTGAGTGGCACCACTCCAGTCGGCCCATTAGTCTGGTACGCTACGGTTTGAAATAGTCTTTTTATCACTCAACACGTAGATTGAATGAATGCATCATAAAACTATTTGTTCTTGTTTAAAATGATAACGACAGTTTCAGTTCCCTTGGATTTGTGTAATGTTTTTCTATGTTCTAGTTGTGTTTATGTAGTTTTATTTGATTTCAACTTACCTGTGGTTTATCACTGTCACTAGGCTATATGTGTTGGGTTCTGCACTCGAGTATTTTTCTCAATATTTCAACTGATTTCATCAGTGCCATGTGTTGTATGGTGTTAATCCACCCTTCAATTCCTATTTCTCCTAGTCATAAGTAAATAATTACAGTTTTTTTTAAAAACTGTTCTTAGTGCTCCTACAATTATTGGTATTACAGCAGTTTTCTTCATGTTCCAAATTCCCTTCAACTCTCTGGCAAACTCCATGCATTTGCTTACTTTTTTTTTTACTTCTTTTAGCTTCACCCTGTGAACTGCTGATAGACAATATTTTGTCCCCAAACTTCTCGCTGTTTATCTTTTGCTGCAAGTCTATTTGATCTCAAGTGGATTTTTGTTTAAGTAACCGGAAGTGCACAGGCTGCATCTTATTCTTATCTTTTTATATACGATTCCCGGTTGCGACAAATCTTAAGCTACTAGAAGGAGATATATGATTTCTGTTTTGATATACTATTTCCTTTTGATGAAAATAGACAGGTTTACCACTGGTTAACTGGCCCATTGGCCAATCAGATGTCTTGGTGAAAGAATACAATTTGTTGGACTACTTCCAGCACCCATGCAGTCTGGTTTTTTCCCTCTTTTAATGATCAATTGGAGTTTCAAGAGCATACTTATCCGATGTCCTGTTGTTGGCTCTTCCAACTCGCTAACAACGGGATAAAATCTACAAAGATTTGTGGCACTTCCTTTTGTAAAGATTGACTCTTAGCTTCTTTTAATTCCTTTTCAACACTGCCATAATAACAGATATTTCTGTTACCTTCGTCTGTTGTCATTTACTTATTTCGAATATGGAGTCAGATGAACCTTATACCACAATGATACTTTAATTTTAATAAAGACTGATACCCTCCCCCATCACCATTATATGTGTACTAAAAAGAGGGAGTTTTATTGCAGAGCCAATAATTATGTCGGCCTCACAAACAAAATTCAAAAATAAAAGTGAATCAGCCAGGTGTTCCTTAATACAATCAAAATAAAATTACCAGATTCGAAAAATTTCAGTATTATTTTCAAGTTTTGATTTTAGCCAAAAACAAAAATGGTACAGATAATTCTTGTAGGTAGTGAATAAAAAAATCTGTCCTGAAAAGGACAATTTATTGCATGTGGTAGTCAGTGAGATTTAGTCAATAGTGGTAACGCTTTGCTAGTTAGTAATGACAGAAGTTCCCTGAACTTACTCCATCTACTACTAACTTTAGCAATAACACTAGCATATGCTCCACCCTGTGCTCCAATGGTATCACCAAGGTAACACAACTTCTCAACAACCTCAATAGCTTCACCATCCAGATATACTTTCTCTACATCTGAGTTCTCATCCATCTGCATTGTCTAACACTTCTTGCACACAAATTTGTTATCCTCTCTCAACCTATCAGTAATTCCACTGCACTTTTTGTGTACCCAATGCTTACAAGTCGCACAAAAATTGAATTGCACCCGACTCTCTTTTCACGTATATTTTATTATTATTTACTCACTAGTAGTTCTCACATGAGTCATCATCAGTGATCGTTTATTGGTTTCGACAGGTGGTATTCACTGGAGTCTGAGCGACAGCCTGTCATCCCAGATTTCCAGTACTCTGCTTCTTTTGATAATCATTGCAAATAACTTTTTGTTCTCACAACAGCTGTCTATTATTGGTTTCTTGCTGACAGCAGCCATTGGCTTTCTTTGGAATTTGAGTAGCAATAAGGCTCTTTAAAGTTCCAGTGCTCTCTGGGCCCTTCCAGTAGAGGTCTGGATGGTGCTTTCTCTCCTCGGTTTTTTCAATCCTCCTTGACTCTTCATGACTATTTTGTGTGTTACCAATCTGTGTTAATGACACAATATTTTTTTTTTTGGGGGGGGGAGTATATTATAGTATTTTTCTGACATATTTACCTTCGCCAGTTTTAGTTCCCTTCGATTTGTGTAATTTTCTTGTTCTTCTTATTATTATTTACTCACTAGGAGTTTTCACAGAAGTCATTATCAGTGAATGCTCACTGACAATAACAAGTAGTGTTCCCTGAATTCCGAGTGACAGCAAGTCTCCTCAGATTTCCAGCAGTCTTCACCTTTTTCGATAACAATTGTAAATCACTTTGTGTTATTGCAACATCCTTTTACCATTGATTTCTCGCTAGCAACGACCGTTGATTTTCTCTGAAATTTTAATAGCAACAAGCCTCCCCATAGTTCCAGCACTCTGCGTCTGCATCCTTCCAGTGGAGGGCCTTCCTTGAGGCTTATGTCACCACATGCATGTGTGTATGTCCGTGAATTTGTGTGTGTATGGAGAGGGGTCAGTTTATTGGATTCTGGCAGTTTTCACTTCCCTTGGGCTCGTGTGATGTTCTTTCTATATGTTTTGTCCTTTTTCTATTCAAAATTATCTGTGGTATGGTTAGAGCACTCTTGGTTTTGTTGGTTGGTTCACACATTCAGGGATTTTTCCTAATATTTCGTCTCTTTTCATCATTGCCGTTCGTTGTATGGTTTCAATCTCAATCTTCTCATTTTATTCTAATTTCTCTTAGTCTTTTTTCCAAGTTTGTTCCTAGTGCTCCTACAATTATTGGTATTATAGTGACAGCCCCCCCCCTCGAACCATACCTCTCCAACAAAGAAGATCCCTTGGCTGTTATTAAAATTAAATGAGTTTGCAAAGCCAGTCAAATTAAAAAAAAACAAAAAGACGAAATCAAAAATTAGTTTCTCTCTCCCCCCCCTCTCTATCTCTCTCTCTCTCTCTCTCTCTCTCTATCTATTTATCTATCTATCTATAGTAGTAGTACGAACAGTTTCTCACTGTCTGTCTTTGGAAATAGAGAGGAGGAGGAGGAGGAGGAGGAGGAGGAGGAGAAGGAAGTTTAAATGAAAACAGCCACGGGGAGAATTATTTTACCGTTAATAAACAGACAGACAGACAGACAGACAGACAGACAGACATACAGACAGACACACAGACAGACAGAAACAGTGACTAAAGGGAGAGGGATAGATCTCGTCTAAAATAAGAGCGGGGGGGGGGGGATGAAACAATATACAGTGAGAAAGGATGAAAGTGATAGATGCAAATGAGTATTAGATGGATTACGTGATCAGTTTATTGCACATTATGGCTAATTAGACAAATTAAAAATTTTTTAAACATAACTCAATCCTGAACTAAAGAAATATTTTAGCGTGTATTTTGAGTGATTAAAATATAGCGAGAAAAAAAACTTATGAAAACAAACGTTGATTAACTCAGCTTTAGTATAATAATAGATTTCATCTTCAATCACGCATAATGATAAATATTAGTATTATATTAGTTAGGTTGAGGCCAAAGGCAGCAATATGTTAAAGTTTTGTTAATAATAGGATAAGAGTTCTTGGGGTAGTAGATGTAGAACAGTTGAGATAGCAGGTTGAGTTCACAGGAGAAGGTCAAGGAAAACATGGGAGAAAGTAATAAAAATAGACCTGAGGGAAAGAAGGATAAATAAAGACCTGGCCAGAGATAGGTTACTTTGAAAGTCACTTTACCACATTGAAGAACAGAGGTTAAACTGATGATGATGATGATGATGATGATGATGATGATGATGATGATGATGATGATGATGATGATGATGATGTGCAAAAATTTTTTTAAATAAGAATGTTTTGTAAATAGTTCTACAATTTCTTCAAATCTACTACACGTTTCATAAACTCCCAATAAATAAATGTAATTTTAAAATATTTATTTACTTTCACAATTGGTTAAAAGCACAAACGTATACACTAATGTACAATGTACCACTGTTGGCTCAATGGGTCAGAGGTCGTCACTTCTTGTAAAAAAGAAATTGGCTAATAATTGACGTATTCTCAAAATTTAGAGTACATCTCTGAGGATATTATGTCGAATACAGTTCATTTGAAGAAGCTGCCGTCATGGCCTCCGAGTGGGACCTGAATCTGAAGCATGCAGCCTTTACAGTGTTCTTCAAGAGATGCCTGAAAACCATTTTGATCCTGGCAATCAGATCGTCCTTGGTGTTGCAGGCGGTACGGTTGGTGTCTTTGTAAACTGTTCCCCATACATAATAGTGCATATGGTTAAAATCGGACAAGTTGGGGAAATGGGGCGAATATTGGGATTGGTGAAGTCATGGAAGTTTTCAGATAGACACTTCTAGATTTTCCCAAAGCTGTGACACAGAGTTGAGTTCTGCTGCCACATGTATGGTCTCTCCTCTCAGCACTTGACGACAGCGCACAACCACTCAGTAAAGCAATCTGAATTGAGTCTGAATCCCTTTTAAAAAATGTGAGGCAACATGACGCGGCCTTCACTAGAAACACACCTAAAGACTATCACAGTTTGAGGGAACTTAGTCTTCATGATGCGCGGAACTTGTGTAGGCTGTAGGCTAGCCATCTGTTGTTTTGCACATTGCGCAACTGATCCCTAAAAGAATCAGAGCATCTTCGGCTCAACTGGGTGTTTAACTTTGTTGAAGAGTTTCGTAGCTTTTATAAGGCAGTTCTTTCTAGCCTTGGTGGTGAGTAATTGCCCCTTGTGACTTTTGTATGAGGAGTAGCAAAAATCCTTGTTCAGCAGTTTTTTCATAGTCACCACTCAGACGCCCATCTCTCTTGCCAAGGTCCGCCTTGCCTTTCCTGGATTTTACTACAACTTGTTATGCAGCTTCTCAACGAATTTCGTTGTGCGGACAGTCAGAATGCCTGCTATGATCCTCCCTGCTAGCCCCTGCGTCCACATCTCCATCACAATTCTCCAGCTCACATTTCACATCTTCAATGTATTCAAGGAACATTGAGCTGTAACTAAGATTTCCGAATTGTTTCATTTGGAATGAATTATCAAAATGCAGCTCACTCTCTTCCAATATTTCAACGCTTTCCAGTCATCCATGTTCTCCAGCTCTCAAACCCACCAATGGTACATAGAAGCAGCTATCCGTTTCATATTACTGTTATTTAATAACACATCACTCAATAATTTCAGAGTGTACCTAATGAAACAACAACTTTTAGGAAAAATTCGACTTTATTCATCAACATAGTCTCCTTCTAGGGTGAAACACTGATTCCAACACTTCTCTAACAATTCGATGACTTTTATATAGAACGATTTGTCATAGCATCAAAATATGCCTCAGTTTCCTGTATCACTTCTTCATTTTAGCCAAATCTCTTTATTTAAGTAGTCGCTGGGGGCCAGATTTCGAAAATAGGGTTGGTGCAAAAGCAATTCGAAGTGCAATCCATGCAGTTTTACCATCATTGTGATCGACTTGTGACGTGGTGTATTTTCTTGGAGGAAGAACACTTCTTTCTTCTTCATTTGTGGCCGTTTTCGACGATTTATTCCTTCCTTCAAACATATCAAACATTGTTTTTTATCGACTGTGAACAAATGCGCCACACATTTTGAACACAGCTTTGACAAATGTTCATCCGAAATGAGAGAATACACTGCCTTCTGATATCTTCAACTCCTTTGCTATATCACGCAACTTCAACTCACGAGCGATAAAAACGAGTTTGTAGACATTTTTTTTATGTTTTTCGGAACAATTGCTGAATTTGGGCGATTTGAGCGTTCAGCATCATTTGTGCCTATACGAATGCGTTTAAAATCAGCATACCACCTCTTAACTATACGAATGCGTTCAAAATCAGCATACCACCTCTTAACTATACGAATGCATTTAAAATCAGCATATTACCTCTTAACTATACGAATGCGTTTAAAATCAGCATACCACCTCTTAACTATACGAATGCATTTAAAATCAGCATATTACCTCTTAACTATACGAATGCGTTTAAAATCAGCATATTACCTCTTAACTATACGAATGCGTTTAAAATCAGCATACCACCTCTTAACTATACAAATGCATTTAAAATCAGCATATTACCTCTTAACTATACGAATGCGTTTAAAATCAGCATACCACCTCTTAACTATACGAATGCGTTTAAAATCAGCATACCACCTCTTAACTATACGAATGCGTTTAAAATCAGCAAATATATAGTATTTTCCCCATCAGAAAGTAATGCTTTATGAACACACGGAATCCAGATTTTCCCATTGTTTTGAAAATGTGCAACAGTAGCTTCATTTAAATAACTGTAATTTGTAAACTAATAATCCGATTGTATTCAAATTTTGACCGCCCGATTTGAAGGTTTGGACTTCAAAAACTGATATGGAGTTTTTATTAGTGGTGCCATCTATATGCTAGACACGGGACTTCCTGAGTGATGTGTTACTTACAATGGTTCTGAAATAAAAGAATATAAAAAGTCATCAAATTTTTCTCAAACACCCTATATATATATATATATATATATATATATATATAATAGACATTTCTCCTATTTGCTTGGCCGGTATAGCTCCGTAAACAGAAATTGGATATAGAATTCTTCTTCGTATGAACTTTTGTCTTATGATTGGTACGTATTTCCAAAAAGAAAATTATTTTCATTCGAATTCCCCACTTTTTATATTCTATCCGCTTAGCCTATTTCTCTTTGCTTACTACTTTCAGCACGGGAGTAAGAGTGACTACCCCCACCACCCCACTCACAAAGAAACAGTTACAAATTCACATCCTTCGACTCAAAACACTGTAAAAGAAATATGATAGAAATAACAGGGTTATTTTTTCGTATTACACCGTCTGTTCACCTACTTCACATTAATCACTATGCTTATCAGCAATTATGCAACTAATAAAATGAATTTTCATAGTTACATTTTCAGATTACAAATAATGTACAAACATTCACAATCTTCTTTCCCATACCGTTCTTATAATATACATAACAAAATGTCCCCTACAATTCTTTGTTTTAAACCCATACTTAATAAACATTATTTACTATTCTTCATTTTCATTTGTTATGCGTGCATGATTCGCTTCTTGGTCTAATACTGAGAAAAAAGGAAGCAAATACTAGCTGTTACCAGTCAGTTACCATAGGAACTGAGCCTAGCATAGTCATTGTCTTGTGCCAAAAAGTAGGGCAGTTACCATAGACATGTATATTGATTCGAAGATGTCTGTTCTTAGTTATAAAATATATATTTTCATATTTTTTTCGATATTCAGTTTTACTTATTCAGTAATTTCTATTTTTAATTTTAATTTTAATTTAATTTATATTTTATAATTATTTAAATCAGGAGCCAGTTTTTGCACAAAATATTTACTTACTCTTATAATTAAACGCTGATCTTCTTAAAAACTATACTTAGAAAAATCACTTTATTTACAAATGCTTTTATTCCTATAAAATAGTACCTTCGTTTCAGTGTTTGTGCATAGACAATATTATTTACAATTGCACCTTTGTTCATTATTATTTCTAAATTTAATAATTAAAGAACATGATAATTAATACTTCTAGATAGTTAAAAAAAACAATCGAGTAAAAATACTTATATGGAGTTCAAAGATGGGAGCAGAAGTTCCTTGTTTTTTTTTCATTGTTTCTGGCCAACAGATGTGGATTGTGTCACACTAGTATACATATATAGATAAAATATAGTCATCTACGGAAGCTGTGTCGTCATATCATGACTCTTCAGTGTGGCTAGATTTAGCAAATATATCTATGCCGAGATTTGAAAAACGAAGACCAGGTCACATTTAAATGTGATCAGTGGTCAGGTGTCTTATCTCCCGTGCCAACAAACTTGCCACTGACAGCAGAAGAAATTATAGTGTTATGTGTATTTCCTTTGTTTACATATTTTTACTACGCTGCCGGTAACCTAAGAGAATCTATTCTTTATAAACGGTTATTGAGTTATGCTAAGTCGTTTATAAGTAAAAAATATGTTACATTCCAATGACAAAGATTTTATTCACCTTATTAATCATTGGTCTATATAAAGAATAGAAAGCATATGCAATAACATATATTTTCATATATATATATATATATATATATATATATATATATATATATATATATATATATATGTATATATATATATATATATGTAAATACAATAATATTTTTATGAATAAATATTAATTATTTAAATACCTAGAGACATCGATGTTTCATGCTAACGCAATCTTCAGTCTAGGAACTAATTCTCAATGGTCGGTAGGCGCAGACCCCGAACACAAATCGCCACTGATTCGTAGTCGGGGATCTTATATATATATAAATCTATCTTCAATCAAAATTCTAGCTTTTACAATAATGCTTTGCTTAACTCAGGCTACAATCACAAAATTAAATATAACTGCAACCCCCTTACTCAAGTTAACAAATCTTCAGGCATTATTACACACAACATGACCACACACAGAAATAAAAAGTTTAACTCATCTGCACCTAAGATAATCAAAACACACTCTAATAAGCCCATAGGAACTAAAGATATTGATAATCGGGCAGACCCACATTCGCACAAACAAAGAAAAAACTTAGAAGAAAGAATAACATTTGGTTTAATGCGCCTTTCAGCAGTAATGTTAAAACCAATATACCTAAAGAATTTTTCCAAATCTTAGACAGATCTTTTAAGCATCCCCACAGATATAGCACTATCCTTAACAGAAATTCTATTAAAATATCATACTCTACTATGCCCAATATTGAACAAAATATCATAACCTCTAACAATAGAAAAATCAAAAGTATCCAACAGCAACCACCCACCACATCCCTCACCACTTGTAACTGCCGTAAACCTAGAGATTGTCCCCTTAACAACAACTGTGTACAGAAGGACGTAATATACGCTTGTACTGTTAAACAATTCCCCCGCTCCACCAATGTTGTGAGTAATCACAGTTCCCATACTCCACCCGAACTCCGGATCTCCCCGCAACCCCAATCCGCTTCTACTCTAAACTCCCACTTATACAGCCATACCTCTAACCAAGCACCCCCAATAATAGATAGTGCTCATGGGCCAACTCACATTTCCCCCATATCCGCTCCACCCCACTTCTCCAAACAACTTTCCTCGCATAACTTGGATCTCAAAACCCAAATCTCTTCTAATATCATTAGCAATCTCAATGCAACTATAGCACCACCCTTCAAGATACACACATATATTGGGGCGTCCTCTTTCCCCATTAAGACCCGGATCTCTAACCATATCTATTCCTTTAAAAATAGCAGCGATAACAGCACAGGCACTTCACTTCCCAATCTAATTAGAAACATCAATCTTAAAAATACTCCCTATTCACTTCACTGGTCAATACTTAAAAATTCCAAATCATATACCCCTGGAGCATCCCATTGCCAACTTTGTACTTTGGAAACCTTTATGATAGCTACTGCTACTAAATCTAAAAATATTATTAATTCTAAGAATGAACTTATCTCCAGTTGCAGGCATAAACGTAAATTCAGGTATAGCAACCATAATAATCCCCCAGACACCCCTCCCCCATTTGATTAAATACCCTCCCTTCATCTCGGATTTTCCCTCCTTACATCTCGAATCTACTTTCTGATAGTTCTAATTCCTGTTGTTCTATAATCTCTGCTTATATCTCCCTCATCCCTTTAACCTTCTCTTAACTTAATAAAATTACCCATAAACTCCGTTAGCTTCACATTTCCCTTAGTTTTAACACCTTTCTTCCACTACCCCCTAAATCTTTCCACTTAACCTCCTTAACTGTATAACTTTATTTGGCTTTCCATTTTCTTTCCCGTTTAACTTCTTTTAATACATTCGTCCGCTTCCCTTCAACACTTCCATTCTTCATTCTTTTCCCTTTCAACTTGATAACTAACCCACTCTATTCATATTATATCCTTGCCCCTTTATTTACTTGATGATTAGCCTTATCTACTCCATATCCCCTTTGCACACTTCGATATCGAACTCCTTACTGTTTCCACTGTGCACTCTAATTATTCTTCCCTCCTGTTTTTACTTCTAAATAATTCTTCTCACTCTTTTAATAGCCTCGATTATTCCCCCCTTGTTTTACCTCGCCCTTCGCACATCTCTCTCAGACTACTCAACCCCCAACCCGCCCTCGCTCTACATCTTTTAACCCCCATAGTATTTACTTTTAACTGCGATCTCCACTCTCCCTCTGGCTTAATCTTTTGTCACTTCTTTAACCTTGTATATCTCTTACTTCTTCCGGCCTTCATTAACCTATTTAACAATTTTCTTAATTAACCTCCATATAACTTTTTTGAATAAAATTTCAAAGTTTAATTTTCCCATATCTATAAGAACTAGCATCCCGTAACTGCTTATTTCACTTCAACCCATATCTTTATCCACCTTGGAGATTCCCATTCCGGATATCCTCTCGAGGTCTTGTTTTTCTTTTTTCTTTTTCCTTATTCTAATTTTCATTCTTGAGCTCCAATCTTATCGACTTTTCCCTCATTCTATTATTAGTATCTTATTTTTATTATTTTTTATTTTTTATTCTTTCGGTCAATCCTTAATTTTCCCTGCGAGCTTAAGACTAATCTTATTATCTATTTTTCATTTTTTATTTTTTTATTTTCTTATTTCTACTTTTTATACTATGTTTATCTTTATTTTTTATCTTTACTCTTTTAATTTTTAACTCATTTTTCTAGTTCTACCCTTCAAATATATTTTGCCTCATTGTTTATATCTAAGGTCATTTGATTAAACATCTAAACCCCGAACTCTGTTCTTATACATATTCTGATATTTTAACGCCTTATCCTAACATTCGTTAACTTACCCCCACTCCTTTCTTCCCCTTTTCTAGTTGAATCCTAATTCGCGCAAACTTCCAATTTCAACTTTATGTTTCACCCCCCACTTTCACACTCTTAGTTTTATCCGCATTCCTTCACCGCATCGCTCCCTTTCTCCTCCCCCCTCTCTTTCCTCGTACCCGTCCCTTTCTCCTCCCACACACCCCTTACCCGTTCCTCCCCTGCCTACTGGTCGCATATTATATTCTTGTTTTCACTGTTTTTGCTTTTCTTCATTTATAGCCGGCTCTCTCAACTGGGCATGCTTTAAATATTCTCGCTGCCTCTTTTTCCCACTTTAAAACACTTTCCTTTGTCATCTCTGCCCGGGAAGTATCTTTAATGGCGAATATTTTCCACCTTAATCTTCTCTGAGCCTGCCTGCATCATCGAACGTACCTCTTATTGGACTTTTTACCCTTTTTGGATTTTCTATTTTCGCCGTACCTGAAGTTGTGGCTTCTTGGAATTTAATTTTGAAACCTCTCTCTT
>OY744520.1:153101606-153199106 GCA_963556195.1 Sepiola atlantica | reverse complement strand
AATGAACAACAACAAAAAAATAATAAAATACACTAAAATAGTAGTAAACAAAACACTTTGTCCCCGTTTTAGTTCAAAGAGTCGCGTTCGGATGTGCCGTATTTCTTTGCTTAAGAAAAAGAAAAAAAACGTTAATAGTTGACTTTGGTCTATAGCCGTAATTTTAGCTAGAAATTACTCTCGAATTGACAATTTAATGGCTTCAAAATCGCTTTCGAATTTCGCACGACAACGGAGAAATCACCGTGGCGACCATTTTTTTTTTTTCATCGATAATAATGGGGGAGGGGAATAAACGGTGTTTACTTCGTAGACTTCGAAATTCGAAAGTAATTGATAATTTGTGAAGCCTTTAAATTGTCGAATCGAAAGTGTATGTACCAGTCAGGTATTATGATTCTACCCCAAAGAAAAACAGTTTTTTCTTTCGACCACGTTTCTATTGTATTAATGAACCACACGCTCTGTTTTTATCATCTTGAATAATTGATTCACATAAATATTACATTGGTATTGTTAATTCTAACTTTTTAAGATAAAAGCCATCCATTTGAATGATTGTGATTGCCCCGTTTATTTTTTTCACTCACGATTGTTAGTGTGCGCACTGCGTGCTTGTTGTTACTTAAAAATAATATTTAGCAGGTGCGACCTTCTTGATTTCGCAATGAATCGACAACACAATTCCAGCAGTATATCACGCTTTCTTTTAATTGACTTTGGTTTTTACACTTAATTCTAACCAGAAATTACTTTCGAATTGTCAATTTAAAATGCCTAAAAATCACTTTCGCAAGACAACTTATATATTTGTAATTTTCTTTTTAATGAATAAAATTGTGGGCGCTTTTTCGATATTTACCCACCACTTGTTTTGCCATTTTTTACGGACCAATTTTGTTCTGTGTACAACTGTACATTAGAGAATTCCGTTTTATTTTTTTACCCAATATTTTAGAGGAGGGGGTTCACTTTCCTATATTTAACGTAAAATGATCACCTATTTCTTGGCCATCACCAATTTTTGGAAACATAATGTAGAAAACAGTGTAACTAATTTTGTTTATTGCGGTCTTTCGTTTAGTTTATTTTAATTTTTATTTCTACAATTCTAATACTTGTGGACAACAGCGCGCATGTGAAATAATTAGTTTTTGTTTTTGGCTCTACAATTTCTGTGAAGTAGTGAATTCACTTACATAATATTAAAACATTTTCTTTCTTTTCTTTGCACTGCGTGTTTTTCTTTTTCTTGTGATTTGGAAGGACTCGTCCTCTGAATGTATGCGCTCTTGTTATGCCATTGCCCCCACGTTCGAGCATCGCCAGAAACGATGCCCAAATGAACCCCGAACACACTAGTTTGCTCATGCAACAGAAACTAGCGAACGAGCACAGCTCGTTAACGCCACACCTTGTATAGCATCTATGGGCAACGCCTTTTCTTTTATTAGAAAACTACTAAGAACCTAAAAAAAGCGAATACAAAAAGAAAAGAATTTGAAAATTACATTAAAAAAAACGAAAAAAACAAACATCACTTGCATAAATCCGAAAAAAATGTCCAAGATTGGTTACCCCCTCCCCCTCTTAACACACACACAAACATGTCTATTGCCGATCCTCCCCACCCCAAGAAAATTGGTTACTACATAACATTACAACTAATGTTATTATTACTTGCACGCTATTCTGTCCGAAAATTTCTGATGGTCAAGAAATGGGTGACCATTTTACGTTAAATGTATATAGTAAAGTGATCCTACACTCTAAAATCTGATATTTGTTTGAAAGAAAAATGGAATCGTTTAGAAAGATGGTAATTATAAACATAAGAAAGAAAAAAAATAGGTCTGTAAAAAACAACAAAAAAAAACAAGTGGTAAGTAAACTCCTGAAAAAGCGCCAAATTGTGACCATTTCTCGTGTGTCTATGTGCGATGCCCCCCCCCCCGCGATGACGAGAGTAGAATTAATATATTTATTTATTTACTATCAATCGAATATTTATATATATAAAAAATTAATTACGAAACTAAATCAACCAGAATGCATTTCGGTTTATTCGTAAACATTAAACACATGTTGATTCATCAGTTTGAACTTTTGCGAACTTGCAGGAATGCGTAGGCTGGGCGAAAGAGAAAAGACTAAACAACATTTAATTTAATTTTATATAATTTATTAAATTTGAAAGCATTGAAACTGTTGAATAGAAAGTCATTTCTGGTGGCCTTAACATTCTTAACGAAGTTTCATGTATTAAGAGTTAAAGTTTTGGAAGTCATTTTCTCTTTTATGTCAGTAAAAAAAATACCGTGAGGCTGTAAAAAGGATGAAACGATTTCCCCATATATTATTGTTTCTTTGCTTATGTTTTTGTTGCATCTAATAATTTAATAAATAGAGATTAAAACAACGGTTAATTAGTCGTTTTCCAGCCAAAATGGCGGACAATGAATCGGCTGCTTTTTTCTCGACCTCACAAATGAGTAAGTAAACCCCAAATACATTGTTTTTTTTTTAACTAATTTCAAATTTACCTAAAATTATCTTAAAGAAAATACAGCTGAGAAATTAGTTCAAAACAATGTATTTGGGGTTTACTTACTCATTTGTGAGGTAGGAAAGAAATCATAAAAAAGCAGCCGATTCATTGCCTGCCATTTTGGCTGGGAAACGACGAATTTACTAAAACAACATTAGTTATAGTTTTATAAGAATTAATAACTTAATGACCAAACGATACCGTAATAATTAAATTTAACTTTCAAAATCTATTTAAAAAAAAAAGCAAAAAAAAGCAGTAAAAATGAAAGTAAAAAACTACCAAGTAAAGATGATAATGTCGGAAACGGTGTTTACTTTGTAGCCTTCGACATTCGAAAGTGATTTTGAAGCATTTAAACTGTCAATTTGAAAGTAATTTCTGGCTAGAATTTAAGTGGAGAGGCAAAGAAGTCAATTTGCACTGTTCATTTGCGCCCACGCCCAAGAAAAACAATATTTGCCGACCGCGCCACTATTCTTGCGTGTTTTTTGTTGTTGTTGTTTTTTTTTTGTTTTTTTAAATATATATATACAAAAAAGAAACTCGCGGTCAATAAAGCAACATTTTTACAAATTTAAAAGAGCAAGATTAACGTTTTTAGATTGAGGATCACAAAAATTAATGAGTTCAAGATCCGGTATTAAAAGTATTCTTATTTTATTTAACAAAAGATTAAACAAATATATTTTTAAATTCCAGAGAATCTATTTCAGTGCTGTAAAATTCTTGATTCTTTTATACTTCTTACAGTAACGGTACGCGACACGAGAATATTTTAGGCATAGACAGTCGACACCTTTTTAATGACAATCTTTTCATATATTACATTTATAATACACAACAGAAATTAAATGGGTTAGGTTTTCTTAAAACAGTTTTTAAAAAAGAAGAAAAAGACGCAGGGACCAGTAATTGTTTTCCTTTATGTCAGTAAAAAGAAATACTGTGAGGCTGTAAAAAGGGTAAAACGATTTTTCCATATATTATTGTTTCTTTATGTTTTTTGTTACTTTTTTAAAATGTAATTATGCATTACATTGTAGAAGTGAAATATGTTTTAAACTTTAAAACAAAAACGGAATGCGTCGCATGCATTTTTTTTTATTCTACATTTTCTGCAAATTGACAATGAAATTTAAAAAGAAGAAAGAAAATACATGGACCCATGACATAACGGTTAAAAGGTTGGTTGTAGGTGACAGTCTTCAGGAGGTTCGAGGTTCAATCCTTACTACATGCAATATTAACTGAGAATTTAACAAAAATTAACACTTCTATCTAGTAATGGCAAAAGGGTTCAGTTTGAAATTCTATCTAGAGTTCGCTGTTGGTTTCCCAAGTTCGAAGAGATGCACATGAAGAAGGCCGAAGGTTACATCGGCCGAAGCAATAATTCCGAAGAATCTAAAAAAAAAAAAATTCCAAAATCATTTCCATGATTTTTTTTAACACTTTACGAATGAAATACAAATTGATTGTGATTATTTTTGCAGAAGTATGACGTAAGCATAAAAATCTGAAAGAATTTTTTAATTAAAATTTAGTTTAAAATTCATTTTCTCAGGAATAAAAAAGAAAACAATTACTTTTAGAATTTAGAGTGGGAGATCAGTTTCGCATATAAATTTAACATAAAATGATTCTCCCATTTCCGGGTCATTCTAGCGTTTTAGGGTAGTTACACTATCGAAGATAAATTCTGTGCGATTTTTGTTTGTTTGTTTTCAAGAGGGTCTACTTTTTAGGCAATTACGTGTAGTTTTGCGAGTTTTTTTATGGAGGTGATGCTTGCTACTCGAACTTAGGTTTAGTGGTAGGGTTAAGGAAGTTTGTGTGTGTGTGTGTGTGTGTGGATGGGGGTTGTCACTCTGACAAAAAATGTTTTTTGTTAACTCCCCATAAAAGATAAAATAGCTCGGAAGTAAGGGATCATTTTACGTTAAATTTATATGCAAAACTGACCTCTAAAATAATTGTTTTTCTTCTTTCTGCTCAGTTTTTGAAGGTGTTCTCACGTAATCGTCTAAAGAAAGGGTAGAATTTCATTTTTAGGATGGTGGTATCGGAGGGTGCTCATCTACAAATTTATCTTTTAAGCGCAGTTTAAGTTTATACACGTGAAACGCCGAAATGAAAAGTTGACCTGCATTGTGTCTAATTTGTTAAATTGTAATTTTATTTGATAGCAAATAAATAATTCAAAGTGTAGTATCTGTTCTGATACTACGCTTCATCTATGATGTCCTCTTTCGGTGAAAGAGACGTCCTTTTAGACCGAGGCAATTTTTATTTCTGTCTCAATCCAGAGCGCTCCTTTTGAGGGTGCTGGATTTTCCCCACATTAAAAACCGACCTTGTGTCTGACTCTGATCTCGTGGGGAGGCAAGTAAATAGGAGCATACCACAAATAAAATGTAAAACAAAAATCGCACTGTCCGTCCTTTTCAGTTGAATGATTGCACAACACAAATCTCACGTGGCTTTTTTTGCACTTTGTTGTCCTCCTCCTTCATTCATTGTTTATTATAGGATTATTATACCTGCTTCATGTGAAACCTCAATTGAAAACAAAAATCGATATCTTTTCTTGTTTTGCGATATTTAAAAAATATTACTGTGAATTTTTTTTTTTTTTTAATAATCCAGTTTTATCAGGTTCTTTCTCGGCAACACAATTATATAAACAAAAAATGACGCCAAAATGTGAAAAGTGTTTTGACGGAGTTTTCCTTTTTAAACGGTTAAAATTTAATTTATTTTCGATTAAAAACATTAAAACATCAATATTTTATGTTTTTAAGTGCCGTTTTTTTAAAATGTAACCCCACCCACCCCTTCCTTAAATTCATAAATTTTAGGAGAATTATGAGATCTCTCGTTATTTCTGTAACTGAAATTTCGGTCTTTCTGCTCGATATTATGTTGTTGGTCAACCCTTGAAGTGAGTGCATCGTGATTGGACATATGCCGCCGCGACATGACGACAAATATGCTAATCAGATGAGTCGCATGGGTAGAAATGACGCAGCCACAGGAATTAGTTCTTCAACTTTGAGACTTCATAAACAACCACGTTCTTGTTGACCGTTTCACCATTCACCAGTATATCGTAAGTGGGTGTGATTAGTAGTCTCACAGAATAAATGACATATTTCGCTTTTGTGGCCATAAATCCATGTATTTAAATTAAATTACGATAAAAATATTATGTGGGGTGTTTGACGTTTGAAAACAAGAACACCCTTTAGAACCAAAAGGTTGGAACGAGTAGTTCGTCTGTAGTGAAGAGTAGCGGCCGATTCAAATATTTCTTAAGAATTTCACGAACGGGCACAAGAGACATGTAATAAAAACATTGACAAACAAATCAATAACCCATTACGATTTGAATTCTTATTCTATATAAATATATCTGCTTGTAATAAAAACTGGACGCCGAATATAACTTAAGGATAAGCTTTATTTAACCATTTGTTGCTTAGCTAGACAAATAGTGTTTTAACATTCACTCTTAATATACACGAATGTAGAACATTCCATTATTACTCCAAGGGGGAGACAGGCATCAATTATCTTTGTTACTACATTCTCCCCCATCTATCTTCTTATTCGTAGGGAACAAAATCATCCCATCGACCTGGCCTCCTGCGGGTTCTTTGAGGGCGTCTTGGTTGTTCGTGCCCGACATCCATTTCTAATCTAGGCTCCTCGGGACCTGACGACGTTTCGGGACTGTCTTGTGTGGCTGGTTTAGGGCTAAAATATCTTGCTCCAAATCGCTCTCGTTTTCTACGGCGCTTCGGTCGCTTGGTGTCTGAAGATTGAGTATCTGTCTCAGATATTGGGTGAAACCGCTTTCGTGGTACCCATCTGTCGTCCGAACTAGAGTCAGAGACGACTCTGTTAGTATATTCAGATTCGTTTTGTTGGGACTCTGAACTTGACGTATCTGGCACACGATCACCTAAGAGGGTCGGACTTGTTCCACGAACCGGAGCTCTATATCCATCTGAAGCAGTTCTACGTTCATATACATTTCCTGCTGGGGCTAGATCCCTTAAGGAGACAGTAGATTGCCTTCCTTCTGAATTTCTGACCAGTGCATACTGAGGGTTCGCTTCGATTAATTGTACCTCGCTTACCAATGGGTCATGTTTACTATGACGAACATGACGTTTTAATAAAACTGTGCCAGGTTGTGCAAGCCACGAGGGAAGTGATGTGCCTGCTGAGCTTCGTCGTGGGAACGAGAAGAATCTCTCATGTGGGGTAGCGTTTGTCGCTGTACATAATAGAGTCCTAATAGCGTATAAGGCCATGGGGATGAGACTTTCCCAATCGGAGATCGGACTATTGTGATTTGCTGCCGCCAACTGTACTGTCTTCCATATTATACCATTGTATCTTTCGCACTGTCCGTTTCCTTGAGGATTGTGAGGAGTTGTTCTACTTACAGCTACTCTTCGTTCATGCAGAAACTGCTTGAGTTCGTCCGACATAAAAGCAGACCCACGATCTGAATGTATATATGCAGGCACTCCAAAAACGGCAAAAATGGAGCAGAGGCCTTGAATTACTGTTGCAGCCGTTACGTCTGGGCAGGGGATGACGAACGGAAATCTTGAGTACTCGTCTATTATTGTGAGCATGTATTTATTTTTAGTTTTAGAGGGTAAAGGGCCCTTAAAATCCAGGTTAAGTCTTTCAAAAGGCTGTGTGGCCTTAATGAGTGTTGCTGGAGGAGGTTTGTAGAATCTGGGCTTATTTTCTGCGCATATCCGACAAGAGTTCGTAATTCTTTTTACGTCTTCAACAGAATATGGCAAGTTTCTGCTCCTGACTACGTGAATCATTCTTGTGATACCTGGGTGACACAATTCCCTGTGTATATACTGAAGATCATCTGAGCCAGTTACCAGGCCACACACCCTTGAAAGCGCGTCGACCGCGGCATTCTCCTTACCAGGGCGGTAAGTGACGTCAAAGGAGTAGCAAGAAAGCTCCATTCTCCATCTCGCTATTTTCTCGTTTTTTATTTTACTCGTTGTTTTTGGGTTAAACATAAACGAGACCGACTTTTGGTCAGTGATTAATTCAAAATGTCGGCCGATTAAGTAATGCCTCCATTTTCGTAATGCCTCAACTATGGCGTACGCTTCTTTTTCTATTGCAGAGTGTCGTCGCTCGGATTTCGAAAGTGTTCTTGAAAAAAAAGCTACAGGACGACCGGATTGTCTCAGTGAGGCAGCTATCGCACAGTCGGAGGCATCCGTCTCAACTAATAGAGGGATAAAAGGATCCACAGCAGAAATGGCAGACTGAGCAATGTTCCTTTTCATGTTTTGAAATGCTCTGATGGCGGAACAGGACAACGGAAAAGTAGATACTTGTGTCAATGGGTGTATTTTTTCTGAAAAAGACGCAACCCATTGGGAGTAGTGAGCAAACATACCGAGGGCTCGTCGTAAAGAGGGCATGTTTCCAGGGATTGGTAATTCCATTAGCGGTTTCAGTCGCTCGGGATCCGGCGTCATGGTGCCATTTTTGACAATGTATCCCAATAATTTGATGCTTTTCAAGTTGTAGGAACATTTTTCACTGTTCAAAGTCAGATTATATTTCTTGACGGCAGCCATGAATCGTTTAAGGTTGTGGTCATGTTCAGCTTGGTTATGTCCGCATACTGTGACATTGTCTATATATGCAACAGTACCCTTCAATTTTTCATTGGAGATTATTTCATCTATTACCCTCTGGAAGCTAGCCACACCATTTGTTATCCCAAAAGGAATTCGGCAGAACTGATATAGGCGACCGCAGGCCTCGAATGCCGTGTAGGGCTTATCCTCTGGCTTGATAGGTACCTGATGGTAGGCACTTCTGAGATCTAAAGTACTGAAAGTGTGATATTTTGCAATATTAGAAATCATTTCGTCAATACGAGGCAGTGGATAGGCATCGAGTAATGTGTATCTGTTGATGGTCTGGGAATAGTCAATGACCATCCTTTTCTTGTGATTTTCAGTGGCTGTTACGAGGACCTGTGCTCGCCATGGAGATTCACTTGGCTCTATAATTCCTTCCTTAAGTAGTTTTGTTACTTCTGCTGCTATGAACTGTTTGTCCGTTTCTGAATAGCGTCTTGATTTTATTGCTATTGGTTTGCAGTCAGGAGTTAAGTTTGTAAAAAGTGACGGGTGCCGCACTTTGACAGCTGCTAGTCCACATACGCTTAGGACTGGCTTGGGGCCACCAAAAGGAATTTCAACGCATGAATGTTGTTTTAGAAAATTGTGACCCAAAATCACTTCGCAGCAGAGGTTTTTCATTACTGATAATTTGATCCCTTGATAGGAGTTTCCTTTTAGTTTCAGGTTAACCATGCAATATCCAATTACATGGGACGATAAAGATGAATTTGCCATTGATATTTGGTTGGAACAAGGAAATATTTCCCATTTATTTGCTTTTACAATACTGGCATTAATAAAACTTTCGGAACTGCCTGTATCAATAAGCGCATGAATAGTCAATCCATTGATTTTTACCCTCACGATTGTTTTTGAGAGGCAGCCGGGGAATGCAGCTGATATTGTAATTGGTGCTACAGTAGCAAGAGTAGCCGAACGTTTTTTTTGAGAAGCTGACCGGCAAACTTTCGAAAAATGTCCCTGCTTATCACACTTGTGGCATCTAACATCTCGAGCCGGGCAGGACGAACGAGCATGTATACGAAGGCCACAAAAGTAGCATGTGGATCCAGCTGAGGCGGCAGTGATAAGTTGTTCGTGATCGTTAGAAAGGGGGGTGGCAGCATCTTGGACAATGGAAGAATTTTGAACATGCAGAGGAGGGGCTACGATAGCAGCTCCCAAAATATCGGGTTGTAAATAGAAGACAGACTGCTTCTGTGCCATGTCCAACGTTAGAGCTTGTTCATAAGCTGTTGGTAAGTCTAGGTTTTTATTCTCTAGTAGTCTTTGTCTTATTTGGTTGGACTGTATTCCATTAATAAATGCGTCCCTGATAAAAACATCTCTCGCTTGGTTCGCAGTTAAGGCTGTAAATTCACACTCGCGACTTAACGTCTTTAGAATCTGAAGGTATTGTTCAAGGCTTTCTTCTGGTTGTTGACGCCGGGTAGCAAGTAAATGTCTAGCAAAAATAGTATTTTTTTTCTTGACAAACATGGCTTCTAAAATGTCCACCGCAGTTTCATAATTTTCACATTCAGATAAATTTCTATAAATAGCAGTAGAGACATGATGTAAAAGAAGGGTATATTTCTCAGTACCTGTTAAAGCCGCGTTTGAAGATAACTGTAGAGCTGTAAGGAATCCTTCGAACATTTTTCTCCAATGCCGCCATTTGTCAGTAGATTCCGAGTCGGCCGTATCAAGGTCTAGACGATCAGGTTTCAAGTAACGTTCCATAACGAATGGTTAAATAAATTGTAATAAAAACTGGACGCCGAATATAACTTAAGGATAAGCTTTATTTAACCATTTGTTGCTTAGCTAGACAAATAGTGTTTTAACATTCACTCTTAATATACACGAATGTAGAACATTCCATTATTACTCCAAGGGGGAGACAGGCATCAATTATCTTTGTTACTACACTGCTTTTTCTTCTTTTCTTTCTCTATAATATAGAAGAGCTTGTCTGTTTCTCATATATTGTCATCGATAGCATACGACCTACAAACTCAACATTGTATTCTGATTCTTCAGTTTCTGCGGTGGAAACGTGGCTCATGTCATTAATAAACAACAAAAATGTATTTCTATTGCCTTTATGTCAACTAAAATTGTATCCCACTCGGAAGTAGTTTACACTGGTGATATTTCAATAATTTACCACCATCAGTTAAAAAACTACCTTGTTTTGAAATGATTCTACCTTCCGCATTTAAGACTTTATAAATACTGTATTTTTAAACACTACTTAAATTGTATTTTCGAACAAACACGATAACATTGATTGTAAACAACAAGAAAAAAGATACACTCATTGTATACTATTTTCACTATTTCTGTAAATTACAGCACCTATTTACTTTTTAGGTGGTTTCTGAATGTCTATTGCAAAAGTTATTTAGTTTAAAAAATAAATCATTATATTTTTCCCCTCCTGAGCAACTCCTATGAATATTGGCCGACTTACCAATATTTTTTTCTCCAGTTTATTTTATTCATATTTAGTTATTAGTCCCCCGATTTATAAAATCAGGGACCTATGTTTTGATGCATTTCCGTCCGTCCGGATTTTTCTCCGCAACCATCCATTGAATTTCTCTGAAATTTTGCATGAAGTTGTAACTTTGGTCAGGTTAGAAAGTGACATTCTCAGATTTTTGAAAAAAAATCTGGTTAGCCCCCCAGGGGGTCAAAAGGCCCCGAAATGGCAAAAAATGACATTTTTTGTCCCATAACTTTTCATCCATCCATTCAATTTTTCTGAAACTTGGCCAAAATGTGGAGGCAATTGTTCCTAATAGAAAATAAGTATCGCTGACCTTGGAAAAAATCTGGTTCGCGCCCCCAGGGTGTCAAAAGCTCCCAAAATTGCAAAAAATGACCCTTTTCTCCCATAACGTTTGATCCATCCATTCAATTTTTCTGAAACTTGGCCAAAATGTAGAGGCAATTGTTCTGGATATAAAATGAGCATCCTTGACCTCAGAAAAATTCTGGTTCGCGCCCCCAGGGGGTCAAAGGGGGGGGGGTCAAAAATGCCCCAAATTGTCCAAATTTATTGCATTTTACACTCGCCACATCAAGTCACATACAGAGAGGGATCACGCATGCGCGGCTTGTTATTATTTGTTTGTTATGCCTCATTGGGCATCTCCCTTTTAACTATCTTCTTAACTGTTAAAAAAAAATGAACCTCTTAGTACAGTATCGATATCCAGATCAAATTCTGTTAAATATCTCATTTGACAACTCTCAAAAGTGCCCCCTCAATTTCTCCCTACTACCATTTTCTCTGAATTCATCCAACCTCATCTTAAACTGATCCACATTATTGCTGTTCTTAATCCGAAAACATATTACTCTGTGAGCAAAAAAACTTAACTGGTTAACGGATTTAGTTTTTGAAAACTGCCTTGACAATAACCTTCCAAGTCTAGGAGAAATACTAAAAAAATGCCCACCATAGTTAGAAATGCCATTAATTATCTTGAAAGTCTCAATCATATCACCTCTCATTCTTCTCTCCAGCAAAGTAGTCAATCCCAATTTGTCCAATCTCTCTCCTTGTAACTGCACTCCTTTACTTTACTTATTAGTTTTGTCACCTTTCTTTGTACGCCTTCCAGTTTCAATATTACATTCCAGCTTCCATGTCTAGTTGTTGGAGCCCAGGCCTGGGTGCAGTATTCTATATGAGGTCTTATTAGAGCTTTATATATCCTTAAAACATTTGTCTCCCTCGAAATAATATTCCTAACCATCTACCCGATCATTCTATTTGCCCTCGATACAATGGTCAAAATATGATTATTTACGCTAAATGTATTATCAAACCCCACTCCCAAATCGCACTCTCCATCTACTTCTTTGATTTATTTGTTGTTTAGTACATATTCAACTCCCACATTCATGGATCTTACATGTAGTACTTTACATTTGTCTAGGTTAAAACCGAATTTCCAAATGTCTTCCCAATATGATAATTTATTTAGATCCATCTGTGTTATTTCCTTTGATAAAGGTCTCACAAGTAGTTTAACATCATCAGCAAACAGTTCTATTTCTGAATTTATATTATTAGGTAAGTCATTTATGAATATCAAAAACAACGAAGGACCCAATACTGAACCCAGCGGAACACAGGAGAGTATGTACTGTGATTCAGAATAATTGTTACCAACCTTTACCTTCATAGTTCTATCCTTCAAAAACTCCCTCACACTATTTACCATTTTGTCAGTAATACCAAAATTTTTCATTTTCACTAGTAATAAGATATGAGATACTGTATCAAATGCCGTGCTAAAATCCAAATATATGATATCCGCACTTTGCCTCCCCACGAGGCCAGAGTTTGACACAATGTCGATTTTTAATGTAGGAAGTACCCATCTCCCTAAAAAGGGCCACTCCAGATTTGGACAAAAATTTTAATTTGCAAAGACATGGTGAAATCCTATTTCAGTCACCTATTTTACATTTTTTCTCAGAATATCTAAGGTAAAAGTTTTTTTGTTTTTTTTTCAATTAAATCATATTTTTTTCTTTTCCTGGGAAAACCCCTCTGAATATTGGCCGACTTTACAATATTTTTTCCTTTCCGGTTTATTTTTATTTTATTTTGAAAATTATGATTAACATTAAAATGTAGTATCTGTTATGATACTATACTTAATCTTTCTACTACTCGCTCAGGGAAGAAGAAATCCTTCTAGGCTGCTGCAATTTTTAATTTTGTCCCAATCCGGAGTGCCCCTTTTGGGTGGAGATGGATTTTCCCTACATTTAAAACCAACCTTGTGTCTAACTATGCCCTCGATTTTAATAATTGCCGATTATACACAATTTAAAAAAAAAGATTGTTGCAGTCTAGGAGGATTTCTCCTTCTCTGACCTAGAAGAGAAAAGAAAGTCAAATTATAAATGAAAATAACAAGTTATCTTTTTCAAGTTAAATAATTCTTTTCTATTTCCCCTGGACAACGCCGGGACATGGGTCCTGCTAGTTTACAATATTTTTGTTTCTCATTACTAGCAAAGCTCTAACCTTTGACTCCAACTCAATAATTCTTCTTCTTCTTCTTCTTCTTCTTCTTCTTCTTCTTCTTCTTCTTCTTCTTCTTCTTCTTCTTCTTCTTCTTCTTCTTCTCCTTCCCCCCATTCTCCTTAAATACCAAACTGACTGGCTGGTTACACTGTTGATGATTTAAAACAAACAAAATCCACAGACTTTTAGTATTATATAGATTCTCTTCAAGTACCCATTTGCCATCAGGCAATAAAACATCATGGATATTCTGCCACTGTTAGTAGTTAAGTAGTAATAGTAGTAGCAGTAGTAAATACTTACTATTAGTATTTTAATGTTCCTATAATCACTAGTTGTAGGATTGATTGCAGAATTAAAGTAAGAGTAATTGTCAATTACTCTTACTTTAATACTGCTACCTAAGTGTCACTGTTTGATTGAGTTCACTGGTTTGGTTGTAATGTGCCAACATTGGCTTAGTGAATTAAGTTGTGTGACCACTAAGAAAAATTAACAACAAAACAAGGAGTTGAATATTTTGTACAAAATCGGCTCTGAATTCAAATAAAATAGAAGAAACGAGAATATACATTTTTCAGCCAATGAGAAGAGCCAAAAATATTTCCACCAAAAGCATAACAAGAATCCGTTAAACATTTGGCGCCAATCAGCTAGAAGCCTGTCTCACACTATATTAGAAATAAACATACCTTCTATTCAATGCAGTATTTAGTAACTCGTCACCACAATAACATGGCACAACATTTAGCAGTTTGAACAATACACACACACACTTCATGTCATATAACCACTACTTGCAACAACTCATGGGAGAAAAATACATACTAGCTGAACTGTTCATACTCACACAATCAGCAGAAGCCTGCTACTTGCTCAGTTTATTTCAACCGAAATATTCTGGACTCAACTCTATCGTCGTACAAAGTTTTAAATCCTCTATATTATTACCTTCTGATGTTTGTAAATAAATGTATATTTTAATTTGTATGAATTGCGTTATTAATGTACATTGATCCTTCTACAAAGTCAACGTATGTCTAAAGGGTTTGGTTTTTGGATTGATTGAAATAACGATGTATTAGTGAAAGACGAAACAAAGGCATCAGAAAACAATTTGACATCTTTTTATTTTATTAAATTGTTATAGATTCATAGCATTAGCGTGTGTGTTTATTGCTGTTTTTTGAGTTACGTAGGTTGACATGTTTAAACTAATTTAATTTTATACAAATCAGTTATTTGAGTATAAGGGTTGATGAGATTGTCAATTGGATGGTGAACAATGCTATGAGAGGATTGAAAACGATAAATGAAATGGACAAAATTTGATTACTTAGAGGACGGTTCGACCAGTATTTGTTTACATTAAACTTGAAGACAACCATGTTGTAGTCTGCAGGAAAGCAGCTCGGTAGTAATACGTATTTGTGTAGTTGCAGTATTGGTGTAAGTGCATTTGTAACCTTTGTAACGGTGATCGTTTTGGTCTGTAATGATGTTGATTATATCAAATCTGGCCTTTGTCTTGTTTCCTTGTAACTGAACTCTGGTTAGCGAGCTTGTTGCTTTTATGTAAACCGATCGGCTCCCAGAATTGTTTTATTTTTTTAAATCGCGCAAGAAGCAATCTCAATTGTAATCTGGTCATTCGACCTGTTTGTGTAGACGTAGTTTGTGTTCTGTGTTTGTTTTATTTTCTATTGTCAAGAAAGAAATTAAAAGAATCCTTTTTGGAATCGGAAATGAGGCCCAAATCTTTCTGATTCTGATACCCAAAAAAGTTCTGATTTTTCTGATTCCCGATTCCGATTTTGATTAATCATTCCAACACTAGTGAAGTCATTTTTAATTTTTATTTGTTTACACATTTTATTAACTTAAGGTAGACAACTCCTATTATATTCTTCAATTTAAAATAAGTTATCCCTCTTGCTGATTTATTATTTTTAAGTAATTATTTTAAAATGTTTCATTATTAGCAGTCATGTGGGTAGGACTAAGTAATTTTAAAAATAAATTGTAACTAATTACATTATTATATCGCCAATAACATGGTACAACAATAACAAATGAAATTGGTTTGTCAGAAGCAAAGTTTGATTTTTCAGCTTAAATGCTATTTGAAAATCCGTCAAGATAACTTTATATATTAGATAGCTTTTAGGAAGGGAAAAGAAAGGAGTGGAGAAAAATAAAAAGAGAAGGAAAAGCAGTGGCTTAGTGTGCCAGTAAGCTATTTCACTTGTTTGAGCCTGCCACACACTTTCTTTCGCCAGCACCTGAGTGAAAGATACTTGTAAAATTAAAAATTTGACTTTTACTAAAGATCTGACGAAGCATATAAACTAGAAAGATTAATAAAGAAAACATTTTAATTGGTCGAAATGTTGCAAGAAATAACAAATAAAACATTTTATTTATCTACCAGCGCCCGAGAAGGTGAGCACTCTGTACATTAAAAATTGCCTGGGCAGCCCCGTCGGCATTCCCCGATAGGGGCGCCTCAGGCAGTAAGCAATAAACTTACTCCTCCCCAAAGAGGGGAGGCAAAGTCTGGGAGGGTGGACCTCCTAGAACTGCACAGGACAGACCCATAGACCGGCGTAAATCAAACCCCGAAGGCAAAGATAATACCAGTCTATGGATTACAGTATCCATCGGAACAGATACTACACTTTGATCTCGACCAAAAGGCCAAGTATTAAGTTAAATTTTAATCGACCTGAGTTAAAAAAAAAAAAAATTGTGCTATTTAGTAATTAAGAAATCTAAATGTAAACATGCAAACGATAATTATTATTGGCAGCACTCCAATCGCAGACTTCCAGAAAGAACTGCTAAAGAAAGATGACACTTGTAGAACTTGTCGTCTTTCTTTATCAGTGGCCATTACTGAATGCTACAGGGCCATGGAGAGTGCACCTGTGGCATTCAATAATAACCAATCTCTACATTAAGCTATAAACCTTGAGTCACATCCAGCTGTCATGGAGAGGCAGGTAAATAGGAGCTCACACTTGAAGACACTCTTCATAAATGCAAAACTTAAAAAATGGAAGATACTCAACTGAGCTTCAATCTGGTTCTTCTATTCTCAGCAAGAACACATCATTCTGTAAAGAAGGGGACGTTGTCCTTATCTTAGATTTCAGACACGAAATGAATTAATAAAACCTCTTTATAACAACAACGAAAAGGGTTTATTCACAAAGGTTACCTATACCGTTTGGTATAGGTAGAAAGAAACTTGGACAGTGTTCGAGAGAGGAAAAGGAAATTAAGAGTTCTTAGAGCTGCCTGAGGTCTGTCAGCAACTATCTTCAGACGAAGATAGTATTTGCTGTTAGCGTCCAGTGGACAGGGGCAGGAGAAAGAGTTTTCTTCGTTGCTTGCTGGGGTCTCTCTGCTGACCGCCTGTGATTCCTAAAGGGGCTGAAGTAGTTCTTCAGCCGACAGAAGGAATCCATGCGCCCTGCAGGCTAATTGGTCAGTGTGTGACCCGCTCATTCAATGGGGACATTTTTCGGAGGGAGAAAATAGGTCTATGTTTATTACCGCTATAATTCTACCACAACAGAAAAAACTTCCCTTTTTCTCTCTGTATGCTTAGCATAAGGTGGAATTTCCATGAACAGTGTTTATTTCCACAAACTTCACATGTGTGAAACATGTTACCATGGAACTACTTCCTAGCAGATTACAACATGGCTGTTTTCAAGTCAAATATAAACAAATACTTGTCATAAACTGTCCCCAAAAAGTAATTAAAGTTTGTTCATTCCATTCCATTGGTCATTTTAAAACCTCTCATTATGAGAGGTTTTCTTCATCATTAAACCGACAATCCATTCATCTCATTAACCCCAGGAGTGGCTTTTGGCCTTGATAAGTGGTGACTCATTAGTAGAATAAATATATATGTGTGGGAGTGGTGCTAGTCTAGTCGCACTGAAAAGCTGTGATACAGCAAAACAGTCTGTCTGGGGATTATATATATATATATATATATATATATATATATGAGAAATTTAAAAAACCAACACAAGTGCAATTTAAATGATAAAGTCATTTTGATTTTTTTTTTTTTTTGCAAGCTTTCGTTGTAAAACAACTTTGTCAGGCGAGACTGTCTTATAGTTTTTTTTCTTCTTTTTCCTCATTTCGATGGTATTAACCCCGAAGGGTCGAATCACCGTAGAGGCAGAAAAACATGTTAAGTTGTAAGGGACGTTAAAATTGTTTTACAACGAAAGCTTGGAAAAAAAAAAAATGATTTTATCATTTAAATTGCACCCTGTGTTGGTTTTTCAAAATTTCACTTAAATAAATTTTCATGAGTGCTGCAAATATGTTGTCAATTTCCTTATTAAAAAAGCGCCAACCAGTGGTAAACATCGACCAGACTTCACTTATTCTAATGTCCCTTACAATTCCAACTCCAAGGTTTTCCAACTTTGGGGAGTGAAAACACTAACAGAACAAACCAAAAACGATATTATGACAAAACAGCACATAATCTACCACCACTGGTCAGAGGAGAAATTGTGTTTGTATTAAAGCGGCCATGGAAACCATCAACGGTACTGATTAAATGTACAGAACTAAGATCCTACCTTCTTTAATCACCAGATGGATCTTCAAAGAAACGAAATGGAGTTCATATAAGGGATACAGAAACAGCCAATCATAAACAGACCTTACGAGAAAATAAGATACTAACCCACTCCAACACAGACAACATCCCAAACCAGAGAATTCTAAAGCAATCAAGACATCACACAACTAGAAGTGACCATGAAATATGTATGCCATCCAGATACAAAATTAACGAGATGAATACTAATTAGCAAGCATACGATCAATCAGACATTGTTAATTGGTGAAGGATGTAGCAGTCTCATAGGAACTACTTCTTTATGCATACTCAATGTTAACCATTTAGCGTAGGGATACAAGAACATTTCACTGAGGATTCTGGGATAATATTCAACTTATGCTGAGAACACATCGACTATAAATAAATGTTAATACATTATCGCTTTTCACTAAATTCGATAACAACAACTAAACTCTACATCTCATTTTTAGTACACATATATTAAGGAAAAAAATTATTTTTATACTAATGAGTCATCATTTATGAAGGCCAAAAGCCGCTCAAGGATAAAGGTTAAAGAGATTGTCAGTTGGGTGATGAACAACACTATGAGAGGATTAGAAACAATGGGTGAAATGGTCAGAATTTGATACTTAAGAGTATGAATCAACAATTATTTGTTGACATTGGATTTGAAAACGACCAGAAGGGAAGCAGTCCTGTGGTATTGTGTTCCACAGATGAGAAATTTTTGAAAAGAAATTGAAGTTCTGTTTGGTTTTAGGTACACAAAGGAAGAAAAGAAAGTTCTTTACAGTAGTGGTGGTAGCTAGGTGTGTTTTTGCTGTGAATGTTTTACGGGGGGTGGGGGCAGAGATTTGAGCTCAGTCGATAAAAAGCAAGTATTAACAATAACAGAAGTTTTATATATCTATAAATATATCTATAGGATTTTCTTGAGAGAAAGATAAGTAATGTTTTGGATATATGATGCAGATATATTTCCTGTCTTAATTTGATGCTATATGGGAGCAGAGTTCAGTAGTAACTAACGACAGACATTTCAGAGATAACAAGAGAAGAAATGTTGAAATAGGGGGGAAGAGATAATTCAGCATGCGATGAATGAGAAAGAGTGAGAAAAAGAGCGTGTTCTATCAGTTGACAGTAAGAGAAAAAGACTAAATAAGAAAGAGGAATAACATAACATAAAATATTTATGCGTTTGGAAAATTCCTTTATTGATTAAATTAAGATTAGGTTATATTGGCTTTTGTCTAGATTTTTTAAAATTATTAATGAGTTACAACTTATCAAGGCCAAGACTCACTCGAGGATAAACGTTAAAGAGGTGTAGTTAAAATAAAAACCGCTTGTCTTTAATTAACCATGGAATTCTCCCTCGGACCATGCAAATTATATTTACACTAACATTTTTTGGTGCCTACTATTGTGTTGCCTTGTTCGTGTCTGGTTATATTCTCTTTTGAACTGTTGACTCTCTCTTTCTCTCTCTTCCCTTCTCTATCTACCTATGTCTGTATCTGTCTCTTTGCTTCTCTTTCTCTCACACACATATGTGAACCAAACTATTGTAATTCTTCTAAAATAAAGTTTAAATAAATGTATCCACATAAATGAAAATAAAAATATACCTGATATTATTTCACAAAAAAATTGAAAGGATTTTTCAATATTTAACTTAATCTGACATATTGCTATTGTTATTCCTTTGAATTTTTGTATGACTATATCTACCTTGGACAGATATGTATGTGCTCCCCCCCCCCTCAAGAAACTCCATACATTATTTTCTTAAAACATTTTCCAGCAGTGAAAAAAATTCAAAGCAAGTTTAGTAACTGCCACCTCTTTATTTTTCAAGTAACCATGTCCCGGCATTTTATGTAAAAATTGAGGAACCAAGAATCACAACTTCCAGAAGTAAATTGATCGAAAAGGGCCGGAAAGACTATTTTCACTCAAAATGCTACGCATTTACCGACGATATAGAAAATATTCGTAAATAGAACTGTGGGTAATAGTAAAATTAAAACAATCATCGAATAAGAAAACAAAAAACAAAGCAAATAGTTAATTAATGTGAGTTTATTTTGCAAGACAATATGCACATTAGTATCGATTTGGAAATTGATCATATAGCCATGATTTCGTATATTAGAAAGCTGTTGTTTTATCGTAAATAAGAAGTTGGCCTTTTTTTATTATCTCCCTGTCATTGTGACATATTTGTAAATATAAAAGACAGAAGACAAATAAATCAGTCACTCAAGTCGTCACCAATGATATACTTTTAAAATTGATATATTTTTTAACCTTTTATTATTTTGTATTATCAAAAATAAAAACAAATAACAATAAAAAAGAACAAATAAATAATTTTAGAAATTTTATGCGTGGAAGAAAAGGATCAATTTTTTTTCTCTTTAACTGTTCCTTTTTTTTTTAATGAGTATTCCCCTGTTACCGGCAGCAAGGATGACACTCTAGTTTTCCCTAAACAATATCCAGAAATTGTCTGAAGCAGTCATTCACACTCTATCTTTGCACTTGAAAATGGCATCTCCCTGACGAGGATCACACAGAAATCCAATTGTTCTTGAACTGAGAATCCCTAATGGTTGTAAAATATGTTTTCTGAGAAAACTCTGGACATCGTTTACATCCCAATTGCATTAAAAACATTCTTTGTTTTAATTTAATTTAATTTTAACTCGATATTTTTTTGACTATCAATTGTTTATATCCGACCTGAAAACCTAATTTATTTCCATTGTCTGCTGACCTACGTCATAACCCATATGGATACTGTTGGATATTGTTAGTTTACCTTCTTTTCGGCATCCATTTTGTTTGGGCATTCAAAGCTCCATGGAGGCCATCACTAAAAACAAAACACCGTAAATAGTGCCACTCAGGTAGACAAATGTTGGGTATGACGACAATGATGATGATAATGATGATTATATCGCCTGATCGTCTAATGTATGTTTTTCTGAAGATTGAAGATGTCTTGCTGCTGTGACTGAAAGAAATGAAAATTTTTCTTAGCTTAAAAAAGACACTCAGTTGTTGTTAATTGCGATTAATTAACACTTATGCTTATGTCCATGACAAGGTGTTCTTTATTCGTCATTAATCATAAGGAAGAGAGAAAGAGATAATATCAGTTTTCTCTACTTATGATTTAAGACCTCATTCTATTCGATAGACACCAATCTGCTTCTAATTAGCTACTGACTAAAAAACGCCCCCTAACTTTGTCGATGACACCAAGCGACTCACGTGTTTCTTACTTCTGTTTTCTCTATTCACATACATGTCAAACTTGACTTATTGAACTCTTTCTGATGGTTATATCGTCTGGCTATTTCTTGGATGTGCTGAAAGCTTGCCTAATATAGAACACGGACACCTGAACCCGTCCTTGTTTTTAACATTCAAAGTAAAATAAAACGTTAGACAATGTAAAATAATGTTTAACTCCCTTGGAAGAAAAGACTTCTTCTTCTTCTTCTTTCTGTGAATCAGATGATTCTGGTGTTGGCATTAGTTTCCCCAATGTTTTTCTAGTTAGAAATCTTTCTGGAAAGACATCGGCTACTTATAGGAAGGACCACGAGAAGGTTGCCAACATCCCTAAGTGAACGTGGTACTGTGGAACCGACTGGTTTCGAACTTGGAACACCCAGGTCTTCAGTCCGTGTTGTTATCCACTTAACCACCGTACTGCTTTTGGATTAAGTGTGAGACAAGCTTTATTCAAATGGACATCATTCGTCTAAGATGTAAATAGCTTTTAACCAAGTCAGGAAGAACTTTTATTGAAATCTACTAATAGCATTACAATGTATCTATGTGAGTATGAAATAAGAAACTACATGAAAACTATTAAAAGCATTATTGTGTCCTCTAGAGCCTTCCATTACTGAAAAATGCAATGTGAAATTGAGCTTTCCACTTAAGATCTTCTGAAATCGGTCAGTTTACCAAAGCCGACCGACTTTTTCCATTTTCTTTTTCCACCTTACCTCTTTTTGTCACTTCTATCTCTCTCTCTCTCTCTCTCTCTTTTATTTGCTGATTCCCCTTTCTCCTCTCCATCACCTCTCTCTTTCTCTTCCTAATTCTGTCCCCTTTTTTCCTTTTCATCTCTCTATTTATGCCCCTATCCCTCTTCTATTTATATCCTTCTCTTCTTTCTACTCTTGAAGGAATTCACCTGCCTAAATAAATTGGCCTTTTGGCTAAGATCAAAGTGTATTATCTGTTCCGATGGATACTGCACCCCATAGACTGGTATTGTCTTGGCCTTCGGGGCTTGATTTACGCCGGTCTATGGGTCTGTCCTGTGCAGTTCTAGGAGGTCCACCCTCTCAGGCTTCGCCTCCCCTCTTTGGGGAGGAGTAAGTTTATTGCTTACTGCCTGAGGCGCCCCTACCGGGGAATGTCGACGGGGCTACCCAGGCAATTTTTAATGGCCAGAGTGCTCACTTTCTCGTGCGCTGGCTTTACAAACTCCACTTTCCCGACACGACCTTGGGTCACATCTTACATGTGGGAGTAAGATAAAACTGGCCTTGTGCCTAACCTGGTGAGGAGGTAAATAAATACTCTTATTTCTGTTCCTTTTCCCTCTTCTCTATTTATGTTCCTCTTCTTCTCTTCATCCTCTTCTTATCCTCCTCCTCTCTTCTTTACCATCCCTGTTCACATAGTCTGTAGTCTTTAGACAATGGGACGAAAGTCAATGACCAGTGTCTATAACGTTATCATGTGAAAACAACTCCACAAAAATCTATGAAATTTTCTGCAGATATATTTTCAATCTCCAAGAGTGCTTTCGGTATATTAGATTTAAAAAAAAGAAAAAGCCCTTAATTAGTTTTATGAAAGGGAGTATACATTTTTTACAAAAAATCATCAGTGTCTTAGGCATAAATATATATATATATATATATATATATATATATATATATATATATATAGATATATATATATATATATATATATAGATATATATATATATATATATATATATATATATATATATATATATATATATAGATATATATACGGTATGCAACTAAAAGTAAAATGTATACTTTTAGAAATTTGAACCCATCATGAAGTGATTAAAGCTCAATATATGGATAGAGCAATTATATGGATAAATGAAAGAGAAATAAAAAAATGTAAGAGTGACAAATCTATTTTATCTTCAGTTGTTCAAGACAAGGTGTATTTAATAAAAGCATGTTTATTTTTTTCTTTCCTTAAGCCAGGCTTTTCAATATATTCTACTAATTATATATATATATATATATATATATATATATATACATAATAAATATTTGTTTTGTTTATTATCTATGTACGTATACGTTTCGTCCTTTATAATCGGGACTCATCAGCATAGAGATATGACTATTCACTACCGGTTATGCGATTCGAAACCCCGACATCTAGAACCACTCGGCCAACGCTGAATAGTGAATAAACAGTGATAATCTTAACACTTTATCGGGTGGCTTGACGTCATAAGAGCGTTCTACTTAATGAAAGGAACGATGCACATATAGCTAGCGACGTCATGCTGTGTTAATACTACACTTACAGTGCCCATCTAGACGGGTTTTCTAGGAGCTACAAATAATAAATATTTGTTTTGTTTATTACCTATGTACGTATACGTTTCGCCCTTTATAATCGGGACTCATCAGCATAGATACATAATTATATATATATAATTAGTAGAATGGTAAAGTTTAGAAAAATAATGAATGTACCCACATTAATCATCCTTTTTCATAAAATATATATTGCATAATAATAAGTTCAATAGTTTAGGATGTTACCAGGCACATATTATTGACTCTCTCTGATCCCTTTAAAAATGTATTACTAAATATAACTAAAAATTTTATGTCGAGCAATTCTTTTCTCTATTAAATTTTATGTATCTAACTTATGTTAAAAATTGGGGGGGGGGGGCGGATTCAAGTTTGGGTGGGCGCACCCCCCTAAATGGTAAAGTTTACAAAAAAATAATGTACCCATATTACTAATCGTGTTGCCTAGAATCTATATTCCAAAATTCATTATGATCCGTTTATTAAGTTAGAAGATTACTCTGTACACACACACACACACACACACACCCACACACACACACACACACATATATATATATATATATATATATATATATATATATATATATATATATATATATATAAATTACTTAAATGAAGGCTTGGGTGCTCATATGTTGAACCAGCTCTATGGGAATCGTTCAAAAGTTACTACAAGTAAAAATTAGTAGATAGATTTTACTTGATTTTCCATTTTCTAGTACTCATATATAACCATTGACCAATATAGTCGATTCCTGTGTACTGAAATGGTGTTATAAATTTGACTCTGTGTTCAGGTAGACGTGTTAGCTGTGAATAATTGAAGGATAGTGAGTTGAATGTTTTACAGATATGCGTTGCTTGAGAGATCCAGTATTCTGATAATCTTGGCAGCAGTGGTTCCGATGCCGAAATGCTTACGTTTGCTACAGCAGCTGTTTATAATCAGAGTCGAAAGTGTGTGATTCTTTACAATCAGAATTAGATACATTAAATCATATTCATGTGTGGCCTTGAATTCCACCTGAATCCAAAAAGAGGTCGAGATTCTTCACCAATATAAAAATTTCTTTGTTAATTGGGTTCTGAATGTATGCAACCATTTTGCAGGAAGTGCCATTGCATAATTTTAATTGGAGAATTTTCAGCTGATATCTTGTGTTCATGTTGCCCTCTTTTCAGCATTTGCACTTATCTATAAATTTTAAAATGAAGGCTGGAGCATTACGTAACTTATTGAAATTGGAGAAGCTGTCAAAGCAAATCATTGGCTCCTTAACATTATTGGTCAATGTATTATAGAAAATATTATCGATATGATACTTGTTCTCAGGCTCAGACAATTTAAGCTACTTGTTGGCTATCTCTCAACTTCAACCAACCGAGTAGGTCCATGTATCCAGTAATAAAGCGTTTGCTAGAGTTTTTCCAAAGTGATACCATATGTGAGCAGATCAGGTGGGTTGTCCTCGGGGGGGGGGGGGGGGATGTATTTAAATTTAATATCTACTGTGAATCCTTTTGCGCAAATTTTTTTTCGTTTCCTGAATGTCTTTTAGTCTGTTACTGGTGCATAAACATTTAGGTTTTAAATTTTCATTACATAACCATGAAAAAACAACTTAGCAGAGTTGCTATAATTTGATAGTAGAATGTACTGCAAGGAGCGCCACCATAGGCAATGTTTTTGATTTCATTGGAGCCACTTTTACCTTTGAAAATATTACGATATGTGATTTCTCATTTTATATATCATAAACAACAAATCAATAGACTTAAGGAGATGCATCACAAAATCAATTACTAATGGAGATTTGGTATCTGTCGGTCTGAAACCGAAACTATACTATTACTATCTTTTGATTCTCAGTTCAGTTTGCTATTTCAGACTAATGTACTATCTTTCAATGCTTAATTCAGAGGGAGTGGGAGTTAGTTTAGTATCTGTTCTGTTGTCATGAGACCATCCTCCCAGGGATTACCTTCCTTCTCCTTTCTTTGGGGGGGGGGGGATTAGTATAGTATCTGTTTTGTTGTCATAATACCATCTCTGAGGCATTACCTCTTCTTTTGGGGAGCAGTATAGTATATGTTCAACCATCATATATACTACCAAAAATTATAGCTACTAAATATAATTTCAATGGGCTATCACTGTTCACTACATATTTTGGAAAAGATATATTATGTCGACCTGTGAGGTCTTATGCTATATTTGACCAGAGAGTTTATTTTCAACGGTAGTTCTTCATCCTAATAGTCTCAGCAACCATAATTTTCAGAGAAGTTTTTTTTGTATAAACTATAACTAAAGAACTGTCTGGGCCCAAACTTCTCTTTTGGAGAAAACTTTCATTTTTTAAAAGTTTTTTAAAAAATTTTTTATTTTTTACTAAAGAATCACCGCTTATTAAGGCCAGAAGGTCACTCGAGGATTGGGGTTAATAAGTTTGTTAGGTGGAAGGTGAGACAACACCGTGATGATTGGTAATGATGGTTGAAATTGGGCAGAATTTTATTATCTAAGAGGACGGCTTAACAAGAATTTGTTTACATTGGACTTGACAACGACTATGTTGTAGCCAGCTGGGAAGCAGACCCACGGTATTGTGTTCCAGAGACGGGTTATTCTAGGAAAGAAACTCTGCTCATGGAAGCTCTGTTTAGTTTTAGATACACAGAGGGAGAAAGGGAAATTATTGACAGTGGTTATAGCTAGACGAGTTTTTTTGTTGTGAATTTTTTTACAAGGGTGAACCATAGATTGGAGCTCAGTCGAGCACCTACCATGAAAATAACGATAGAGCAGAGAGAGACTAGCACCATCTCTTCCGTGAGAAAGTGGTTGTAGGGAAGAGAAGATGACATCCCCCACTAGATTTCAAAGTCGGTTTAGAACTCTGTCACGACAGAAAAAGGTGCTCGGAGTGGCACCTTCCCAGATGTGGTAACGGTACTCCATCTTAGTTGTTTGCAACATTTATATTGTCACATTCTGGGTAGTAATTATAGTTCCAACCAAACCTGTGCAAGATGATCGAGAGAATTACCCGTTATACATAAATCATGTGTTTTTAAACATCCCAGTCATCTTGAAATGGGATTTATATGATGCGGGTGAATGGACTGGCATTAAATCGAAATATTAATGTTGTAGATTAGTAACATAAAAAAACAAAATCTGTTCTTATCTTCCTCAGACTTTCTTCCTCTTATTCTTTCTATTTTCTCTTCTTCGTCTTGCTAGCAAAATATTTCGATGTACGTGCAATCTATTCGTTAATTCCCTAAAGAATGCATAGCCCTGTCAAATACTTTCAGCGTCACTCGATAATTAGAAGATACAACTTTGATTTTATCCTCGAGCCAGGGCAATTTTAAATAGTATGCACTATTTTTAAGTTGATTGATTCCTTATCATTCTTGTGCATAAGATCTTCCTCGTGAGACGAAAATGCTGCATCAACAACAAATATTTTCTCCAGATTTCTCTCCATGTTGCCAATTCAAATATATTTGGAAATATCCCTGTGATTGGTTGGTTCAGGATTCAATATATTTTCCAACATTTGTTTTGGGCAAAATGCATTTTCGGAGATTATGGTCTGGGAGTTATCTATTTCCTTACCAGGTTCTGGTTTAACTGATGACGTTTTGTAATCCTACAGGAAATGTTGTACATCACCGAAAGAAACTAATTTCTCTGAGATTAACTAAGCTGAGCCGGTCGTACATTTAATAGCTCTAGTTTGTTATATAAATTGGAAAATATCCATTCCTAAGGTGCCTTGTATTTTCACGTGATTGCTTTGTTCTTCACTGAAGAATACCATTTTTGTAATTCGATTTGGTTAAGTTGTTATTTCTTAGACGAAAATAATCAAACTCAAATTGAATGTCGAATTCTTTGTCCGGTAGAATAGACTTAAGCATGAATTTCTTTCCACCCGATTTGTCGATTTTCATTACAACTTGTTCTCTGCTTTATTAGTATATTTACCTCCTTTCAAGGAGGTAAGGTTTTGAAAAGTCAGTGCACTAGGAAAAGCACACGCCAGCTTACAAAAAATGCCTGAACAACCCCACCGGTATTCTCCGGTAGGGTTGCATCAGAAGATTAGCAATAAACTAACCCTTCTCAAAAAGGGAAAGTTAAACCTGCGAGGGCAGACCTAGGACTGAACAGAATCATGTTGCATAGCTGTCCCAGAATGGGCCGTGGCAGTTCTCGCTTTGTATACCCGTCCCGGAATGGGGCGTGGCAGTTCTCACTTAAATAACTGGTCATTTTTAACACCAAAAATGTATATGTTGCATACCTTTTAATTTCTCGTACCCTCTCTCTTTCCTCGTTGCGTGGAGGGGTGTCGTCTCGATGTCGTCTAGTTTCTCATATCTTTTCTTCTTCCTCGCGTGGAGGAGTGTGTCTCAATGTCGTCTGCTGTGTCTGCAACAAAACTTTCATACCACAATTCACGAGACAAACAATCTTTTAAACTTTTGATTCTGTTTTATTCAGGCCTCAAATTTCTGTCGGCCATGGAGATGCTTCACTAACATCGAGGGAGAGACCAAATTACTACTCTATCGTAGTTAATTCCTAGCTTAAGTCCTTAGCCATTTGAAGAGGGGGAAGAAGAAATCCCATGCCTGTATTCTCTTAGAGAATTTAATTCCCCTAATCAGTTTGAAGACTACATAGAGAAATCGTCCGTTCGGCACACTTCCAAAACCCAGACTCCAAAACTCTGCTTCCCACACAAAAGCCTGTGACGTCACAGAACCCCCATATGCAGGTGCACCTTGACCCTTGATCTGAGATCTCGTCAACGTGGTGGCCCTGTCAACGTCTGTGAGCTTCGACTGTGAGAACCAGTTTATTTTGCACTCGACTGTACGGGTCCACCCATATTAAATCGCGCAAGCCAAACCTAAACAATCTCCCCACATACGTCCACTTCAAGATGCGTCCGGCCCCACAGGGCCATTATCCAACAATCATACCTCAGCCTGACAGCAACAAAGTCACTGTCAAACTGATTGTCGAGGATGTATTCTCGACTAGCATGAACAGCATATACTCAAGCTCTGGCCTAAATAGGTTTTTACTTGGAGGTCAACTAGGTTAGAAATCTTATTATTTCAATTTCTTTAGTACATTTTTTGAAAAGTAGGACCGTTGACTACCAATAAACAGTTAACAGGAATTTTTCTTCCTTTGTGAAATAGTGTAATTGATATGATTGGCGACATGTAGTTATCTCCACTTTCTCAAGTAGCCCATACATGCTTTTTACACGGTGGGGTCATATGTGACTTTGACGAACAATGGTTACAAGGAAACTTCAATTTATTCTGTAGTAGCTGTACCTACCCGGAGTTGCCCGGGATTCATTAATGTCCTTTTATTTTAATTGTAAAAATATATATTAATGTGTATGTCACAAAGAAATGGAAATAAAAGCTCAAAATCGAACAGAGATAACTTATATATTCATCTTTAATTAAAATAGGAATTATCTCCCTTCCATTTTGAATCTTTTAGATCATTATTCAAAATTGTCTCCATTGTAATAATCTTCTCTGCCTGAATAATTGTTTTTGGAAAGAAACTTATTTTTAGTGTACAAACATGTTTCAAGGAAGAAATGGCTAGTCAGAATCAAATATTCATTTGTCAGATTCAAAGCTATTTAGGGCTAAAATAACTTTATATATGAGAAGAAGATTCCTAGACACCTGTCTGACTTGTGTCGACTGCTACAATGGATGTATAGATTCAACTCTTGGCACCTTTGCATGTTAACATTATATGTGGTGAACTTATCACACTTGCTCATGTGTGTCACATAACTTGAATTGTATTTCTTCCATGAAATTGGTGAAATTCGATAAAGCAAAATATGTTATTTAATACAACAACCTGATTTTTTTTTTGTATAAGATATTTTAGTTATTGTCAACGCCCCATGTTTTGTAGATTCGACATCGGCCAGAAGAAAGAGCAAGAGAATTATTTACAAAGCTTGAAATTGAGCAGCAAAATTATACCTAATAAAATATGTCTCGCTTGCTCTGATTGGTCGCCGATGAGGTCTATTATTAAATCAAAGAAGCTCTTGCTGAGATCATTATCAAAGGGAGGTTATGTATTATTTCTGTTTTTCTGAAAAGTTAAATTAATATTATCAAAATAGCAATGCATCATGCTAAATTAATTACATTTAAAAATATAGTTATTTTCTATTTTAACAATATGCAAGATTAGATTTAGGTTAAAACTAAAACTGGAAATTTAAACAAGAAAACAAAACAAAATGAAAACGAATAGAAAATAATCAAGGAATTATTTCAAGAATATTTTTTTTTCTAAAGACTTTTTCAGGGAAAATCTAAACAAAAATTAAAAGAAATAGTCCAAAAGTTTATTTTATTTCGCTTTTATCTCCAAAAAATAAATTAAATTAAATATTTACTTCAATATTTAATTAAATGATGTAGAACTAAATAAAATAAAGATATTTGTAAGAATGTTTAAGTCCAGGTTCAGAGTATTTCTTCAAATTCTCGATTTAAAACAATCAGTCTATTTACTTTCACAACCAGTTCATGGCACTAAATGTATACACTAATTTACAGTGTACCAACGTTAACGAAACTTGTGATGAGTCGTCTAATTAGTTTTTAAAACTGACGCCCTTAAATACTCATAATACTCATATATTAAAAACCAACCCGTATGCAGCTAATAATGAAGAAATATGAGACTTGGATTCTCTGGATTGCATTTTAGTGCATATGTTTTGGTCTGGTATTTGATCTAGTTTGAATCAATCTAGAAAAGCTAACATGATTTTGTTTCACAATGACTAATGGTATTCCTAGCATTCTTTGTGGCTACTTTCCTTGTTTAATGGCTAAATAAGGTTGACATTTAATTATTGCTATCTCAGCTGCAAAACAAATAATTCCCTCTGTTGATCTAGCATTAATTCAACTGGCTTGAAAAGATCATTTATACCCTCAATGAATACTCAATCCCATAAGGCATATATATATATATATATATATATATATATATATATATATATATATATATATATATTATATATATATACTAGCTGATACAACCTAGTGTTGTCCGATTGCAGTCAATATAAACATGTCTGTGAGTCTTTTGCAAATCTATATTGGTAGTTATTTAATTTTCAGTGATTTATGTGTATGCTGAAACTTTTATTTAGTTAGTGTTTGATTCCGAAACCCATTGTGACCGAAAATACTTGTAAAAAAAGAAAAATGTCATTGACGAAAACCATGTTAATTGAAAAGAATTTAAAAAATGAAAAAAATTAAATGGCATAGCTAATGGAAAAATAAGTGAAATAAAAATGAATGTAAAAAGAGTACTGGGCAAAGCCGGATAAGTGCAGCTTGCTAAAATAGAAATGAAAAAACAACACGGAGCAAATGAGTGATTGAAGGTTGTTCAAGTAATGTACAGAAATGCTCAAAGTCGTGTTAAAAGTGATAGCTTTAATATTAAAGTAGGATTAGATCAGGGTTATGTACTGAGTCTGTTGCTTTTCATTGGTGTCTTAGAAGCATTGTCCAGTGTGTTTCGTATGGTTGTCCGGAAGAGATGCTGTATGCTTATGATTTAGTACTTGCTTGTTAAACAATGAAAGATCTACTTGTTAAGTTATAGACTTGGAGGAATGCTATGGAAAATAAAGGTGTGGAAGTTACCAAGACCAAAGTGATGATCAGTGGTTGTGGTGTTGGAAAGCTCCCCAAAAAAAGAAAGTTCCTCTGCTCAGTTTATGGAAATCGAGTCAGGTGCAATTCAATTTTTTTTGTGGTACCTGTAAGCATTGGGTACACAAGAAGTGCAATGGAATTACTGATAGGTTGAGAGTGAATAACCAATTTATGTGCAAGAAATGTAAGATAATGAAGACGGATGAAAACTCAGTTGTGGACAAGGTATATCTGGATGGCGAAGCTACTGAGGCTGTTGATAAGTTTTGTTACCTTGGTGATACCATTGGAGCACAAGATGGAGCAGGTGTGATTGCAAGAATTAGGATTGGATGGAGTAAGTTCAGGGTACTTCTGGCATTACTGAACAGTAGAGTGTTGCCATTGCCGACCAAGGAAAAAGTCTATCAGAAATGTGTATGGAGGTGATGAAATATCGAAGTGAAACCTGACCAGTGAGGGTTGAGGACATGCGTTATGATATGATATGAGAATGATATGATAGATGTGTAATATGAGTCTTAAAGACAGGTTTAGTCCTGTTGACCTCAGATAAATATTAAATCTGGACAGCATAGGGAGATGTGTGCAGAACAGGAGACTTCAATGGTATGGCCATGTTGAAGAATGGGTTAGAGTTCTTGGGTTAGTAGATATAAAACAGTTGAGATAGCAGATTTAGTTCACAAGAGAAGGCCAAGGAAAACAAAAATAGACCTGAGGGAAAGAAGAATAAATAAAGACCTAGCTAGAATTCGGATACTTTAGAAGTCAATTTCCTAAAGCTGCCCAATGCATGCCAGCATGTAAAAAGGCGTTAAATCGAAGATGATGATATTTCAGTTTTAAATAGTTTTGCGCCGGTGAAAGTAATAAACTATCAAAGTAGTATTATTCAACATTAAACGTCAGTTACTTATTTGTTAAGCAAATTCAATGTTTTTTTTGTCTTTTTCACTGGTTAATTTTCGTATTATATAAACAAATGAGAACCTCCAGGTGACTTATTAATAGTCTAGTATTGTAGAAATATCTTTACAAATGAAATGACGTACTGTTTAATATTAGATTCCTTTTCAAAAGTGTATTCGCTTGAACACTTTAGATGAAAAAGCATTTTTCTTGTTTTCCAATTATTATTGTGATTAATGTCGAAACCAGTTTGAACCGAAAATATTAATAAATAAAAACAAAACAAAAGAAAAAGCATATCTTGCTGATAAAAAAAAACTATCTCTATATCTGTTCGTCTCTAACTCCCTTTCTCTCTCTTTCTTTCTCTTTCTATTGTTGTAAGTATTATTATTATTATTATTATTATTATTATTATTATTATTATAGTATAAAAAATAGGTCATTTGTTGATACTAAGAAAGAGTTTCAAAATTGAATTAAGCCATTTTTCATGTAACCGCAAGGAAGGAATGACGCCTCCTTCCTGCCAATACAAGGAAGTGATTAATAAACTTAATTTTCAATTAAATCAATAAGGCTGAATGAAATGTATAGAGACGTGTATGCAGAAGAATTAGTTGTAATGTAAAGATATTATAATCACAAATAAATAAATAAATAAATGAAATAGTACATTATCGAACCATTATCCGTCACCTTTAATTGAATTGAAAATCTTGAGATAGAGCAGGACATGCAGGTATTGAGATGATTTGTGCCGATTATGCTTGAGTGAGAAACCTGAAATTTCAAAAATGTCAAAAAATTACTAAATATTAGAAACGAAATAGCAGCTAACTGTAGACAGATTAAACTTTACTTTGGGATTAAAAAAAACTAACACAAATAAAAAAAATAATAAATTAAAATAAATAAAAAACATAATGCTTATATAGTGCTAAAATTATTATTTCATAATAAATCTCAGATAGCGATAGTCACAGAAAAAATGCGACAAACAAAATGTCTTTTTTCTCATATCAAAGTAAGGTCATCTTTTGTTTATTTGACCCATTTAAAAGTGAGAAGTGCTCAAATCCCACTCAAACAAAGGAAGTGAAACTAATTGACTGAAAGTAATAAATCGGTAGTGAGGGATAATAAAATCAAACTGATTAGTTAGAAGCTATAAAAAAATTTATAAAATGTAATGTAAATTCATGCAGTAACACTGATTTAATTTGGGAATTAAACATTAACGTTTCTGTGTGGCTTACTTGCCATAAGTATATTTTCATACTGCTAATAAGCTCTGTTCATGTAAAGACTGGAATATATATACATAGTATATTATTTTCTAATATAAGTGTATATACATGAAATAATAAAGATTATATATATATATATATATATATATATATTATTGCACTAAAGCTAGTTAGTCAACGTTTATTTCCCTAAGGCTTTTTTCTATATATTTTAATCACATGCTATAATATTCCTCAGCTTCCAATTGTTCTAATTAGTCAAATTTACAATTAACTCACCAAGTGATCCATCTCTTACTAAGTTTCTATCACTCTTACCCTCTCTGGCTGTTTGTGGTTTGACCCCTTTCCTCCAATATTATTTTATGTGATATCTATCACTTTCACTTCTGTCTGTCTGTCTGTCTGTCTGTCTGTCTGTCTGTCTGTCTGTCTCTCTCTCTCTCTCTCTCTCTCTCTCTCTCAAAAGTCAAAGTTAATAAAAAAAAGAAAGTATAAAATGATTGGAATAGGAAATTTCACCAAAAGTAATCCGAAACTCTAAAAAAGAGGGAGAGGGAAATATGGTGAGAAGAGACTATTTTTTTAAAAATTTTATCTTTGTATTTTTTAATATTAACTGGCTTTGCGAACTCACTTTTTTCTGATTGAAACAATCTAACCTGAACTCAATAGATGATTTAACGGGTCACATTTTTTGTAGTATATATATATATATATGAAAAAATTAATTACTCGAACAGAACAGTTTGCACCACTTTGATGTCTACTTACGAAGATTAAAATCAAGATATAATGCTCCTAAACCTGATGTCTAGAATCATTATTCCAGTATTCATCAAAATCCATTACATAATTTGGATTCTAGAAAATGTCTAAAATTTTAGACTTAAGATTAAGGAGTCTTAAGAAGTAATTGTAATTCAGGGAATCAATTGTCTATGGATCAAATTTAATGCAAATCTGAAATATTTGAATTTTCAAATGGGAAGTTGTGACCATATTATTCCTCCTAAACACCTTTTAAGATACTCCAAATTTGGTGTATATTTATTAATTGATGTCTAATACCTATTGTTAAAATTTCACAAAGATCGGAGGTACCTGAACTTTCACGAAGAACCCCCCCCCTTTACCCCTTTGCATGAAACTAAATTAAACTAAATATAACCCACATTTGTCACCCTTACGCCTAGCAGCTGTGTTCTCAAGTTCATAATGATCGGTTAATTATTTTAGGAATGAATCGTATCCATACAAATATATAAACATATACACTTATCTGACTTTATATAAATAGAGATAAAATAAATTATTTGGTTCCCATGTGTGAGGTGATGGTGGCATTTTTATTTTATTTGTTTTTGTACTTTTATTCACCCCAAACAAAACACACTGCTACTGGGACGTAAGGGGCTGCTGTCAATTAGGGGACAGATTTATAGAGACATCCTAAGTTGGGAGTTGTGCAACAAGATGTTTGTTCACATTACATTTAAATTTCTGCATGTTGGTAGAGTCGAGAAAGCAGGGGGCAGGGAGGGAATTCCAAAGGCAAGTAGTTCGAGGAAAGGAGCTATTAGAGTAGAAAGTTTTCCTGAATCTGGGGAGTTTTAGAGTGAAGGGGGGGGAGATTTTGCTGCTCGTTGGTTTGGTCGAGGGTATTTACGCTGAGGGGGCGCAAGTTCTTTGGAGCACATTCCATTGAATTACTTGTTAAACAAGCACAAGGATGTGGGGTTAGACACGAATTGGATCTTGCTAGACAGTGTAGAACCTATTATGTTAGAGGCTCGTTTTTGGACCCTGTCTAAGAGGGAGAGACAAGTGGTTGGTGCACTAATACAGATGTGGCAACAATACTTAATGCAAGGGCGAATGGTGGCTTTGTAGAGATATAGGATACTGAGAATATTTCTAGCCTGGTAGAGGGAGCTCACCTTCTTTGCAGCAAACTTGGCAGTGTCTTCTATGTATTTGTTCCAATTCATGTTACTTGTGTAATGTTAAGCTGGGAAGTTGGAATGTTGGACTCTCATGAAGGATGCTATCAGCCATAGCAATCGGTGGTTGGAAAGGTTTCTTATAATTGTTAAAGGAAATGAGCTTTGTCTTAGTAGTATTAAATGTAACCATCCACTTTTGGACTCATTCCACTACAACCATTGCCTTGTGCGCGTGTCAATAATAAATAGTGTCATCAGAAAATATACCCATCTGGGATGTGATTGCATCAGAGAGATCGTTTATAAAAATCAGAAATAATAACGGTCCAAGAATCGACCCCTGAGGCACACCCATATTAATGTGATATTGTTTAGATGTATGCCCATCGAGGACGACCTGTATCTTTCTTTTAGCTAAGAAGGATCTAATTATATCAAATATTCATTCAGTAATACCATATGAATTAATTTTCATGAGAAGACCATCATGTCAGACTTTATCAAAGGCTTTGGTTATATCAAGTGCTACCGCCCTAGCTTCACCTGCCTTATGGTATGTGTTCAGAGATGACTGTTAGGATATTAGTAGTAGAACAGAATTGCCTAAATCCATACTGTTGGTCAGAAAAAAATTATGATTTTCGAGGTGGTGGACTATTGCTACATTGATTAATCATTCTAAAAAATTTTACAAAAAACAGGAGGGGACTGACAGGGCAATAGTTTTGTGGGTCAGTTCTTTTACCAGGGTTCTTGAAAACTAGTATGACAGGTAATTTTTCAGCTATCAGGGAAGCAAGATTCGGTAAGGCATTTGTTTTAGAGTTTGGTGAGGACAGGGTGTAGCTCAGCAGAACATTTTTTTTATTAATAGCAGGGATAAGATCAGGTCACATGCTTTGGCGGTATCAAAGTTTTTTTTATGATATCCAGGACATGGGAAAGGTGATGATCATATCATCAAGTGCGGAAATTAGGGAGGAAGTGGTTTGTAGTGTTCAAGCTAGAGTGTGAGGCAAACCACTGGGCAAGAAGTTAGCCTTATCTGTTTTCATGCAAGTGACATCATGGTAGTTGGATTGTAGGGGAATTGTTGATTACCCATTGTTCACCACACTATTTTAGATTTTCCAGAAATCGTGAGTTCCTAATTTTATTAACATCTTCCCTTTCTGAAGCAAAAAAATCTTGTTTGGGATGCCACATTAATAAAGATGAGAACTTACCAAGTTCAAAATGACTGTGATGTTTAATTTGTAGGGTGGCCATTTGCAATAAGGAAAAGGTGCATGCTAAGAGTTGTTGGTTTTTGTAAATGTTGGTGATAGTCTTGCGTGGACACAGGCCCGTTTTAAAAGACTAGATAAGACAGTGAGACAAACGAAAAACCAGGGTGTATATGAGCAGAGAAGAAAGATTTATGCAGTTGTGAGAGCGTTTTTTGCAAGTTGTATTAGTATTGTTCTGGTGTTGTCTGAACAAAAGTTCTTCCCGAATGTTAGACCACTGTATAGATCTTATTGGGCTACAAAGAATTTTTTCAATTTCTTACAACATGTTATAGCAAATTCTTCCTAACAATTATTGCACTATCATCGGTTGAGCCAGGAACGGTTCCTCAGATGACAGAAGAACCTAAACTCTTAGAAAATAGATATATTTTCCGAGAGATTTCTGGCCAGATAACAAAAGTTCTTTGTGCGAGAAAAATTGGATTTTTGTGTGATTTCTGCGATGACATTTTGAAGAAGGGAGATAGGGAGTGTGAATGGCTGCTCCTGGCAATTTCTCTGGGGCATTTTTTTATTGGAAAATCAAGTGCTATCCTTGTTTATGGATGGCAGGAGGCGGGGGTGGAGAATATTCATTTTAAAAAAGAAAAAATAACTGGGAAGGGGAGGGCAAATTGATTCTTTTCTGTAAACCAAAGAGTTTTTATTATTTATTTGTTTTTTTGGTTGTTTTTTTGTTCTTTTTTTTAGTATAAAATGAGGCCAAAGTCTGAATCATTGTTACAATAGTTGCTGGGAACAGTTTGACTTGGAATGTTTAGCGTTGACATACCCAGATATTTTCATTATTTTCTTGTGTATGAAAGGAATTTTATATTCTAAAATGTATCCATGCTCAACTTAAATCATGTTTGGTTAGATATTATTATTATTATTATTATTATTATTATTATTATTATTATTATTATTATTATTATTATTATTTGTACTCACTAGGAGTTCTCACACAGATCATCGTCAGTGATTGCTCACCAACAGCAACCAGTGGTATTTCCTGGAGTCTGAGTGACAACAAGCCTTTCCAGTATTCTTCATCTCTTTTCGATAACCACCACAAATAACTTTGCGGTATCGCAACAATCTATTGCCATTGATTTCTCGCTGGTAAAGACCATTGGTTTTCTTTGGGATGTGGGTGGCAATAAGTCTCCCCAAGGTCCCAGCATTCTCCGCACTTTTCCAGTGGCGGTCTGGTTTGTGCTGTCCCTCCTCGGCCTTCTCATCCTCCTACACCCTCTACAAATATTTTGTCTGGTGCCAGTCTAGGCTGGCACCTTTTTTTATTTCCTCTTTTTTTAAAAGTTGTTTTAGGGGGTGGGGTGGGGAGAGAAGGGGAGAGCTTATGGTATTTCTTGTAATTTCTGTCAATTGGTTCATTTTTGTGTGGTGTTTGCTGAAGCTGCTGTAATTTATTGGGGGAAGGAAGATTATGAAGTGATGTTTCTTGCAGTTTCTGTTCCTTGGTTCGTGTTGTGGTGTTTTTCGTGTGGTTTTGTTTTCTCCCTGTCGTAAATTTCTTGTGACTGGTTACACTTTGTAGTTTATGCGGGTTCGTTTCTGCATTCGAGGATTTTCCTTAAGATTGCAGCTGTTTTGATCATTGCTGTCCTTTGTATGGTTTCGATGGTCCCTTTGATTCCAATTTCTCCCAATCTTTTCTGCAGTTTTTTTTGGATATTATTATTATACTAAATGTACATATAAAACATACCTTGGTTATGGGATTGAATTATGTTTGAAAAGAAATTCTGTTTTAATTGTTCTAATTAGCCGTAATTTATAATTAACTGAAAAAGTAATCCATCTCTCTCTCTCTCTCTCTCTCTCTCTCTCTCTCTCTCTCTCTCTCTCTCTCTCCCTCTTAGCTATGCATTTCTCTCGCTTGCCCCATTCATTCTATGTTGATTCAGCCACTCTCTAATATTTTTAATGTCTAATGAGCATTTAAAAAAAGTGTAACTATCCTTTCACAGCATGGCTATCGAATTTACATATGTGTCTGTGAATTAGATGGCAAAAAAATAAATCTATTTACATATAAGAATAAGAATAATAATACTTTTAAATAATAATAATTTTAATGATATAAAATTAAAGAGAATTATTATTTTTAGTTATACAAGAAAAGTGTCTTGAAAGATATGTCACAGTTTATGGATTTTTGAATGAAATCAAAGTAGAATAAATAGTCGTAGTGGTTTTGACCGAATAATTCATGGGTATATTTAGTAATATATATATATATATATATATATATATATATATATATATATATATATATAAATATGAAGGTCAGAATAGTTCTATCTATTTGACCCTGCATTATTTTACTTCACATAATTATCCCCCTTTGACCATTTTATGCTGATCCCTAATTATCTTCATTAATCTTTACCTGACTATTCAAACCTATATTTACAATTGCAACACTTAACATAAATATTAAATATTTAATATAAAAAATAATAATAAAGAAAAGGTAAATAATAAATTTAAAAAACAAATAATAATAATAATAATAATAATAATAATAATAATAATAATAATAATAATAATAAAAAGAACAACAACAAAATAGATTAAATCCAAATATTATTATTTAAAATTAATTAAATTAATTTATCTATTATAATTTTTGTTTAAGTTTTGATTTTATATATTGCTGCTTCTGTAGTCTAAATGTGTTTAATGTTTATATTGTATGTTTGTGGCTTTAGTATATACTATGATAAAACATGAGTTAGTTATATATTTTTGGCTTAAAACATAACTGTGTACAGTTTTTTGTTAACTTTTATCGGCGTCTGAGTGAGTTTTATTGTCTTTCTTTATTCATTTGAAGTCTGAATTTATATCTTGTTCTAGTGGACTAAGAAGACATTTGTCAGTGGCTACACCTCACATTAAGCACAATCTTATGTAATATCCAGCCTCGTAAATATCTACATCAAGTGAAAAATGGAATTCAACAGAAATTATATTACAATTTGTTTCCCAGTGTTATTGATGGAAGATAGACACTCTTTTTTTTTTTTCTTATCTTTCTGTTTTTGCTGGGGATAGGCATCCGACCGGATGCCAGACATTCACCGGCTATTTCAGACACTCCAGCCTAGAAATTTTTTTAAGATTCTAACCATCTCTTTAAGTGCAATTGTTTGTATTTCTCTTGCACTTAGTTCACCGGGTATACTCGCCAGATAGTTTTTGAAATTCTTTTTCATTAGTCCTGTTGCTTCTATAATTACTGGGATGATGGAGATTTTCCTAAGATTCCGGTTTCTTTTCATGTCGTACATTAGACCTTGGTATTTCGTAATATTTTCCCTTTCAGCTCTGTTTAATCCTGCATCATTAGGGACACTGACTTCAACTAGGGTTGCTACTTTCTCCCTTTTGTCCCATATTATGATGTCAGGTTTAACAGCTCCGTTTTCTAGATATGTAGCTGTAGGGATTGCATAGTCATAGTGGATGGTGTATAAATTATTTCCAACTGTTCTTTCTGGTATATGCTCCCAGGACTTGCTGCTACACTGGATATTCAACTTTTTACATACAGTTCAATGGAGATATTTACACACTCCATTGTGTTGCATTGTATAATAGCCATCCCCCAGAAGAACCTTACAACTGGATGTCAGGTGGTTCACACTCTACTTCTGTGTGGCAGAACCTGCACTTGTTATTGTTTTTTTTTTTAAAGGCATTGGTCATCAAGCCTTGATCTTGAGCAGCCATTATCATTTTCTTATGATCATAGTGAAGAGATCCTCTTTTCAGCCAGTCTACAGAGCTTTCCTTATCTATATATTCCGTGTGTGTGTGTATATATATATATATATATATATATATATATATACACACACATGTATATGCTGTTATTTTTATTTTCAGTTTTGTCTTTTTCCCATAGCATTTCTCATTGCCTCCTCCTCTTTTGCTTACAGGACCTCCACCCCTTCCCTCATGCACATGGCTCACTTTCACTACTTGCCTCCTACTTCCCCCCCTTACATTTTTCCTCCACCTTCTCCCCTCCTTACATACTTTACCCCCACTCCTCCCACAGAACATTCATTCACATTTTCCCCTCCCTGGATTACCTTCCACACGTTACTGTATAAAACGTTTTGTTTTCTGTTCATTAAAGCTTATTTACACCAACTGCTTATGGTCGTATGAATCGACTGAAATATCTTGATTCTGCTTTAGTGATGTACAAAGGTGGATCAAAAAGTTCGGAATTTTTTAATAGCAGTAAAAGTATCAAGTTTAAACAAGTTAAAACATGTCAGAACACTTCACTGATTGTTTACCTTGCTTTTCGTTACCTGTGATCAGTTTCTTGCAAGTCGCTATATTGTTCAAACCCTCTAAAAGAGAAGCTACTTTTTCGACCATGGAAAACAGATATTTGAGATAAGGTCGAATATCAATTTTTAGTAAAACCCTAATGGAAAGCAACACAGATCATTGAGGCTTTGGAAAAAATTTATGGAACTTGTTCTCCAAAAAAGACTACAGTTTACAAGTGGATTCAGCGATCGAAGAAGAAAGAGACGACTTTGAAGAACACCCTTGAGTGGGAAGACCAGGAACCTAAAAAATAAAAATATCAAAGCTGCTCAAAATTTAATTGAAACTCAGCAAATAACTGTCAATCAGATAGCTATGTCCCTAGACATTTCCTATGGGTTGGCAAATTCAATTCTTCATGATAATTTGGGACTGAGCAAACTTTGAAACATGATGGGTCCCAAAAGCGTTGTAGCCTGATGAACAGAATCTTCAAAGTGATCTCTCCTTAACATTATTGAACAAAATTGAAGACAATTTTTGGCGGAAATTATCACCGGAGATGAAACTTGGATTTACCAGTATGATCTTGAGTCCCAAAAACAGTCCAATGGCTTCCACGTGAATCTTCAGGACCCATCAAGTTAAAATCTCAAAAGTTGACTCTAAAAGTGATGGCCAGGATGTGATACTGATAGATTACCTTGAAAATCAAAGAACAGTAACAGGAGTTTACTATGCTCAGGTTTTAAAGAAGTGAAAGGGCGCTTTGATTAAAAAACGGAAAGGGAAACTTCATGGTAGAGTCCTGTTTAATCATGATAATTCACCAGCGCATTCTTCGAGGGTTGCACAAGATGTTCTTCAAGAATTCTGAGGGAAAATGCTTCCTCATCCACCATATAGTCCCGATTTAGCTCCATCAGATTGCTTTCTTTTTCCAAAACTCAAAGAAATCCTCAAAGAACACATTTTAATGACATAGAAGAACCAAAACACTGTGCCACTACTTGGCCCTGAAAACGTCCTCCATAAAATTCTTCAAAGATGTTCTTCGAACCTGAAAACGTCGACTTAAGAAGTGCATTGACCTGGATGGCAACTATGTTGAGAAATAAACTCGTGTATATATGTTGTGTTTTGTTTTAAATAAATTAATTTCTTGAATTCTGCAAACTTTTTGATTAACCCTCGTATTTGTGTCCTTATTTTTACTAGTCTGTTTCCATGCTTATCCACTATTCCATACACTAATATTCCTTATATACATATAGAGAAAAATTTGACAGTTCTAAATATAAAATTCATATCACTGGCTGTTATGGCAAAAGTAGACATGTGTGGGCAAGTTGGTAAATAGAAGTCAAAAAAACGATGAATGGAGTGAAAACAGAAGAAAAAAACAAATATGCATAGTGAAGAGTAAATAGAATTTTTATGTGTAGAAATCAAATGTTTATATAATAGAAACAATGAACAAACTTATAAAGACTTTGTGTTGATGCTTGAAGGTCAAGTTCTTTCAAGAAATATTTGAGTGAGAAAGTCTCACAAATAATCGTTTTTTATTAAATTGTGAATTAATATTTTGAACCTGCAAATTTCTTATTCATAAGGACACATTTCAAATGTTACCATCCAGCCAGTCAAACAAAATAATGACAAAGAGGATTTTTTCTGTATCACCAGAGTTAACTTGCTCAATAATAAATTGAATATTAAAAAAAAAACAAGACCATTATCACCAATAAAGATACGTTTTAGTGGTCAATTTTACAACTAATAAAATATGACGTAGAAAATTGACATTATAAAATTCATAATTTTATAAATAAATGCTAAATAATTTTTGTCAAAATCGAATGCTTCCTTAGTTTTTGGTATTTACTTTTTAAAAATGTAATATGCATTTATAAGGAAAATACATTTGTTAATGTTCATTATATTACGATAATCTCTTTATATGATATTACTGGACAAATATTCAATATAATTAGATATTTCCTACCCCCCCCCCCCAACAAATAAAAACAGGTTGTCTGTGATGGCCTTCAATCCAAACAACATGACATAAATGCAGGTGTACCCCAGGGATCCATCTTTGAACCTGTATTATTCCTGATTTTCATAAACGACCTCCCTGATAACATTGTGTCTGAGATGGGTATATTTGCTGACAACATCACACTCTACTCTCGTCATGTGGGTAAAACGGATGCATACATATCCGAGGCAATGGCTGAATCCTTAGAAAGTGACCTCCAGTCTGTAGTGGAATGAGGTCATAAATGGATGGTAACATTTAATGCTGCTAATACAAAGCTCCTTTCCTTCAATAACTACAAGAAACCTCTTCAACCACCGATTGCTATGGCAGATAATACCCTACCTGAGAGACAACGTTAAAACTCCTTGGCCTAACATTCACAGGTAACATGAATTGGAACAAATACACAGAAGCCATTGCCAAGGCTGCTGCAAAGAAAGTGGACGCCTTCTAACTTGCTAGAAAACTTTTTACACCTGACAGTATCCTATATCTCTACAAAGCCACCATCCACACAAGCATGGAGTATTATTGTCACATTTGGGTTGGTGCACCATCCACTAGTCTCTCCCTCTTAGACAAGGTCCCAAAAAAGAGTATTTAATCTAATAGGTCCTTCACTATCCACCAAGCTCCAGCCCCTGTCTCATCGCCACAATGTTGCATCCTTGTGCTTGTTTTACAAGTACTTCAATGGAATGTGCTCCGATGAACTTGCTGCTTTGGTGCCTCTTCAACGTAATTACACTCGATGACCAACACGACAATCAGCTAAATCCCATCCATTCACTGTGGAAGTCCTCAGATGCCGGAAATTCTTCTCCTTCAATAGCTTCTTTCCTCGAGCTGCCGGCCTCTGGAACTCCCTCCATGCTCCCTATTTCTCCGACTGTACCGACATGCAGAAATTTAAAACTAATGTGAACTAGCATCTTGCTGCACAACTTCAAATTTAAGATGACCCCCAAAACTTTTACCCTAATTCTCAGTAGCCCCTTACGTCTACAGTAGCAACTTGCCTTGTTTGGGGTGAACTAAGTTAAAATAAAAAAAGAAAAGGTCAATCATACGTTTTGTAATATTCTCGTTCCTAATTTGCATTTGCCGAGGTCATGAAAGTGACGAACCACAATTTTTAAGAGCACATCTGATAGTCTCCGATTGCTACTTGCCTAATTTGCCTCTATAGCTTGGATAACGGCATCGGGATCCAGTTTTAACCTACTTCACCTTGTCTGATTGTCAAGGTTCTTGCCACTCGAGCAAAATTTCTTGAACCATCTGGTTAGGTTGGATAATGTAAGGAAGGGGGAACCCGAATTGTTTACCTTCCTCAGTGTAATGGGAGAGTCACAGCATGAGTCAGGTGACTTCTGTTTTCTAGTTTGTTTATATTTTTTAGATCAGGATTTTGTTCGTTTTTGACGCGTCAGTCAGTGTACTCCAGCAGCCTAGACACAACCTGCTGGGGGACACCCAACTCCTCCCTAGTGTATTCAAATCAACCACAGTTCAATGAGATTGTTTTTTTTGTTTTTGTTTTTTGAGAGCCAATAAACTGAGGGAACGTATCTGTGTTGTTTATTGATTTATTTTTTGAATTAAAGATGGTGGACTGAGAAACCATCACTACTGACATCGTTAGACAAGAACTGAGTCTAGTTGAGGCATGGAACCAATAATTTGGCGAGCAGTTCCTGTGCAACAATTGCTGTACCCTGACCAACTGTGCATTCACCTTTCGCACAACAAATGGCTCAGTTTAAACTTGTAAAGCATAAATTTCCGAATTAGACTATGTTGCACGTTCATCTGTGAGGCTTTCAAATCACACAGTGTGAAGCAATGCATACTGTGTCAGCATATTTACAATATTACAAAAACGTGTGTTGAACAGCTTCAGATCCGTGACATATGCACCACAAATTATCACACATGAAAATATTAGAAAACTTTTGACTTACACCTGTATAATCCTTTTTCATGATGCAAATTAAATCCTAAAAATAATTTTTAAATAAACAGTAAATAAGAAAAATAGGAAGAATCGGGCAGCATTGTCAGAAATAGTGAGGGGTCATTTCGTATGTCTACTTTATGGAATACCAACCCTATATAATATTAAATGTTCTAGGTGTTTTTTATTTCAGATCCTCCTCTTCAGTGGTCTTATATTAAGGAGAATAATTAAATTGCATAAATTGATCAAAGAATTTAGGTTTGTTCAAATTCAAAGAAACTTTTCTCATACAATAAATATATATGACCATAATTGGACAAAAATGAGTAAGAAAATAACATTTTTAAGCATTAGGTGTTTTTTTGTTTGTTTTTTTTAAAACATAGTTCACCCCAAACAAGGCAGGACGCCACTGTAGACATAAGGGGCTACTGAGAAAAAAGAAGAGGGGAGAAGGTAGGGGGCAGTCAACCTAGATTAGGATTTGTGTAGCGAGATGTCTGTTTACATTAATTTTAAACTTCTGCATGTCTGTACTGTCGGGGAAACAGCGGGCAGGGAGGGAGTTCCAGAGGCCAGCAACACGAGGAAAAAAGCTATTTGAGTAGAAGGCTCTCCAGCATCTGGGGACCTCCACAGTGAATGAATGAGATTTAGTTGATTGTCGAGTTAGTCTAGTGAATTTACGTCGAGGGGGCACCAGAGTAGCCAATTCATCGGAGCATAATCCATTGAAGTATTTGTAAAACAAGCACAAGGATGCTACATTGTGGCGATGGGATAAGGACTGGATCTTGGTTGACAGTGAGGGACCTATTAGGTTGGCGATTCTCTTTTGGACCTTGTCAAGGAGGGAGAGACTAGTCGATGATGCACCAGCCCAGATGTGACAACAATACTCCATGCATGGGCGGATGGTGGCTTTGTAGAGATACAGGATAATGTCAGGTGAGAGGAGTTTACTAGCACGGTAGAGGGAGCCAACCTTCTTTGCGTCAGCCTTGGCAATGTCTTCAATGTATTTGTTCCAATTCATGTTACCTGTGAAGGTTAGGCCGAGGAGTTTGAATGATGAACTCTCAGGTAGGGTGTTATTAGCCATGACAATCGGTGGTTGAAGAGGTTTCTTGTAGTTATTGAAGGAAAGGAGCTTTGTCTTAGCGGCATTAAAAGTTACCAACCATTTGTGACCACAATCCACTACAGCCTGGAGGTCATTTTCTAAGGATTCAGCCAATGCCTCAGATATGATCGCGTCGGTTTTGCCAACATGGCGAGAGTAAAGCATGGTGTCGTCAGCAAATAAACCAATCTCAGACACTATGTCATCAGGGAGATCGTTTATATAGATCAGGAACAACAGAGGTCCAAGGATAGATCCCTGGGGTACACCAGCATTTATGTCATGTTGCTTAGATGAACGGCCATCGAGGACAACCTGGATTTTTCTTTTGTCTAGGAAGGATCTGATTATATTAAGTAATTGCCCAGTAATATCGTATGAGCGTATTTTCAGGAGAAGCCTTTTATGCCATACCTTGTCAAAGGCCTTGGATATATCAAGTGCTACTGTTTAGGTTGATAAAGTTACATTCCTTCAACAAGAGTTACCTACCTTAGGCGAATTTTTTAAATTAAAAATATTTTAAGTATACTATAAATTTAATGAAAGCATAGTGATCTCTGTAACAAAACGTGTTAAAAATCAGACAGCTAACCTGTAGAACGGATTCATGGTACTTGATCTGTTAAATTTACTTTTTACTATTTCTGTTTTAGTCAAATATTTTCCTTGTAGTGATATCACAGGTAATCAATTAGTTTATTATATTATGGCTAAAATCACGTTCATACAGCGGTTCTTGTCAGATTACCAAACTTTAGCAATGTTAAGCCTTGTCATATTTAGATGGGTTACTACTTGGGAATACAAACACACCACACAGGCAGCAGTCTTTCTGGGAAGTATAACTGGTGACAGACTAGTGTCCTGTCACGGTAATGGTTCAGGCGATCTGTTTCGTTTAATGCTATATAAGACCGTGAATAAGCCTCAGTCTTAAGAGCCCCTTCCCCCTTCAGGTTGAGAAAAGAGACTACTACTTATGTAGCAGCGTGGACCATACATAACTTGGATAAGATGTAGACTTTTGCTGGGTCTTTACAAATGTGATCCACACTGACAATTGTTATAAATGTTAGAAAATAGATAAAACAGAATTTTAAATCTCACATGAAAGCTTCCAATGCTGTCCATAATAATAATGATGATGATGATGATGATAATGATTGTAGTAGTAGTAGGAGCTTATTCAGGATGCTGATCTCAATATTGCTTTGGTCCACAGCTGCAGTCTGGTCTCTTCCTGGGATGTTGTTAGGGGTTCGACATGGCTGAGGAAGCTTCTCCTTGACTTAATTAAAAACTTAATGACACAAAGATTTTGATAATGATTTTTTTTGGGGGGAGGGGGCATCATTTTAGTATGAATCATTATTTTCTTTTTTGGGTCAATTTTCTCTACTATGAAATAAATTTGCTCTGACAAATTATAGAGTGTAGTGTTAGTTACTTTTTGCGTTTGCCATAGTTAAAAATAAAAATAAATCTTGAATCAGATTTTTTTTTCCTTTTTTAGTCTGTTTAAATTGCCAAATTTGAAGATGATTTCCTCCAATGAATTGTCCAATTTTGCCCGCAGTGTTTTGAGCTTTACATACAAAACCTGAAACTGAAATAGATCAACCTTTTAACTATAATTATAAGTTCAGGTTCTTTAAAAAATCTCATCTGAAAGCACCCAGTGCTGTCCATGCTGAAGGTAGTCGTAGTACTAGCATCAGCTTAATCTGGGCGTTGTCGTAAATATGGTTTTGTTCAACGTTTAACTATTTCTTTGATTCAATGAAGTTTTAATCGATATCCAAACAAATCCATGAAGCTTTTGTAAAAGATATTGACAGCATCTGTCTGTTTTTTATCCACCCACACTCCCCATCGACTCTTAGAATTATGGATTTGTATGCAAGAACAAAGCCAAAAGAAATATGGCACAAAAGGCTTTGCTACGTTCATAACAAAATGGATCAATAAAGTAAATTTATTCAGCATCGAAAAAGGATAAAATGTCGTGAGAAGCTAATATTTCTTCGTTTAATTCAAAAATAATTTTAACAATAATTTTAACGAAATTTGCCTTCAATTTTAATCATTGCATAATCTATATGCGGAATATGGGTTGAATTTATTAAAATAAGAGCTACCCAAAGAGGCCTAATCCTCTACTCTCTAATAAAGACCTGTGTATTTATTTTTACATTTTTATATATATATATATGTTCTTCCATCCCGTCACCCAAAAGTTAGCAAGTAAAACATGTGCCTTTTTCTAGCCTTCATATGAAACCGTTTCAAGCGATGGAAGGAAGCGAGAAAGCAAATATCATGCCAGACAACCACCTCAGACTTACCTCGCCGCCTGAAATGAATTTAGATAGAAATTCTTCACTCTATAATAAAAAGTCAATGGTGGGTGCTTTTCTTTTTCTTTAGGTTATCAGAAATGATAATAATAATTTATATATGAAAAATTAAATTACTGACGTAATTTTATGATTTTATATGAATATTTTAGTAATATATCTAGATAAGTAACGAGTGTGAACACTGGTGAAGCATTTTTACATAATTTTTAACGGATAGTGTACACTAGTAAATAGGTACACACTAATATCCTCATCATTGCCTTTACCAGTTTTTATTATTTTTCAAATTTCATTAGTTTTATTATTAGTGTGATGCTATTGCAGTCCAAGGGGTGTATCTTTGTGTGGCTGCACCGTGGGGATATTCTGGTGGCGAATTCTGCATATAGACACGAAATGTGATACTCTTGTGTCATTCTGTGATCCGTGGATATCTCTCTGAGTCAAATCTTATCATCCTGATCTGACGTCACAAGATCCTGGACGTCAATAGTTCCAGTCCCATTCCCATTCAGAGTAGCAGTTGCCCATTGTCTTGAGCCCACACTATGTTTAAGATCCTCAAGACGTCTGTCTTGGAAATGCTGTCCGGATAAGTTGGCCTTCTGTTATCATTAATTCTTTACAGAGTTAGAGAAAATGTAAGAGACCGGGGATCCGGGAATTTTGCACTGTAATGGAATGTTTGATAAAAAGAAATCAACAAGACATCTTCTTGTCTTGTTTTATAAAAAATAGAATTTATTTTTTCCTTAAATTTCTGAAATTGATTTGTTGGGTATTGGTGTTAACGCTAGCAGACACATCTGTTTCCTATGAAAATTTAGCAAGAACCGTTTTTCATCCACCTCACCCCCTAGTTGGTCGTTAGCACACGTCATACTACTGGCTGTTTAACCTTTTCATAAACCCCGTCATCAGGTGGCTATCAACATGCAGATGGCTCAACCATAACATTCCAGTACTCTATGACCTGGGTTATTTCAAAACAACACTGACTCTTCTCTTCGACACATGGCAAACAGGGAGGTGGAGAGGTTCTGACTGACACCTTACCACCACCATAACGACGGGCCCATTTAATGGGTTATAAGGCGATTTTCTGGACGTTGAGCAAAATCGTGTTATCTCTCCTCATCTCAGGTTTGGTGCAAGGCCATGAATAAAAAGAGCGTCTCTACCTGCCTTGTGCCACGGTAGGAAGACATTATTATTTATACAAATATAAGTTCTTAATATAAACTATACTTAGTTTTTGGATTGGATTGCTGGATTTTATGGCATATCAACCTCAAAGGGTCATTTAATAGCTAAAAACTTAATTCTTTTTTGCATGTCTTTGAAGCATGTGGTCATACGACAGTTTCCCATTGTTTTTATGCAGTCCTTTGCATTAGTGTTGTACTCTGCAAGCTCTTTCAAGCTGCACTGGTTGGGCAGTAGGGTGCAGACAAGGCAGTGTTGCATCATATGGTATCCTCTCTACATTCACAGATGGTTGGGTCAGTTTTATAGTCCCATATATTCATAGCAACTTTTGATTGTTCGTTTCCCGTTCTCAGGCAGTTTCGTGTTTTCCACTGGAGTCAGGATGCCTCTGAACCGGGAAGGAGTTCCTCAGAAGAGGGGGGGGGGATTCTCATGTCAGTAAGAGGGGGAGGGCATTCCCCAGCCGTCTGATCCACAGCTGCAGTCTGGTCTCTTCCTGGGATGTTGTTAGGTGTTCGACATGGCTGAGGCAGCTTCTCCTTGACTTCAGTCATTAATTAAAAACATAATGACACAAAGATTTTGATAATTATTTTTTTTTGGGGGGGGGGGCATTATTTTTGTATGAATCATTATTTTCTTTTTTGGGTCAATTTTCACTACTACGAAATAAATTTGCTCTGACAAATTATAGAGTGTAGTGTTAGTTACTTTTTGCGTTTGCCATAGTTAAAAATAAATATAAATCTTGAATCAGATTTTTATTTTCCTTTTTTAGTCTGTTTAAATTGCCAAATTTGAAGATGATTTCCTCCAATGAATTGTCCAATTTTGCCCGCAGTGTTTTGAGCTTTACATACAAAACCTGAAACTGAAATAGATCAACCCTTATTCGTTAATGGAAGGCATTTTTAGTCATGTCTCCGATGTTAACACTTAATTGCCTCCAGTTTTATCTTTATTCCAATTGTGAGTTTTACCTCAGCAAACAGATGTGATTAATCCACTAATTAGAAGAATGAAGCTGAATTTTGCCAGCATCGTCTCTGTTTTATTCTTTAACTGTAATCTATTCTTTTTCTCTCCACCTGTCAGCCCTCACCCTATAATTTCTCAACCATCTTAAATTTTTTCCAATAGTATAGATTACAGTGGTTTGCTTTCTTTAAAAATGAAAAATTTAATTTTTCATTAAGATTAAGTGAGATATACGCTGCTTGGGCTTTGACTTAAAATAGTTCATTTTTTCTTAGAAACGAATGTAGACAGGTAGGTTAGAAGGTAGTTATTTGATGGTTCTGACGTTTAATCAGAGAAAACTTGCATGCCCTTCACTCACACTGGCCAATTGTCCTTCTCCTAATTTGTTTTACTCAAACTGATAAAACAAAATAATTTGAAAAAAATAATCTATCAGCTCAGTTTAGGTTTATTATTTATTCAGTTTAAGTTTATTATTTATTCAGTTTAGGTTTATTATTTATTTAGTTTAGGTTTATTATTTATTTAGTTTAGGCTTATTATTTATTCAGTTTAGGTTTATTTATTTAGTTTAGGTTTATTATTTATTTAGATTAGGTTTATTATTTATTCAGTTTAGGTTTATTATTTATTTAGTTTAGGTTTATTATTTATTTAGTTTAGGTTTATTATTTATTCAGTTTAAGTTTATTATTTATTCAGTTTAGGTTTATTATTTATTTAGATTATGTTTATTATTTATTTAGATTATGTTTATTATTTATTTAGTTTAGGTTTATTATTTATTCAGTTTAGGTTTATTATTTATTTAGTTTTGGTTTATTATTTATTCAGTTTAGGTTTATTATTTATTCAGTTTAGGTTTATTATTTATTCAGTTTAGGTTTATTTATTTAGTTTAGGTTTATTATTTATTCAGTTTAGGTTTATTATTTATTCAGTTTAGGTTTATTATATATTTAGTTTAGGTTTATTATTTATTCAGTTTAGGTTTATTTATTTAGTTTAGGTTTATTATTTATTCAGTTTAGGTTTATTATTTATTCAGTTTAGGTTTATTATTTATTCAGTTTAGGTTTATTATTTATTTAGTTTAGGTTTATTATTTATTTAGTTTAGCTTCATTATTTATTCAGTTTAGGTTTATTATTTATTCAGTTTAGGTTTATTATTTATTTAGTTTAGGTTCATTATTTATTTAGATTTATTAAATCTGCTAGTAGAAATATGTAAATTTTCCTGTTTTTATGGTTTGTAAAAACTTTCGTTAAAATGTGTATTTTAAACAATTCTAGGCTCCATGTTATGATTAGTCTTCTCATCTCCATACACACACGACCAATACTCACGTGACTCACTGAAGTGATATTTCACTAATGAAAATGTTATAACTGTACAAGCCTTTTATTGCTGTTTATTTGTTGAGAATGCAGCCCGTCTCTTGTCTCTAAGTTGGAAAACCAATAGTGATCTCAAACAAGTCAGATGATCAAACGAAGCTACTTTTGACCTAACTTGACTTGAGTTATGCATCAATTGCTGGTGAAACTATTGCACTTTATTATGTTTTATCTAATGACTGATTGTATATGCGGCATGCCAATCCTGCATGTAGTCCTAGTCCATGATACTCCACTATCTGGAGCAGTTATACTTTCCCATTGTCAAACCTATATGATCATTTGTCGATGAGTGCAACTGCAACCACTGCTACCCGTGGAATAGCAGGATTTGTGGTCATGGTTTACTCCTCTAGATCTGCCGTGTTCTGTCTATGCCGATGCATATTAACAGGGTTACCTTGAGAAGGCTGTAGCTTCTCACCATGCATGAATGGTTATTCACTATGGAGAAGCTATATTTTGCACGACGCATAATGCAGGGATGCATGGAGACCAGTCGAGAACACCCCTAGAGGCCAACTCGAAAATGGTTCTATTTCTCTGCAAACCACTTTACCCTATTTTTAATATTGGGAAATATTTTTTTTTATCAGTGTTTTTTTCTTGCGAGGGTTTGAATCTTTCTGTAGAAAATTGTTTTTTTAGGGATAGCAGTATATTAAGAATATATAATATAAATTTAAAATGTCTATCCAATAAAATACAACAATTGACAAAAGAAATTAAATTAAAACAATAATTTTTCTTTTCAAATTCTATGAACATGCAGTGCTCGATTAAGGAGAATAACAGATTAAAATTAACGAACACAAGCACACATTTTTTCTTCCTTGCATCTTGTCAAGCACACACACGGATAGGTTTACTTCTTTTCTGATTCATGTGTTAGCGTTTAAAATGAGTGGTGATTCAAGAAGTCTTTGTCAAGATTTATTTAAAATCAAATTAATGAGTCTAGCTTGTTTAAAATTAAAAGAATGATCATGTTGTAATGCATGAGAGAATAGTGCATTTAAGAAATTGCTATCTCTTTTATGTTCACCAAGCCTTTTCTTTAGTTCCTGTTGAGTTTCACCAACGTATATCTGATGGCAATTATTACATGAGACAGTATATATACCTGCATTAGATGGGGGCGGTAGGAAAATGTTTTGTTGTCTTTAATGTTTGTTTTATGGTTTGTGATTTCGTTTGTATTGTTGGAATTCCTAGTTTATTTAGAGTGTTGTAAATTATTGTATTATTGGTGTGGGTAAGTAAAAGAAGATGTTTGTTTAAAAGAGCAGTGTTTTGTGCATATGATTTTTACTCTTAATAAACTAGGAATTTCAACATTACAAACTACATCACAAACCATAAAACTAACATTAGAAACGAAAAAAACATTTTCCTAAAACACCCACATCTAATGCATATATAAATATATATATATAAGCTCTATTTGATATTGAGCACTTTTTATAAGCCCGGTTGAAATTATTTGGATTCCTATCCTGTGGATGTTTACCTTGCCTGGATTATTATTAATATATATATATATATATATATATATATATATATATATATATATATATATATATATATACATATGCATATATATAAAACCATATATACACAAAATCCATACGTATATATACACATACATATCAATTACTCATACTTGCATACACCTTGCTATACGCATACCACACACACACACACACACACACACATATATATGTATATATATATATATATATATATATATATACTAATCCATGCAATAATTGCCATCAGATATACGTTGATGAAACAACAGGAACTAAAGAAAAGGCTTAGTGAACATAAAAGAGATATAAAAATAAAAATTCCCTAAATGCACTATTCTTCCAGGTATTCTAAATGTCGGGAGCAAAGTTTGTTTGTTTTCTTTTTAGAGGGAGATCCTGGAATTTTGTCATCATTTTTCAAGTGAGTTTTTTTTTCATGTATTTTGGCTAACGTTATTTTTGACAACACTTCTTAAACTTTTTCCTTCTTCCTTTCTCCTGTTTTTAAGATAATGTTTTCCTATTATCATTAAATGAACTATTGCTCTGATGTTTAGCAAAGCTAAACTAAAGACTATATATTTCTTTTGACTTTGCTCTGAAACGCGTGTAAGAAAAAGTATTAAATTTAGAAAAAATAAATTAAAAATTTTTGTTTTGTGAGACAAAGAAGAAATACAGCTGAAATATGAAAATAAAGAAATTAAAACAATAAATGAAAATGATAGTTTTGGATTGATTTTTTTTTCTATGGTCATTGGATAAAGTGTATATATATATACCTGCTCTATCCTGGATATTGAGCTATATACTCTTCACAATAGGTTTCACTTTTCCTAAAAGTTCGCTTTTAGTACACCACTTTATATATATATATATATATATATATATATATATATATATATATATATATATGTCTCGGAAGTTTCTCAACCATTAAAACTATATTAAAAAAAAAAACTTTAAAAAAATAAACTTATAGTCCCAAGTCTTTCAGTGGAAAATCACTCATGTAAGTCAATTTATTTTTTACAGTTATTATATTAGTTTGTTTCTAACACTATTTTAAGGGATCATCAGTTGTTTACCATGAAAAAACTGTTTCGGGAATTTAAAATATATATATATATATATATATATATATATACACATGAAAAAAACAAAAAAAAACAGGATCTTCATAACACCAGAATATCGATCTTCGGCCAAGTCGTAAGACTTCGACTATGAAAAACAAAGAAGAAAAGAAAGAAAAAAAAGGAAAATATTGTCTGTACCATGAATAAGGTTTTGAAAACCGAAAATTTGGATTTAAAAAAGAAAAAATGATTTAATAAATATTTCATTTGTTTAACAAAATCTCGTGTCATGTTAACTGCTTCTAAAATTTCACAGTTATATAAATATTTGTTTGTTTCAGAATCTTTTAGATGAGGATTGATAATTTATACTATTGTAATGATTTGGACTACTATTCTCATGTTGGATTTAATTATTACAACGTTTCTGCCGATGTAACTTTCCCCCTTCTTCGGATGCATCTTGTCGAACTACAGAATCTCTATGGAATTTTGAATTATTTAATCCATCAGAACAGATTGTTTTCATTCCATCAGCCATGATGGGGTAGAAGTCTTTATTAAGTAATTCTTATTTTATTCTTAATACTTCCTGTAGTGAGAATTGAAACATCAACCTCCAGAAGACTGTTGCTTAGAACTGATTGTTATTTAACACTTTATCCATTGCGCCACGTGTTCATGTTCGAAATTTCGTATGGATTCACAAGTTTGACAATATGTATTTGTTTGCTATCAAGATTCTAAGCGTGAATCCCAGACTGAAAATTGAACTATTTAAAAAAAAATGAGGCGTTTTTTTCTCTTCATTGCAGGATTATTGTAAAAAGCATTTAAGAACAATTCATGAAATTTTGTAATTTTAGAAAAGCAGTTTACCGGAAATCCTGTAAACTATTTGAACATGAACACTGCATATTTAATACTTGCATGGAATTTTATCTAACTTAACATCCAGCTTTAGTCGAAGTAGTAACCAGGGCTGTACGCTTTTTAACCAAAACACTTGACTTTGATTCCAATCTCAACACCTGAAATTTTAAAAGATCAAACTCTGACCTAAGAAATCTCCATCCATTAGTATTAATTCATATATAAAGTATCTAATATATAAAATTAAGTCGGTCGGATTTTTAAGTTAGACCTAAATAGCAATGCATCTCAGAAATCGATATTTGATTCTGCTTAGCCAGTGAAATACGGAAATTTTCAGTCTGTGTTCTTGAGATAGAAATAAATTCCAACCGATTACGTATTCTGTCTGACACTATAATTTTTTCAGTAAAAGAAACTGACAGAAATGAGAACATCAAAATGGCGTCTCCATTCGCTGGGTACAGAGTTATTCAATTTTTTTTTTTTCATTTACAAATTTCACACTTAATTTCCTTAATATAGACATTAATCATTAAAAAAAAATTATAATTATGCACACAAATGCAATTAACTTTTATTGGCAGCTCTGACAGATATTTCTGATAAACTAAACACTTACTAAACCAGTCAACTGCACAGTGTCGCCCACTTTAAATGGGAATATAATATCAACATTATGCAATTATACAAATACTTTTCTTTCTATTTATTTATTTATTTACTTATTCCTTTTCCTTTTCATTATTCTTAATTACTTACATTGCTTCATTTGTTTCTTAATATTAATTACAGAAAAGCATGCCATGTAAATACTTTGGGAGATAATGGAGTGCTTCAACCACTAGCCATGGCCTACAGAAAATATTCTTTGACAAAAAGATAAATACTGTGACGGTTAATAATCTGGCATAAAATTTCTTTATAGACTTTGAAAAGTAAAATGTCGCCTGACAGTTTCTTCTTTTTTGCTAACAATTCAGTCAAAACTAAGTGGCAATAGTTAAATCGAAAACGAGGCTGTTGTAATAGAAATATAAGTCATTTCATTTTTTACTGAGTGCAATTTTTACAAATTTACTCTCTTTCGCATGCGCGCACACACACACACACATTGTTATTTTTACAATTGCTGTTGATATGCTACTTTTACTTATTTTTACATCTGTACACATGAATTTACACCAAAATCAAATTATTATTTTTTTCGTTTTACATGCAAATTCAGGTGATTTCTTTATTTCTCATTGTTAACTTGCTATAATAATCTGGCGTAGTCTGCGACTATTTTAACATACATATTTACGTCACTTCAATCACCTTATTTTTATTTAAACCACGTTTAATGACAAATTCAAAAGAAATTACATCTAAAACAATTCTTTTTTTTGTGACTTGACATTCGATACTTATAGAAAGTAAAATATAAGAATAGCAATATTCGTATGTGATTCAGAGTTCTGGTTCTCAATTATCCCGGGCAACACCGGCACACATATATTATTTGGCTATTCGGAAAATAATGGCCGTTTTCAGAAGCAAACATTTCTTTATTGAAGGAAAAACAGGCTGACAGTCTCCATTATTCAACAAGTCGGAAAAGCCGGCTGTATTCTATAAAAAAAATATCAAAATCTTTGTCATTATTAAGTGTTTTTTTAAAGAACCTTAGAAATGACTACCATTTAATAATGACTTTGTGTCATTAATAAATAGTGGTCATTTTTAAGGTCCTTTCAAAATTATTTTTTTGATTTAGTCATTTTTCATTATGCATCAGTTTTCTACTTATTTTAAGTTAGTCAACCGATTTTTGTTTTACCTATTTTAAGTCGAACAATTTTCACATGACTGGCTCCTAAATTTGTTCTGACTCCTCGACTGAGTCCCAATCTTTGGTTCCTCCATGTTGGTCTAGTGGTCTCCATCAATTCGCTGTTTTGATACCTCATTGTAATACACCTTCCTATTCCAGTAGCTTCTTTCCAAGAACCGCAGGCTTTTGGAACTCTCTTCCTCCTGACTGTTTTCCTCCTACCTATAATCTTGGTCTTTTCAAGACTAAGGTCAATAGGCATTACCTGTTTTTGCGATAATCATATTTGTTCTTGTTAGCTCCTTACATCAAGTGGCTTTGTAATAAAAACTGGACGCCGAATATAACTTAAGGATAAGCTTTATTTAACCATTTGTTGCTTAGCTAGACAAATAGTGTTTTAACATTCACTCTTAATATACACGAATGTAGAACATTCCATTATTACTCCAAGGGGGAGACAGGCATCAATTATCTTTGTTACTACATTCTCCCCCATCTATCTTCTTATTCGTAGGGAACAAAATCATCCCATCGACCTGGCCTCCTGCGGGTTCTTTGAGGGCGTCTTGGTTGTTCGTGCCCGACATCCATTTCTAATCTAGGCTCCTCGGGACCTGACGACGTTTCGGGACTGTCTTGTGTTGCTGGTTTAGGGCTAAAATATCTTGCTCCAAATCGCTCTCGTTTTCTACGGCGCTTCGGTCGCTTGGTGTCTGAAGATTGAGTATCTGTCTCAGATATTGGGTGAAACCGCTTTCGTGGTACCCATCTGTCGTCCGAACTAGAGTCAGAGACGACTCTGTTAGTATATTCAGATTCGTTTTGTTGGGACTCTGAACTTGACGTATCTGGCACACGATCACCTAAGAGGGTCGGACTTGTTCCACGAACCGGAGCTCTATATCCATCTGAAGCAGTTCTACGTTCATATACATTTCCTGCTGGGGCTAGATCCCTTAAGGAGACAGTAGATTGCCTTCCTTCTGAATTTCTGACCAGTGCATACTGAGGGTTCGCTTCGATTAATTGTACCTCGCTTACCAATGGGTCATGTTTACTATGACGAACATGACGTTTTAATAAAACTGTGCCAGGTTGTGCAAGCCACGAGGGAAGTGATGTGCCTGCTGAGCTTCGTCGTGGGAACGAGAAGAATCTCTCATGTGGGGTAGCGTTTGTCGCTGTACATAATAGAGTCCTAATAGCGTATAAGGCCATGGGGATGAGACTTTCCCAATCGGAGATCGGACTATTGCGATTTGCTGCCGCCAACTGTACTGTCTTCCATATTATACCATTGTATCTTTCGCACTGTCCGTTTCCTTGAGGATTGTGAGGAGTTGTTCTACTTACAGCTACTCTTCGTTCATGCAGAAACTGCTTGAGTTCGTCCGACATAAAAGCAGACCCACGATCTGAATGTATATATGCAGGCACTCCAAAAACGGCAAAAATGGAGCAGAGGCCTTGAATTACTGTTGCAGCAGTTACGTCTGGGCAGGGGATGACGAACGGAAATCTTGAGTACTCGTCTATTATTGTGAGCATGTATTTATTTTTAGTTTTAGAGGGTAAAGGGCCCTTAAAATCCAGGTTAAGTCTTTCAAAAGGCTGTGTGGCCTTAATGAGTGTTGCTGGAGGAGGTTTGTAGAACCTGGGCTTATTTTCTGCGCATATCCGACAAGAGTTCGTAATTCTTTTTACGTCTTCAACAGAATATGGCAAGTTTCTGCTCCTGACTACGTGAATCATTCTTGTGATACCTGGGTGACACAATTCCCTGTGTATATACTGAAGATCATCTGAGCCAGTTACCAGGCCACACACCCTTGAAAGCGCGTCGACCGCGGCATTCTCCTTACCAGGGCGGTAAGTGACGTCAAAGGAGTAGCAAGAAAGCTCCATTCTCCATCTCGCTATTTTCTCGTTTTTTATTTTACTCGTTGTTTTTGGGTTAAACATAAACGAGACCGACTTTTGGTCAGTGATTAATTCAAAATGTCGGCCGATTAAGTAATGCCTCCATTTTCGTAATGCCTCAACTATGGCGTACGCTTCTTTTTCTATTGCAGAGTGTCGTCGCTCGGATTTCGAAAGTGTTCTTGAAAAAAAAGCTACAGGACGACCGGATTGTCTCAGTGAGGCAGCTATCGCACAGTCGGAGGCATCCGTCTCAACTAATAGAGGGATAAAAGGATCCACAGCAGAAATGGCAGACTGAGCAATGTTCCTTTTCATGTTTTGAAATGCTCTGATGGCGGAACAGGACAACGGAAAAGTAGATACTTGTGTCAATGGGTGTATTTTTTCTGAAAAAGACGCAACCCATTGGGAGTAGTGAGCAAACATACCGAGGGCTCGTCGTAAAGAGGGCATGTTTCCAGGGATTGGTAATTCCATTAGCGGTTTCAGTCGCTCGGGATCCGGCGTCATGGTGCCATTTTTGACAATGTATCCCAATAATTTGATGCTTTTCAAGTTGTAGGAACATTTTTCACTGTTCAAAGTCAGATTATATTTCTTGACGGCAGCCATGAATCGTTTAAGGTTGTGGTCATGTTCAGCTTGGTTATGTCCGCATACTGTGACATTGTCTATATATGCAACAGTACCCTTCAATTTTTCATTGGAGATTATTTCATCTATTACCCTCTGGAAGCTAGCCACACCATTTGTTATCCCAAAAGGAATTCGGCAGAACTGATATAGGCGACCGCAGGCCTCGAATGCCGTGTAGGGCTTATCCTCTGGCTTGATAGGTACCTGATGGTAGGCACTTCTGAGATCTAAAGTACTGAAAGTGTGATATTTTGCAATATTAGAAATCATTTCGTCAATACGAGGCAGTGGATAGGCATCGAGTAATGTGTATCTGTTGATGGTCTGGGAATAGTCAATGACCATCCTTTTCTTGTGATTTTCAGTGGCTGTTACGAGGACCTGTGCTCGCCATGGAGATTCACTTGGCTCTATAATTCCTTCCTTAAGTAGTTTTGTTACTTCTGCTGCTATGAACTGCTTGTCCGTTTCTGAATAGCGTCTTGATTTTATTGCTATTGGTTTGCAGTCAGGAGTTAAGTTTGTAAAAAGTGACGGGTGCCGCACTTTGACAGCTGCTAGTCCACATACGCTTAGGACTGGCTTGGGGCCACCAAAAGGAATTTCAACGCATGAATGTTGTTTTAGAAAATTGTGACCCAAAATCACTTCGCAGCAGAGGTTTTTCATTACTGATAATTTGATCCCTTGATAGGAGTTTCCTTTTAGTTTCAGGTTAACCATGCAATATCCAATTACATGGGACGATAAAGATGAATTTGCCATTGATATTTGGTTGGAACAAGGAAATATTTCCCATTTATTTGCTTTTACAATACTGGCATTAATAAAACTTTCGGAACTGCCTGTATCAATAAGCGCATGAATAGTCAATCCATTGATTTTTACCCTCACGATTGTTTTTGAGAGGCAGCCGGGGAATGCAGCTGATATTGTAATTGGTGCTACAGTAGCAAGAGTAGCCGAACGTTTTTTTTGAGAAGCTGACCGGCAAACTTTCGAAAAATGTCCCTGCTTATCACACTTGTGGCATCTAACATCTCGAGCCGGGCAGGACGAACGAGCATGTATACGAAGGCCACAAAAGTAGCATGTGGATCCAGCTGAGGCGGCAGTGATAAGTTGTTCGTGATCGTTAGAAAGGGGGGTGGCAGCATCTTGGACAATGGAAGAATTTTGAACATGCAGAGGAGGGGCTACGATAGCAGCTCCCAAAATATCGGGTTGTAAATAGAAGACAGACTGCTTCTGTGCCATGTCCAACGTTAGAGCTTGTTCATAAGCTGTTGGTAAGTCTAGGTTTTTATTCTCTAGTAGTCTTTGTCTTATTTGGTTGGACTGTATTCCATTAATAAATGCGTCCCTGATAAAAACATCTCTCGCTTGGTTCGCAGTTAAGGCTGTAAATTCACACTCGCGACTTAACGTCTTTAGAATCTGAAGGTATTGTTCAAGGCTTTCTTCTGGTTGTTGACGCCGGGTAGCAAGTAAATGTCTAGCAAAAATAGTATTTTTTTTCTTTACAAACATGGCTTCTAAAATGTCCACCGCAGTTTCATAATTTTCACATTCAGATAAATTTCTATAAATAGCAGTAGAGACATGATGTAAAAGAAGGGTATATTTCTCAGTACCTGTTAAAGCCGCGTTTGAAGATAACTGTAGAGCTGTAAGGAATCCTTCGAACATTTTTCTCCAATGCCGCCATTTGTCAGTAGATTCCGAGTCGGCCGTATCAAGGTCTAGACGATCGGGTTTCAAGTAACGTTCCATAACGAATGGTTAAATAAATTGTAATAAAAACTGGACGCCGAATATAACTTAAGGATAAGCTTTATTTAACCATTTGTTGCTTAGCTAGACAAATAGTGTTTTAACATTCACTCTTAATATACACGAATGTAGAACATTCCATTATTACTCCAAGGGGGAGACAGGCATCAATTATCTTTGTTACTACAGGCTTCATGTCTTATCTAGAGCGATTTCCATAAATATTTTTTAAAAAAGACATTCAGAGCAAGACAAGTTCTTACTATCACAATGAAAGAAACTTTCCTGTCTCTCTTCATGTGCCTTGTGTCAGGCGAAATTCCCATGGACAGAGCTTCTTTGCAAGGACTTTCCACCTGTGGAACACATTGCTGCAGGAGTTCTTCCCTGCTGATTACAACTTGATCATCTTCCAATCCAGTATCAATAAATTATTACAAACCGTTCTATAAGTAATCAAATACAGCTAATACCATTGATCAGTGTTAGTACTCTTATAGTGTTCTTTCTCTTTCGGCTGGCAATCATTTCCGTCTCATATACTCTTATCCTCAAGTGGCTCTTGGCCTTGATAAATGCTGACCCAATAGTAAAAACATCCTCTAAAGCCCTCATCATCAACACTGCATATTTTATACTTACATTGAATGCAATCCAGCTTCAGTTGAAGTAGGAATGACTTATAAATTGTAGTGTTGTTAAACATTCAAATGAACATCAAAGAGTAAAAAACATATTTCTCATGTGAAGAATTCACATGACAAAACAACTGAATATGGAATCTTCAAGAGTGACGTAAACAAAATAATACATTTATTCTAATCTGTTGCAATATCAAAGAAATAAAAACAACTCAATGAATTTTTTTTTCTCAAAAAATGTCAATTTATTTTAAGTGCAGTTTGACAACTTCAGCCTTGAAAGATGTTTTAATTTCTGAAAGTTTATAATTTTTTTCATTAAAATATATTTTTTGTGAAACTTCTTTTATTATTTATTTGATGGTTTCATATTGAATTCAGTAAAGGATTTTCTTGAGTATGCCACGTAACTGCATCCAATGGCGAGGTTGGAATTTTAGAACTTTGGAAAGTGTTAGATTCACCTGTTAGATTCCATTACTGTAGGACTATGGTCGACCAATCCTTTGTCTCCAGCAGATTATCTGGACAGCGGCTTTCTCATATAAACAATATTGTAGGTAGTCATCTCAATCATTTGTGATGTTTCTCTGTAGTAGAGGAAATGATTGTGGCAGTGTAGAGTTGATCTGTCTCTCCTTTTCTCTTCTGTTTTACTGTTAACATCTATTGCACGTTTGTCATGATGTGTTTTTGTTGACAGCCATCATTTTCTTTGTAATAGCAGCAGTTGTAAAAGTTATTAATGACAGAACAAAAGCATTTTGGGTTTAACGATTCTTTTGGGCTGTTAGATAATATCCTGTGGGTTTTCCCCCAAGCCATCCTCTATAGGGACAGGGAGCAGCTGTCTTAAATATGTCAACACTCCTTCGCAGTTCAGAAACAAAATAAATATTTTATCAGCTTAGCTGTTTCATGTACTGGGGACTTCCTGTCTATGACGTAACATCCTGAACACGTCAGCTTAAATTCCTAATCTTAAATTTCTAGTGGAATGTTCTGCTTTTCTACTTGATCTGACTTTACGTTGAAAATTTTGTTTTGAACCCCATTAGCAAATATTGCTACATTACTCCCACGTCCACTCTGATCTTCAGTGGTAGTACCTGCCAGGGTTCCTATCTATGTGTTAAATAAAATCTGTCTCTATGGCTTGGACCACAGACTAAAAATCCATGGCTTGAACACTTTCTGTCCAGAGTATGACATGCATCCGGTGGTATATGCATACATTTAAATGATGAATAACTAATTAAAACAAACATCATAAATAAACATTTGAAACATTCAAACTTTTACCAAAATGATTGGATTTGATGTTAGATAATAACCCGAAAAGGGTTGCTATGCCATAAAGGTCAAAACAAACAATTCAGTGTAGGCATTCTTCATCCTCAGACTGCTTGCCTTTGGAATTCACTTCCTGCTTCCTGTTTCTACGACCATACCAAATGCAGAAATTAAAATATAATGTGAACAAACATTTTGCTGCACAACTCCCGACCGAGGTTGTCCACTATAAATCTAGTCCCTATCACAATAGCCTGTTATGATGCAGTGGCAATGTGCCTTGTTTAGGGTGAATAAAAGTTTTAATATATATATATATATATATATATATATATATATATAATATGGGTTGGTCGTTCAATTTCAAAGTATTGCAGCGTTAGTTAATAAAATTGAAATATAAGCCATTAGCAATACAAGATTAATTTATTATTATTATTTTTTTTTTACATTAATCCTATTAATTTCGGAATAAAATTCTATCATCAGGGGTGACCAGTATTGAGTCATTTTTTTTTTTTTCATCAAAAAAACAAGAATAAACAAACTTATTTCTTTGTTACTTTATAAACGTCTATGGTGCGATGTCTCCGCTCTGTTGTTGTTGGCGGTTATGATTCAATGCGATAACTATGTCTCGGTCAGGAAGAAGAAAAAGAAAAAATATGCTTATACTTTTGACGATGGTATATATTACCGAAAGTACTCAAGTTAAAAGAAAAAAAAGAAAAAAAAATGTTTTTAAAGTAAATAAATAATTTATTTTTAAAAACAAATAATTTGCGTTGTGCAGGTTTTCTAAATATTTTATAAAAAAAATATTCTCTTTATTATTGCCATTCCAGCGACGTTTCCAATGTGTGACTTTTCAAAATACCTTTTCCACATAACCTCGTGGTACACACAGCCATATCAACATTTTCGTCAGTAACATCAAGACGAATTTCAACTTGACTGCGATAACTATGTCTCGGTCAGGAAGAAAAAAAAAGAAGAAAAAGAAAAAATATGCTTATACTTCTGACGATGGTATATATTACCGAAAGTACTCAAGTTAAAATAAAAAAAAGAAAAATAAATGTTTTTAAAGTAAATAAATAATTTATTTTTTAAAATAAATAATTTGCATTGTGCAGGTTTTCTAAATATTTTATAAAAAAATATTCTCTTTACTATATATATATATATATATATATATATATATATATATATATATATATATATATTAAATGTATTTTGTGTGTGTGTCCTAAGAATATAAGATGCAAATTAAAATATGTAATTCCTCCGCCGTTTGTGGCTACGAAGATAATCTAAATTTACACAAAATCCCAGAAAGCTGCTCATTCAAAGATCCACCTCCATGGTCGATCCCTGATGCCTTTGGTACCCCCAACTACAGAAGGGATATGTCAAGGTGGCTGAGGTTAATTGATTTGTTTCTGCTTAATACATGTAATAGCAAGTTGGAGCTCGTATTAAAACCAGTGAATGCCTTTTGCCAGACAAGGCCTCTCCGATTGCTGGATGACATTACTGTCGTAAGATTAATTTTTATCAGCAGTCAAGAAGACGTCACTACTTTTTACTTATTTACTGTTGAGACGATAACGTGAATTTTAATTTCAAGCTATTTTTTTTTCGCAATTAAATTAAACGAAATGGAATCGGGTGAAAGATGCAGTGAAACCGTGACATGAAACCATTTTCTGATGCAAATGATTTAAATTTCCTGCCAAGCTAAAGCAAACCTGTATAAAAATTGATGATCTTGCACACTTCCTGCTTCTATTTTTAGAAGGAAACACATTGGCATTCTAGCTAGAAACGAGCATTGATAATCAGCAGGATGCAGACTTGATAGAGCGTATGCTGAAAAACAGACTGTTTGAGGTATGTGTAAAATTTACACAGATTAGATATACTGGAGAATCAGTCGATGTTTATTCTCTTTAAACTTTCCCCAAAATAATTAACTACTAAATTTATGATAAATAGCAGATGTTTATTTTATTAAATACTAGTAGGATAACCCGCCGTTGCCTCGGATTGAATGACTGGGCCCAAAAGATGTATACTATCATACCATATTACCTTTTTTTCTTACTTTTACATTTTATAGTACTCAATTATTGGAGTGGGGCCCTGAAGGATTTACTCAGTTGGTTTTGAGAGGATGTTGTAAGTAAAGTGACATTAATGTGGACACTTATTCACTTCTGCCTGAAGTGCTCAACATCTTATTGATAGTTCTATTCGTTTTTTATAATCTTCAAGTAATAAATAAAATAAATGAAAACCTATTTCATTTTCATGGATGTTGAGCGTGTACATAGACCGCAAGATAATGTCATACCTCCTTTAATTAAAATGAAAGAACACTGGGTACTGTAGTTTTAAATATATATGATTATGGGGGTTTATCTCTAAAACCCTAAGACGAGTTCGTGAACAGCAAACAAACAGATGGAAACGGCAACTTTACATAACATATTTGAGGACATAAAATGACCCTTACTCATGTCATAAGACTTGTATCTAACGTCTTTGTGGACAACATTTCAGACTGTTCCTTCTAATACACAGTATTCTTTTGCAATCGATTGCATGGATCATCTAGGATTACCACCAATGGTGTGTTGTACTTAAATGTTAGCAGTATGTCTAGAATGTCTTCTATGTGATACCTTTCCATCTTAAGCCTTTAACTCTTTGTAAACGAAAAACCAAGTGCTTTTTAAAAATGGTTCTGTTTCTGAATTTTTGAGATGAGGATTGATAATTTGGATTACTCGGACTACTGTGCTCATCTTGGATGTTATTCTACCAACGTTTCAATGTAACCTCCGACCTTCTTTAGGTGCATCTTGTCGAACTCAGGGAAACTGTAAGAGAACTTTGAATGGAACTCTTTATTTAACCCATGGCCATAGCTTGTTCTCGTTCCATCAGCCATGACAGGTTAGAAGTCTTAAGTAATTTGTAATTGTATTCTTCAACCTCCAGAAGACTGTCACTTAGAACTGATTATTACTTAGCACTTATATCCACTGTGCTACAATTCTAGTATAAATTTTAGTAGCCTTAAACCTATTCTTGTTTGATATGTGTAGTCTACCTACTTATCACTGTATATTATTACTTATCACTATGTATCATTACTTATCACTATATATTATTACTTATCACTATGTATCATTACTTATCACTATATATCATGACTTATCACTATATATTATTACTTATCACTATGTATCATTACTTATCATTATATATTATTACTTATCACTATGTATCATTACTTATTACTATATATTATTACTTATCACTATATTATGACTTATCACTATCTATAATTACTTATCACTATATATTATGACGTATCACTATATTATGACTTATCACTATCTATAATTACTTATCACTATATATTATTACTTATCTCTATATATTATTACTTATCACTATATTATGACTTATCACTATATATAATTACTTATCACTATATATTATGACTTATCACTATATTATGACTTATCACTATCTATAATTACTTATCACTATATATTATTACTTATCACTATATATTATTACTTATCACTATGTATCATTACTTATCACTATATATTATTACTTATCACTATGTATCATTACTTATCACTATATATTATGACTTATCACTATCTATAATTACTTATCACTATATATTATTACTTATCACTATATATTATTACTTATCACTATATATTATGACTTATCACTATATATCATTACTTATCACTATGTATCATTACTTATAACTATGTATCATTACTTATAACTATGTATCATTACTTATCACTACATATATATACTACTTATTACTATATATATATATATATATATATTATAATGACCTCCTAAGTAAACCAGTTGGAGGTAGAAGTAGAGAAGGCGAGAGAGAGATAAACGAAGGTTATTGGAAGAAGTGCTAGAGAAAGAGGGGCAGTCGGAGGAAAATGTACAGAGAAGATTTAAAGAAAGATTTTACATGCATTTCTTTTTAACTTTTCTATTTTTCTATCCATGTTCCAGGGTAACACCAGGTAGCCTTGTTAGCACCAATTAGTTAATAAATAATGTTTGTGCATTTATTTACTAATGTTTATTTTATTAATAAAAATGAAAGTGGAAAATAATGTTCGCATTGCTGCTGTTGCTGCTGCCAATCTTGTTCGAATCTTCTTAGCGGAATTGAATCCGTATACAGCTACGTAATTAAACACAACAGTTGACAATTAGAAACCTTCCAAGTGAATCGAGACGAGGATTCTGGAACGGAAAGAAAGAAAAAAGAAGTAAATTACTTCTAAAACAGTTTTCAGATTCCAAGCAAAAAAAAAAGCAAGCAAAAATTCTAAAGTCCAGGTAGTATTAATAAGGGAAAGAAAAGAGACCAACTTTAAATTACAGCAATAGGGGTGTGCTTGGCCCGATGGATACCTTCACCGACTATGGAATCTGCTCTGACACGTTGAAATCCTATTGAATATGTTGGTGTTTACCTTCCTCTGACTGCAGGAAAATGTGACACAATGTTGGAAGATAAGGTTTGAAAAGCTAGCGCACAAGAGGCGTGTGCACTCTGGACCCCCCAAAATGCCTAAGCAGCCCCGTCGCCATTATCCGGTAGAGGCGCTTCAGACGATTATCAAAACTAACCCCTTCTCAAAGAGAGAAGATAAAGCCTGGGATGGTGGACTGCCCAGAACCATACCTCAGCCCAACAGAAGCAAGGATATCAACTTGAAAATGGCCCAGATTCTGTAGGACTGAGTGTCGAGGACGTATCCTCAACTGATATGAACAACACCAACTCAAGTTGACTCCTTGTTGTGTTCACTTACACACTAATATCCTTGGAAAAGGAATGAACCTGGAATCCCCCCCCAAGCTATGGGGAAAATAACAACATAGAACAGAATTCAAACCACAGAATGAGGTAGAAGACTGGCTTAATGGATATTATTGTAGACTTGTGTTCAGTTAATCGTATACAATAAATTATTTACAATAAGTTGTGAGTTCTAGCATTAAATAACTAAAAACCGGTTGATTTGTCATTAAACAAAAAAAGTTTTAGGGAGAATCTGCAAGATTTTTACTCGTCTGACGAACAAAGGTATAAAAATACTAACTACAAGTAGTAGTAGTAGTAGTAGTAGTAGTAGTAGTAGTAGTAGTAATAGTAGTAACCTGGCAGACAAAAGTTAGTCGTTTTACAGCTAAACTCTTTATTCGTCTTTATTCTTATTTCTAGTTATGTTTTCCCATTACAAAAGGTAATAAACCTTGTTGTTAGCCATTTCAGATTTTAATGTTTTCGATAAATTCAGTTACAAGTAAAAAATAAAATTAAAAATACGAGATTGAGTCAACTTATTTCACGTAAACTCTAAAAGTGTACATTTTTAACTTATTTTTAACTAAATGAAATTAATATATAAAATTAAAATTAAATGAAAATGTTGTGAGCGATAATATTTCCCTAAAAATGTTGAATTCGTTTGACGAACAAAGGCATAACAATACTATACAAACTGGCAGTAATGTAATAGTATCATTGTCCGGGGAGTGTAACTTGGTGTGTCTGCATCTTGAGGACGTCTCTGGAAGGGCTCTTATTGTCTTGGGACGGCACTACCAGCTCCCTCCAGGGAGGGGGACATGATAGTTACATTCTCTTATTTGAATAGCGGTAAGACTATTGCTTCTATGTTCAAACCCACTCTGTCTAAGATCCTTAAACGCAATAGCCTTCTGCCATCCGAATGTGTGATTACACCATTGTATGATTTCGTTTCTTAGGCATGCTGGGCATCATTAATTCTCTTCAGAGAATTAATTATCTGGGCTTGGACCATCGGCTGAAAATTGAACGCTTGTAATCAAGAAGCGAACAACATTTTATATAAAAATATATAATTAGAATTTATTCTTTCCGAAAGCCATATAAAAAACTCAAAAAGTCGGCGGAGTTGGTTAGCACATCCATCGTGTATGAAGACGAAACACCAAACTGCTAAATTCTTTCTCACGGTGACAAAATCGTGTACGGGAGAGAGAGAGAGAAAGAGAGAGGGTGTAACGTCTGCATGAGAAAGAAAGCAACTAGAATACACATAGAAAAAGAAACAGAGAGTCACTGATTGTTCTCAGCCAAGCTAACAGTTGATTTGATCTTTACTCGCAGCCATCAACCTTAGTTTTGTTGACACTTAGGCCATCTCTCAACAGCGCTCGTGATTCATGACATTCTCGAAGTCGGCTGGCACAATGTTTCAATGCAATAACCTAATTGTCTTGATTTAATTGCCTCCGAATGAGGGCAAAGAAAGTTAGGTACAAGGTTGGCTTTTAATGTGGGGAAATCCATCTCCGACAAAAGGGGCGCTCATTCTTGGATCACAATAATAGTATCCTTACTGACAACGGTTAATTGATTTACAGCGAAAGTAAGAACTTTAAATTCTTTTTCCTATTTCTTATTTATCATGTTTTCCTCTACAAAAAGTAATAAACATTAATTGTTAACTAAATTATTAAAAATTATAGCAATTAAAATTATCAAAATTATTCTTACTTTAAGAAAATTTTGGGTGTGATTTGAAACATGGCTCCATGTTGGAATTTAATTTTGAGGTTGATTTCCTAATAAAAAAGAGATTGCAATATGCGAAGGTGGGAAGTTAGACGAGAAAAACCTTATCCGACTCCTACAAGAATTGCTGATTCCTAACTCTTGACTCTGACTCTCAACCTCAGAGATGTGAAATTGGCTGAAAAAAATTCTTCTTCCCACTCTGGAGTTAGTTTTTAAAAATAAATAGACCCCCAACTCCTGACACTCGACTCTCGATTGCTGCAAAAATTACTGACTCCCAACTCTCAACTCCGACTAAGACTCCCAACTCTCAACTCCGACTCCCAACCACTGAATGCAGTTAGTAACAAAAAGTTTAAGACCCTTAAAATATAACAAAGCTTTATAAAAAAAAATATGGTTTTCTTTTCCATACTATCTGTATTTGTACCACGTGAAGAAAACTTGTTCCATATATATGATTACCAACTTCGTCAACAGAAGGTAAAATGACGAGGAGGAAGTTAACATCAAATACTGGCATAAACAGTTTTTGCATCACACTGAAGTCATAATCTCGATCTGTCTTCTGACATTTTGACTTGTTAGCCAGCTTTATTTAGCATGTGTTATGTTTCTCCTGGTGTGTTACTCATCCGAAAATAACCCGTTCATTCTTGAACTCAGTAGGGGCATATTTTGCCTACATCTAAAGCATCCAACATTCACACCAGCCTCGGTCAATGATTATTTTACACTTATTCTACTCATAATTTTTTTAATAGGTTTGGCTGTTTTGCTCTATGGCATATCAACCCATTTTGAATTATTTAATGACAAATCCAGTAATTTTTGTAAAAGTTTTTATGTTTTACGTTCTTAATATCTTCAAATATTTATTCATAGTAAATAAACATATGTTAATCTGTTAATAATGGATATAAAATGTTCGATTTGTTTACTATCTCCTGACTCTTCGAAGTTCAAAAGTAATTTTGAAGGCATTACCATGTCAATTAGAAAGTAATATATGGCTTAAATAAAAGTTTAACGAAAACAATCGGGTATTATGTTGCATTTTTGTTCCTTAATCAAATAAAACCATAAATTTTCGCATGCGACTGTCAAATCAAAGAACCGTAGTTTTTATATCTTCATAAAATTACATATTTGTTGCCTCTGTATTTTGATCAGTAATGTTTTTCTGTATTTTGATCAGTAATGTTTTTCTCCCGTCTTTTTAACCTTGCTGTTATGTGCAGTCAAGAAGCAGTAAATCTTGAATTTTATAATCCATCAGCCGGATCAAATCGCATACTTATTTTGTTACTTATTCTGTATCTGGTTACAGCAACTGAGTTACCTGCCCTTGATAGAAGAAAGAGTGAAAAAGAAAAAAAGAAACTTTGATTGGGTTGAACTCAAGGCGATCCATAAATCGCTTTGGTTGAACTACATAAAGTGTACTCACTTGATGCTTATAACTTATCATTGAAGGTGATTTCTTTTTTGGGGAGGAGGAGGGGACGCCATTTTGAAATCTTTAAAAGGAACTTGAGACTCTTTTTTGCACCAAACTTGATTTCTCTTGAGCAAACCCCCTTTTCAAATAAAAAATCTTTAAATTAATATAAATCTCTATAAGTTTAAAAACTTATAGAGATTTATTTTCATTTAAAAAATTTTTATTTGATTTTTTAAAGAAAATACCATCATTGAAAGTGATAGTGTTGTAGTGGTTATCGGCTTGGATTGTTCACCAATACCCTTGAGAAAGGTAAAAATTTTACTGTCCTTTCAGCTATGTGTTAAATAGTAGGGTGGACTAAACTCTGGAAACTCACTGGACAATTACCATCAGCAATGGAAGAACCGTGATAAAGAAAAGCACAGAAACTGATAGTTGGAGAAATTCAGCAAAAACTTCGGAGATAGATTGGCCACACTTTTCGCAGGCCTCTATTTAGTACAACAAATTGCAACAAATAAATGTATTGAAATAAAAAGAATACAAAAATTAGATTTTAAATACTGTTTAATTAAACAGGACGACAATATTCTATGTATAATTTTTTATTCGATTTTTGAACAATTGGTAGAGCACCGAACCAACCCCTGGGGTCTGGGTTTCAAATCTTGCTGCGTCTAGCTACACTGATGAGTCATAGATACGATAAAACATGTGTCAGTGAATAACGAAGCCGTGACCTATTCAGTCATTATTTGTTATATATATTATCAAATATTTATGAAAACCTTTTGGAATTTCCAAATATTTATGACACTTATTTGCAATGTCATAATAGACCCCCTCTAGCTCTTAGTTTTCTCTCTCTCTCTGTCTCTCTCTCATCCAGTGTTCATGGTGACAAGATACAAACAAACAGCTTTTTCGGAGTATATATATATAATAGACGATCCGTGAGCTATTGGATCAGTATTTGTATATTTTTCTCTCTCACTTTTGGCTCCCCCCCCTCTCACCCTGCATCCCTCCTTTCTCTCTCTTTCTCCTCCTCTCTCTCACTTCCTCCTCTCTCTCTCTCTCTCTCTCTCTCTCTCTCTCTCTCACTTCCTCCTTTATCGCTTTCTCTTCCTCCTTCTCTCTCTCTTTCTCCTTTTCTCTCTCTCTTTCCCCTTCTCTCTCTCTCTTTCTCATTTCTTTCTCTCTTTCTCCCTTCTCTCTTTCCCCCTTCTCTCTCTCTCTCTTTCCCCCATCTCTCTCTCTCTCTCTTTACCCACCTCTCTCTCTTTCTCTCTTTACCCATCTCTCTCTCTCTCTCTTTACCCATCTCTCTCTCTCTCTCTTTTCCCCCTCTCTCTTCTCTTTCTCTCTTTCTCTTTTAATTATTTACATGATTCGTCAACTCCCACTATTTCTATTAATCGCCCTTCATCTACCTCATTCACATTTTGTGACGACATCCGATGTGCACAGATACAAGCAAGTAAACAAAGTCACAAACAAAATATACAGAGTTTTATTAGTGTACTAGACCTCCAACAGTCTAAACAGTTCTTCAGGTCACGGGTCGTCTAGATAAGGATCTCTTTTTTTTCTTCCTCTCTCTCTTTCTCTCTCTCTCTCTTTCTATCTCTCTATCTCTCTCTCTCTGGTTTGATGGATGGCATAATTTTGTTACATCATCCATTGGCATGGTTATCCTCCATCCTGTTTTAATAGACGATGTCACAAAACGATGACATCATTTAGTGTCCATGGGGACAAACAAAAAAGAAACACCAACAATTTTAGTCGAGAGTATAGGTTCAATGGCGGGGAGGGGGGGGGGATGCCAGAAATACGTATAGTATTCAAACATCAAATACAAAAAATGTTAACAGAAATTTTTTGAGAAAAATGTTTTAAATAATTGAAGATGTTGGTGGCCTCACTGTTATATATATATATATATATATATATATATATTTATTTATTTGCGGGGGTGGGGAGATTTGTTTAGCTGGACGATATTCAGCTACCTGTAGTACAGTAACCTGAGTCGAAGGTTTCTTGCTGTTTAATAAACGTTATCTTAGAGTGGCACAAGGCCAAATAGGATGTGCAGGTGGATTACTTTTAGGAATTGTGTGCAGGTTGTTTATCTACAGAATTAGCCTTTATAGTCGTGGCCTTGAACACTGATCGAGTTGATGAGAATGTGCAACTATTTAAGCTGCAAAACAAGCGATGATGAAGAATCATTTCTTCGGTACCAGAGAAAAAATGATTGAATTCTTTTCATAAATCATTCAGAAGATAATTGGATATATGCCAAGAAAGGACTTAACAGCATCTCTCTCTCTCTCTCTCTCTCTCTCTCTCTCTCTCTCTCTCTCTCTCTCTCTCTCTCTCTCTCTCTCTCTCTGATATATATATATATATATAGTAAGCTATGAAATTTTTCATAGCTTACTACCTAGCTCTACTTACGTATCGAGCACTGTTGAAGTAAATACTGAAAATTGATACATAAAAAATTATATCTCCTTATAAAATTTTATGTGGATACATGAAATACTAATATATATATATATATATATATATATATATATATATATATATATATATATATAAGGTTAGTGGGAGAGAACCCCACAAGAGTGCTCGATTATTAAGAAAAGTTAAAAAATAAGAGCGTAATATTTATTTATATATGTATGACAGAAGATCAGAACAACATCGGTATATTCGGTTTCAAATTCAAAAAAAGGGACTTATAGTTGGTCTTTTATGCCATACTCTCTTCAGCTTCTATTTATGTCTGTCTCCTCGGGAAAAAGAGAGTCCGACACAGGAGACTAACTATAGGTCCCCTTTGTTTAGATTTGAAACTGACGGTACCGATGTTGTTCTGATCTTCTGTAATACTTATATATGAGAGAGAGATATTTTAGACTCACGCTGGCTGTTTGAAAAATCTTGTGCCCAGTTACAATATAACAAAGATATTTGCATTGTTGAGGATTGCCTTCTATGTCGACCAATAAAAATTCATTTAACCTTTTGAATCGCATGAAAAAAGAAATACTACATTAGGTTCCTAAAAATACGTAAAAATATTTATTTTAGTTTGTTTTCCTATCCCACATAAACATTATATCAGCCTACATTAATTAATTTGTGTTTCTGTACCAAGCTCACATCATTCAGAGCTGGCTGCCTCGACAATAACTCTTTATTGTCGTTATTGTCAAGGCAATCAGCCCTGGATGATGTGCGCTTGGCATAGAAACACAAATTAATTAGTGTAGGCTAATTTAATGTTTATATAAATTTTTATTTATAAAGCTCTACTTTGTATTGGGCATTTTGTTAAAAATATCGGTTTAAGTTCATTTTATCAACATATTTGAACTTGATTAATATATATACAGGGTGGGCAAAAATAAGGGTCCTATTTTTAAAAATTCATAACGTTTTTATTTATTGATTTTAAAAAATTTTTTTTTTAGAATAAGTAAAGGACCCCTTCCGAAGCAAGCATGAGCCGTATTAGCCCTAAGGAACGTACCCTCATTTAGAAAACATTATTTTTGCTTAAAAAACTCAAAACAGTGTAAAAAACAATACTTTAGTTTTTGTAAGTTTTAAGAAGTGTTTTTCGGCTAAAATTTGTTTTGTTTATTTCAAAAAATCTCGGAAGGGTCAGTCTACACACACATAAAGTTTGGTGAGTTTAACTTTTATTTTGTGGAAGTTATTCAAATTCAAGTTATTCAAATTTAAAGATAGGACCCTTATTTTGGCCCACCCTATATATATATATATATATATATATATATATATATATATATATATATATATATAATGTGGGTGTAAGGACAATTTATCAGGAATCGAAAAAATCGGACGTTTTTTGTCATTGGAATCAGAAAAATTTGAGCCTAATTTCTGATTCCAAAAACGATTCTTTTAATTTTTTTAAAAACTTAATTTTCGATTGCTGGTACTAATGATAAATATTTATCGTTTTTAAACTATCAGTAAAAATAAAATCTTTAGATCATAACAACATCAAAATACGATGTAAATTTATTTTACTTGTGTAAAGAAAGGCAAAAATAAATAAACTTTGAATAAATTTGCTAGGTAACACATAAAAGAACGCAGTCGATTGACAAGGTTCCAAAAAATATTTAAAAATTAAATCAAACATTTTTGTCAAGAAAAATACTGACAAACCTCATTGATTTTAAAAAGTAAAATATAAAAAATGTTTTTATTTTGTTTTTAATTCATTTATTTCATGCTGTTAGGCTTTTGTCTATTTTTTTTCTTTTTTAATTATATGGATAGTGTTGCTTTTGTCCGGTTCCTTAACATTAGCAAACCTTACAAGAGGTAGCCAAAAAATGTGGAACAAAAAAAAACTTGTAACATTTTGAAAGACTTGGTGTGGACTTGAATTAGGTATGAATTAATTTAAAGATGTTCACGGCTCTGTGCGAAATCACTTTTGCATCAGTTCTTCTTTGAGTTTGAGTTTGCATGTTTGAATTGGTTGTAAAACAACAATTTTAATGATATAAAAGGAAATAGAATCGAATAAAATCCAAAACTAATAATTACAATGATTCTTGGTTATTAATATTATTGAAACTGTTTGGCAGTTCAATTGTTATATTTTCCTCCCACTGACAAGAACACAAGTACACTCCAGACTATGTGAAAGACAGTGGAAATTTGGCAACATAAAAATGTATGCGCCTATATTTTTAAAACTATTTTAAAGGAATTTAAAATGTATTTTATGAATTAAAAATTGATTACTAACATGTTTTTATTAATTTTTGTTTTATATTTAAACTTATATTTTAATGTAATGTGAAAGTTTGAAGTGTTTTCTTTGTAGAAGGTTCTTTTACTATATAAAAACTTAAAAGTATTATTATTATTATTATTATTATTATTTTATTATTTTATTATTTTATTATTATTATTATTTTATTATTATTATTGTAGATTAACACGCTCAGCTAAATCATCCCCAGCCATAACAAAATGAGATTCTACTTTTTTAGGCGGTTACATGTAAAAACCTTGGCGGGAAGAACAAAACAGAAAAATCAATTATCTTAGACTTTAGAGTGGAGAGTCAGTTTCATATTTAAATTTAACATAAAATGAACCCCAATTCCGGGTCAGCCAAGCGTTTTAGACCAAAAAGAAAATTGTAAAAAAAAATTCCCGTAGGAGATAAATTCTGTGCGTTTTTTTTTTTTAGGGAATGGGGCTACTTTTTAAGCGATTACGTGTGATTTTTATTACCTTACCAGTTGAACTTCGGGTTAGTGGTAAAAAGATTTAAAGAACAGCCTGAAAAACTTAGAATGGCCCGGAAATGGGGATCATTTTACATTTAATTTACATACGTAACTAATCCATCACTCTAAATTTTAAAATAATTGTTTTGGGGTTGTTTTTTTTTTGTTTTTTTTTTTTCGTCTTTCTGCCAAGTTTGTCAGGGTTTTCCCCCATAATTGTCTAAAATAAATAGAATCTCATTTTAAATGGGGGCGATTTAGTTGAGGGTGTTATTAATTACTTGTGATCTTATTTACTTGTCTCCTAACGAGGGCAGATTTAGACACAATGTCGGTTTTTAATGTGGGGAATCCAGTTCTCAAAAATGGGGCACTCTGGACTGAGACAAAAAGTAAAATTACCTCAGTGTTTGAGGATTTCTACTTCACTGACCGAGGAATAAAAAAGATATAAAGTGTAGTATTAGAATAGATACTAAACTTTGAATTATTTATTTTCTAAAAAAATATCACATAAACTTTAACAAATTAGGCACAAAGATGTTGTTTTTCACAACAATATTATTAAATGTAAGCATTATAATCTTGCTTCTCCTCTATTTGAAAATAGTTAATTAAATTCATTTATGAAGAAATGTTTGCTTCTTTAAAACGAAAATAAACATCTATTCATTAATTATTAATTACTGAAGTTTTTTTTAATTCAGAAAAATAGTTTCCATAAGATAGCCGAAAATTATCAATAAATTGTTTGTCAATAATAAACTTATTCGATGTCAGATATCCAATTAATGTCCTAAAAGTTCATACAAAAATATCTGAGTATAAAACCTTAAGACTTAAGGAAAAATATCGAATAGTTCAAATTCGTTGGGGTAGAATTACTCTCCGGCAACAGATTCGTCGGAAAACCCTTATAAGATCGCTATAAAATCTTATCACACAAAAGAAAATGTATTTATCTACAAGTTTACCGATGTGTACTGTTTTATATAACTTATTGATGCGATACAAAAAATAAACATATCCGTTTTTCACTGACGCAAACAAATTGTTAGTTGATTTTTTGGTGCTTCTGCAGAGACGGGGGCCACTGTTTCGATCGATGGCGGCGGAAACTGCCGACTCCTCTTCGGGAGAAATCGTGCGAAAACGTGAGCAACGGAAAGAAATTTGATTTTGGGGAAGATAACTGTTGAACTGACAAGTGAGGATAAGTTAAAATTATGAACATTTATTTATTGAAACAAATTAAACATTATGTACAGCAAATAAATAAATAAAACTTTGATAAACATTTGAAATTTATCAAAAAAACGAATTAAATAAATCTTTGATAAACATTATGTATATCAAATAAATAGCAAACTTTTTATTGAAATAAAAAAAAAACGTAATCAGTAAAACTAAGTAAAACTTTGATTTGAAAAAAAAAAAAGTAAACAATTGACTGAACGATAAATGTGGTAAAAAACAAGTTTTTTTACAGGGTATTGACTGAATGATAAATGTGGGGGGAAAAGTTTTAAACAGGGTACAATTCTGCGATCAGTTCAAAAATACTTCCAACTGAAATTAAATTATGCGCTTGCAAAAAATCAACAATTTTGCAATTATCCCCAAGTAAATGCAAGAATTCTTCAAAGTCTAATCGGTTTACGTCCATTTCGTGAAAAAGTCTGCGATTTTCGGAGTGGCCGGTTAGTGGCCGCATAGCTAACTAAGGGCAGATAAGTGTTGCGAAAAGTTACCATGTAAATATGAAAAAAGAAAAAAACCCAAGAAAATTATATCGTGGAAAGTATCCCGGTGAACAAAGTAAAAATAATTATTTAATTTTCTATTTTTTAATTTAATAAATATATATTTTATTATTATTGCTTATGTGTTTCTTTCTTTTTATAATCCTAACAATAAAAACGGAGTTAATGCCCTTGTCTATTCTACCGACCGCTCACAGCCCAAAATGTCGGCTCGGGCACAAATACAGGTTGAACATCGAAATGGAAAAATCGTTCTAATTAAAGTTCTGCTTGATATTTTAAAATTCTTTTTCGGGGCGTGAGAGATAAAATGTGACTGAGTAAGTACAAAATAATGCTTTTACATGAACACAATTAACTTGATCGGCCTATAAGTAAAATAGCACCAAAGTAATAACCCAATATTAGTTATCGCCACCAAAATCAAATTTCTTTCCGTCGATCACGATTTCTCCCGAAGAGGAATCGGCAGTTTCCGCCGCCATCGATTGAAACAGTGGCCCCCGTCTCTGCAGAAGCACCGATTTTTTTAACATAACTCTGGTATATTAAATTTTAACCTCATGAATCAGCGTTGCTCTTTTTAGGAAAAAGTTTCCGATAGGAAAAGCTCTAAAAATCGGAAAATTTCGGAAAATTTCTATATAAACGACTTTAAATCGACACCAATTAATAATCTCTATCGATAGGAGTCTATAATTTCGCAAATAAATTCAAGTAAAATTGAATTATTTTATTCAAAATGGCTGCCGACTGTCACATCAATGAGTCGTTTGCTATTTGCAGCCGGTGCCTTGAAAACTTTGTCCCCTAGTTTGCCGCGCCCCAAAACGTACATTCGTTTTACGTCCATCTAGTACACGGCTAACAGTGATTGTCAATGTAAGCTTTTTCTTTTTTCGCCGTATAATGACATTGGCAATTGGCATATTTGACAAATACACTGATTGGTGCTTAGGAAATGCCTTGCCAACCATCTATGATTGTAATAAAATTAGCAGTTTGGACTGTTAATTCTCGTAACGAAATATTAATTAAACAAAGCTCGAACGCTGGTAACACTTCTTGCGAATGTAATGCATTTTATTAAAATCGAACGCCACAAAAAATGTCCACCAAAATCGAACGGTGCTAAATTAACAGATAAGACTTGGGGGGAAAAAAACTTTGTTAAATTGTAACATTTTAATATCAATACTTGTAATGTTTCTAGATATACAGATTTTATTATTAAAAAAATAATAATTTTATTGTTTTTGAAATTAAAAAAAAAACACTGCAAGAAAGTTTCTTAAATTGTAGATTGAAAGAAACAGTTTTTAAAATTGTAATTTTTTTTTCATCTAAAAACCAAAATTACTGTTTATAAAAACACAGATATTATTATTTAATAACTGTGAAAAAAAAACCAAAACACTTTTATTGTGTGTTAAATTGTAAATTACTGTTTGTTATATTTCGGATTCATTTGTAAAAAAAACATTTTCTAATATATTAACATATTTAACAAAACAAATTACTTAATAGGCCGGGAAATAGTAAGTTGTTTATGTAAATTAGGGGACAAACTTCTTGGGGCACCAGCTGCAAATAGCAGACGACTCATTGACGTCACAGTCGGCTACCATTAAGTGTAATAATTCAAATTTACCTTATTACTTTTTGTGCTGTAGTGTCAGAAATTTATTTTCTTCTTCTTCTTCTTCTTCTTCTTCTTCTTCTTTTCTTCTTCTTCTAAAACCCCCTTTTTTAAGAACTTGTAATGAATGACTGCTGCTGATGGCACGTGTCGGTGTCGGAAGCGTGGGCGTTTGACGCCGGAAGCCGTTGAAATAACCGCGAAATTCAAGTTAGTTGCTGAAACGATCTCGAGCTGGAGAGGTCGGTCGACTCAACTCGGACATGAAGAAGTCCTAAAAACAAGAATGTTAAAACAGGAATATGTAGAGAGCATGCCTGTAAAAATCTTCAATGAAGTTGGAGTTTCAACTAGTGTTCGAGGTTGAATATTTACGTTGGACGGAGAAGTCCACTGAATTCTAAAAACAGAAACAAGGAAGATATTCATTTGAAAGGCAAATGTGCCTTTGGAAAAGACAAAACGAAGTGTGTTCCGAAAGATGTCTCCAAATGAAGAGTTGACGTGGAAGAGTGCCACTATTCTCAAAAGGAGTCGATCGAAGAAACGATGCGATGTCAATAAAAAAAATGAACAATCAAAGGAAACAAATCTGCGCGAACAAAAAGGACTTTTCTATATTCTGCTGGTATTTTTTTATTTTACTAACAAAATTCTTTCAAGTAAGTTTTCTCTTTTTTCTGACATGTCTTTCCTAGCAAAGTTAATAAGCCTTCGGGCAGCATAATTAGGACTTTATTTATGCAGCCTTTCCGTGTGTCCATCGGAACTTAAATTCAGTCTATGAAGTGAACTTTGAACAATGACTTTCTGCCGAACTCATTTTACCTATTTTCTTTTTCTTCAATAAATTATTTGTTGTTTAAAATAGCTTGTTTTTTTTTCTTACTGTTTATTTAATTGTCTAGTTATTGCCCGAGGTCCTTACGTGTATCGATTTTGGCCTGTACGTGGTTAAAATTGCGATATTCTGCATAAATAAAACTCTAGGTCTCTGTGTTCTATTCTGTCTATGTTTAAACACAGAGGCGTTCGGCCTAATGGTTTCTACGCTCTGTCTTACTAAGAATAGTGAGCGAGACCATTTCTATCTGTCTATCGTTTGGGAGTGGTTCTATAAACACTATTTTATTGTACTGTAAAGGTAGTCGTTTGTGCCCAAACTGTATATAGACTTATCAAGGTTCACTGAACTGAAGAAGCTGCTTTATAGTCAATTAATGATTTTCTGTTTTATCTTCGTCGATGCTTTGAGTTCATTGTGTAATTTATCTTGCGCGCGTGCGTGTCGCCATTTTATTGTCTCCACGTGGTGAGTCAGCCATCTTGTCTTGTTCAGTTTAAGTTGGCGGGAAAATTTGGCGCCAAGTGTAGGTGTCACTGTCTGTAGTAACCCCCCCCCCCCTCTCTTAGTACATGTAGAAAGGAGTCGGTGGGGAGGGATTTGAAAAATGGCGAGTTTAACAGCAGATGTCTTGTTGAAAAAAATAAAATACGCTAAAGATAAGATATTAGTCGTATTTGAAGTGTTAAAATCTTCTAGTGAGATAGAAGAATCTAAATATATTTTGTGTAAAGAACAGATTGATGAATATCTGAAAGACGTAGTTCGGTTGGAGGAACAAGTTATAGATGCTTATCTCTCTGATGGTGTAGACGATGAGTTAGTGGAAAGTTTTAATAAGGGAGCTGCCTTATTTAAAATACAAGTGATAGAAAAATTAACTACGTTTAAGCCTTGTAAAAAAGACGTTGACGAGAATTCCAGAATTAGTAAGGGGATAAAAGGCATCGATTTAACCCCTAAAATAGTTTGTCCCAAGTTTAGCGATAGGGATCTGGAAACGGATAAGTTAGCTTATCTAAACTTCCATAGAGAATTTTTGAATTGTGTAGCTAATCTTGATAGTGACGCATTAAGATTAGTGATATTGAAAAACCATCTTTCTGGTTATGCCTTTCATGTGATAAAACATCTGTCTGTATCAGATGAAAATTATCGAGTAGCTTTGGACTTGCTATCGAAAGAGTTCTTAGACGAAAAGTGTATCGTCGACTCTATATTTTCGTCCATGTTGAATGAAAGTCGCATGTATAATAATAATGTCGTAAAGAAATTCCTGACTAGGATGAAAACCCAATTGTACGAGTTAAAGAACTCGTTCGGTTTGGATTTCTTTGAAAGTGATTCTCCGGGAAATCGTTTGTTAAGTCACATTGTATTCAATAAACTGACAACTTCCTTTAAGTCAGAATTAATACATAAGGTGAACGGAAATTATCCTTCTTTGAACCAAATTCTGGAGAATAGTGTTGAGATATTTAAAACACTGGAATTTTGTGAACACGATTCGAGATATCGTAAAGTTGATTCCTTTAAGGAAAAGAGTAAATTCAGGCCTTTCGAACCTGAAAAGAAACCTTCCACGTTGAAAAATTTTCATGTTAAAACACATAAGGTTAAGTTTAAGTGTTGTTTTTGTAGAAACGATTATCATCTGTCTCGTGACTGTAATAAGTTTCCCTCTTACGAAGAAAGACTTAAAAGATGTAGCGAATTAAAGTTATGTGCTAGGTGTACTAGCTCATATCATCTGAAGAATTTGTGTCCTTATGAAAAAAACGATAAGATTACGTGTTGGTCGTGCGAACAGTCGGGACACTTGTCCGCCTTGTGTCCGAGTTTTCTCAAACCTGTGGTGAAGTCAAATATTTGCAGGTTGAAGAGTAGTTCTTCATTGTTGCCTGTGATAGGTATCACAGTTGAAGTAGGTGGCGAATTTCACACCGTAAATTGTCTGCTAGACACTGGTAGTGAACGGTCTTATATGGGTAAAAGATTTTCTGATAGATTTATGAAAGAAGAGTTGTCTTCCTTGCATCGTCGAAAATACGTAATAAAGACCTTTATTGGTAGCCAAGAGAAAGACTTGAATGAAGTAACATTGAAGGTGTCCTTTCCCGATGTTGCGAGAAGTATCAATTTTCTGATGGATGAACAGTTGGATTTGTCCTTCAAAATGAAAGGGTTGGAGGAGGTGATCAGTAATTTGAAGAAAAGCGACGTTAAACTTGCTGCTGATTTCTCCGAATTGAGAAGTGATGTTCTTGAAATATACGGTCTGATAGGGATTGATGTGATTAGATTTCTGGGACCCTTAAGATTAACAAAGATTAAAAATGGTTCTGCTTTTGAGTCCTCGCTAGGTATGATATTATTTGGCGACCCCTCTGATTTTGAACCACATATGGAGATTGGTTTAAATTATAATCAAGTCATCGGTGAACATGCTTCTTGTGATGTGACCCATGTTTACTTTGCTCTAGAACCTAAGTCCAACCATCTGGATCCTTGGAATAGTCTTGATGGAGCTTCCGTGGACAGAGGTATTGAACAAATGTTCAAATTGGAATCATTAGGGATAGTTAATGAAGTTGGTAGTGATTACGACAGAAAGAAAATAGAAGAATTCAGCTCCTCTATTGAATACAGAGATAATAATTACTACATAGGTTTGTCGTGGGACTTAGATAAATTAAAGAAAGTACCCTCTAACCATAGAGTATCGTTAGCTGTCCTAGATAAAGTAGTGGACAGATTATCCTCTCAGAACTTATATTCTGAGTATTGCAAAGTCTTCCTAGACCAGGAATGTGAGGGTGTGATTGAAAGAATCCATCCGACTCCTTCGGAGTTCTACAAGTATACGTGGATACCGCACCGGCCAGTCTTTAAAAATGATGTGCAGTGCACGACTAAGATTAGGCCTGTTTTCAATTGCTCGTTGAGGGTAAATAATAAACCTTCTCTCAACGATTGTGCTTATAGTGGCATAAATCTGTATACTGACATGTTGGAACTTCTGTTCAAATTTAGAACAGATAATTATGTATTATTGGCTGACATCAGAAAGGCGTTTCTGATGATTAGACTAAAGAATAACTTTGACAAAAATAGATTCTGTTTCTTTTTAAAAATAAAAGATGAATTAGTGTGTTTTCGATACAAAACTCTGATATTCGGGTTTGTGTCTAGTCCCTTCATCTTAAGTTACGTAGTGAAGCACCACGTTGAGAAGCACTCATCGGGACCTTGTAGAGACATGTTGTTAAAAAACTTTTACGTAGATAATCTAGTGAAAACACATGGGTCTCCTGATGAATTGTTGAAACTCTATACCGAGGCTGTGAATGTCATGGAAAAGGGAAGCTTCTTATTGAAAACGTGCTGTAGTAACAGTAAATTGGTGTCTGCTCGCATTCGAGCAGATAACAATTACTCTTCTCATGGAGTGCCCTGTGAGAAAGTACTGGGGTATTGGTATGACCCTGAGTCAGACGAAATTGGTATCTCCAAAGGTGAAGTTAAAAAGTCAGTCTCCACAAAAAGAGATATGCTATCCGTTAGTTCGTCTGTATTCGATCCGTTAGGTTTAGTATTGCCTATAACTATAAAAGGAAAAATTATATTAAGTCAAGTTTGGAAATCAGGAGTGGCATGGGATCAGGTAGTTCCTGATAGCTTGTTGTCTGTTTGGAATAGTTTTCAGGCAAATCTCCGAGATGTTCAAAAAATTGGTTTTGAAAGATGTTCAGTACAAACCAATTCGCCTGTTACCTTGATCGTGGTTTGTGATGCTTCGAATCTTGCTTATGGCATAGTCGAATATATGTATCAGGGAGGAGAGGCCAGGCTATTTTATGCGAAAGCCAAAGTGGCTCCTTCTGTTAAAAGAACTCTTCCTACGTTGGAATTACTAGCTGTATATCTGGGAATTAAGCATCTCCTTATTTTGATTGAAATGTTTCCCAAGCTGTTTGAGGAAATTATCATTGCTGTAGATGCACAGGTAGTGCTATCTTGGTTGTTGTCTGAATCTGTACACACTAAGTGCCAGTTCACTAAAAATCGTTTGAAGGATATAAAATTCATGATGAATGAGATAAGTTGTAAGGGTTATACCTTAAAGTTCAAGTATGTAAGTACTAATGAAAACCCTGCAGATTTGTTAACTAGAGGCGTTTCCTTTAGTAAGTTTAAAAAGGATAAAAACTTTTGGATTAGAGGTCCAGTATGGTTACAGACAGAAAAGTTGAAGTGGCCTGACTATAAGTTGGATTGCATTAGTGACAAATGCAAGACCTTGGTAACTGCTTATACTGGCTTGAATGGGGATTCTAACTCATGTGTGGTTGAGTTGGAAAGATTCTCTTCTCTCAAAAGGTTGATAAGTACCTTAGAGATTGTGTTTAAATTTATTGCCAAGTTAAAGGGCGATAAGCGTGATGTCAATTTTACATCTGAGGCAAAGTCCTATTTGATTAAGGTTACTCAGAGTGAGTTTTTCGCTGAAGAAATAAGTTTTCTGAAAAGTAAAGTTGAAAGTAATATTCCTTTGTTGGTGAATAAGTTGAACCTAATTTTGGATGACAACAATTTGTTACGTTGTCGGGGACGTATAGAAAACTCTGAATATTTTTCCGAAGAAGTGAAAAGTCCTGTTCTGCTGCCTAAAATGTGTCACCTAACCAGTTTGTTGGTGATGGAGTGTCACATAAAATGCAAGCATTTGGGGATTGCTGCTACGCTTGATAAGGTGCGCAATTCTGGGTTTTGGTTACCCAAGGCCAGGCAGGCCGTCAAGATTGTTCTTGCTAGTTGTATGGTATGCAAGAAGTTTAACTCCTTGTCTTTTCGTTATCCTAAGATGACAAACCTACCCAAGCATCGAGTTAATCTTATCAGACCTTTCTGCCATACGGGGATAGACTTCACGGGTCACCTGTGGGTAGAGGACGGTAGTAAAGTAAAAAAGATGTACATATTGCTATTCACTTGTCTTAGTGTGCGTTCTATACATATGGAGTTGGTTGAAGAAATGAGTACTCAATCGGTAGTGTTAGCCTTTTTGAGGTTCTTCAATGTATATGGTGTGCCATCACACATATACTCAGACAATGCTTTATCCTTTGTTGCTGGGTGCGACTTAGTAAAAGAAGTTCTTCTCTCTGATGGATTCAGAGGAGATTTGGAAATGTGTTAAGGATAAGAATCCTGACTATGTTTACTATTAGACTGTAAGTGAGCGATCTTTTTCTTTTTCTTTTTTTTTGTTCGGGAGAGTGTCAGAAATTTATTTTCTTCTTCTTCTTCTTCTTCTTTTCTTTTCTTCTTCTTCTAAAACCCCCTTTTTTAAGAACTTGTAATGAATGACTGCTGCTGATGGCACGTGTCGGTGTCGGAAGCGTGGGCGTTTGACGCCGGAAGCCGTTGAAATAACCGCGAAATTCAAGTTAGTTGCTGAAACGATCTCGAGCTGGAGAGGTCGGTCGACTCAACTCGGACATGAAGAAGTCCTAAAAACAAGAATGTTAAAACAGGAATATGTAGAGAGCATGCCTGTAAAAATCTTCAATGAAGTTGGAGTTTCAACTAGTGTTCGAGGTTGAATATTTACGTTGGACGGAGAAGTCCACTGAATTCTAAAAACAGAAACAAGGAAGATATTCATTTGAAAGGCAAATGTGCCTTTGGAAAAGACAAAACGAAGTGTGTTCCGAAAGATGTCTCCAAATGAAGAGTTGACGTGGAAGAGTGCCACTATTCTCAAAAGGAGTCGATCGAAGAAACGATGCGATGTCAATAAAAAAAATGAACAATCAAAGGAAACAAATCTGCGCGAACAAAAAGGACTTTTCTATATTCTGCTGGTATTTTTTTATTTTACTAACAAAATTCTTTCAAGTAAGTTTTCTCTTTTTTCTGACATGTCTTTCCTAGCAAAGTTAATAAGCCTTCGGGCAGCATAATTAGGACTTTATTTATGCAGCCTTTCCGTGTGTCCATCGGAACTTAAATTCAGTCTATGAAGTGAACTTTGAACAATGACTTTCTGCCGAACTCATTTTACCTATTTTCTTTTTCTTCAATAAATTATTTGTTGTTTAAAATAGCTTGTTTTTTTTTCTTACTGTTTATTTAATTGTCTAGTTATTGCCCGAGGTCCTTACGTGTATCGATTTTGGCCTGTACGTGGTTAAAATTGCGATAGTAGCTGTGTTCTGGGCGCTTTCATTATTGGAATCGGATACAGTAATTGTAGCAGAATCGGGAATTTAGAACAGAATCTGTAAGAAAGGCAAATGGAAAGCCTTCAGTAGAGTACAAATTTACTGGTATTAACCCAACCTTCAAGATAAGGGCGGTTAAGTCAAATTTATAACATTATCTACTCAAAATATGGCAGGTATCAAATCAGCTCAAAGAACTTTCATGTAAAACAGAGCTAATGTAGAGTTTTTATATGTATATACGTATATATATATATATATATATATATATATATATATATATATATATATATATATATACACACACACACACGTATATATAGTTTATATATATATATATATATATATATAATATATATATATATATATATATATATATATATATATATATACGTATATTTAGTGCTTTGTTCATATGTTAAGTTTGCTTTATTTCTTATATTTACTTTTTTTTTTAAATGTATTTCTTATATATATATTTTTATTATTAATATTTGTATATATTGTAAATTATATTATTAACCCCTCCTCCCACTGGATGAACTCGTCATGAGACTTTGTTTTGTTAGGCCCAATACTGTTTGCAGAAGTATTTGAAATCATTAGTGACGCAAACGACTACACCTCTGCCATAAAAACTCTGGATGCGGCCTACATTAAGCCCACTAATATAGTCTACAACCGACACCAACTTATCACCATGAAACAGCAACCAACGCAAACAGTGGATTCTTTAACGTTACAGTTGGAAAACATTGCTAAAACATGCAATTTCTAGGCCGTGAGTGTTGACGTAAATAAAAACCAGAATATGCGTGAGGTTTTTATTAGCTGCATTTCCTCCACCTCAATTCGACAACGACTCCCCGAGAAATACTCTCTAACTTTTCAGGAAACATACGAGATGGCAAGGTCTTTTGAACAAGCCAAGAAACACTTTGCACGCTATAACCAGGAGAATATGATTTCCGCCCCAATAATCTCTTCAAGAGAAAATACGAGTCCGACAGCAACACAAAAATATATGAGGCCGAAGGAAATTTGTTTCTTTTGCAGGAATTCATGTCATCCACATCGCCTTTGTTCAGTCGGTAACTCAAATTGCAAAAAGTGTTCAAAATAAAGACATTGGACCAAAGTCTGCAGATCTTCCGTATCGGCAGTGTTAAATGAAGACTCTGAATTCCCTAGTCCTGTAGGACTAGGAAGAGAAAAAGACATTACATTAACTAAGTCTAAAATAAATGGTTGCACTGTCAATGCCATGGTAGATTCTGGACTAGATTAAGGACTTTCATTAACGACAATACTGCAAAAATATTGAACCTTAAAATTATTCCAAAACAAAAAGCAATATCATTGGCCGACTCTAACATGTGTGCAGAAATTGTTGGAGAAACTAAAGTCGATATCTCCCTAAACATATATACACACCTTGACATGATAGAGGTAATTTAGAATTAATTTGTCGACATTATCATAAGGAAAGACGTTTTATGCAAATACAACAAATTTGATGGACCGGAGAACGAACTTATTATCTGAGCAGTCACCAAAAATAATCGTTTTCCATCCATAAACGTTTCTCCTCCTCCATTGTTTTCTCATCTCTCTATGAACACAACTCGATTCAGCACCAAATCACGCCCCCACACAATTGCTGATAGTAAATTCATAAGAATGGATACTGCAAAAGTGCTGAAGGAAAATATACTAGAACCCTTAATTTCACCTTGACAAACACAGGTTTTAGTAACATCAAATGAAAACCAGAAAAAAAAACGGTGATTGATTATAGCGATATCATCAACAGATTCACGGAACTAAATGCTTACCCTCTGCCAGTCGAAGAAATTGCTCGGTATAATATTTTCACTACTCCTGATCTTAAATCCGCTTACCATCAAATCCCTATCAGTAACGAGGATCGTAAATTTACAGCCTTCGATGTAAATGGTAAATTGTATCAATTTACTCGTCTGCCATTTGGTGTTACTAATGGAGTAAGTGTGTCCCAAACAAGCATTGACAGTTTTGTCGACAGGGAGAAATTATCAGATACTTTTGTCTCGGTAGATAATGTTACCATCTGTGGAAAACACCCAGAAGAGAATGACTATAATTTTCAAAGATTTTATCAGGTAGCTAAACAGTACAACACTATGCTTAATAAGAATAAAAGTATTGTTTCAGTCTCGTTCATAACTTTACTTGGCCACACTATCCGAAACAACCAAATATTGCCTGACTACAATCGCCTCGAACCTCTACTTGAGATGTCACCTCCTCTAAATCTGAAATTAGGATGTTCTCTTACTACAGCAAATTTATCCAGAACTTTTCAGAGAAATTACTAGTACTTAACCGCAATAGAGAATTCCCATGATTTTCTTCGACATTAGATTACTTTCAAAGGCTAAAAAACAATTTGAAAGATGCTATCCTGATGACAGTTGACCCAGAAAAAGAATTGGAAATAAGGATATTCAGATCGAAGAGAAATGTTCGTTTTTACCAATTTTGTCAGGACATATAATTTTGAATTATTTTAGGGGAGGGGGAGGACATTTTCCTCACTACAAACTAACTTTTCTCTTGGATCTGAATATCCTTATCTCTTTGCATTGAAAATCTCTACAACTCCGGATATTTGAAATACTTTTACCCTATGTTTGAATCTTCGGAGTTGTTTATACAAACTCTATACACATTTTCTATAGTTATTTTCTTTGCTTTTATATCTTTTACATTCTTTTATATTTTTACACTTTTACAAATGTTGGCGTAATAGTAAATTTTATTTTACTCACTTAGTTGTCGAACTTTCTCTGACAATAAGACTACATCTTTGAAAAGCTATGGTTTAAGTAATGAAAAATAGTTTTTCTTATATACATCCCTTTTTTTGAACAATTGATTTAAAAAATATTGCATTTTACCCAATTTTTATTCTCATCACTTATTTACTTATATATATGCGAAATAGAGCAATAGTATATATATATATATATATATATATATATATATATATATATATATATATATATTCATATTCATATTCAAAGCGAGTTTGTGCTACTGTTCCGGTAGCTAGGTTCATTCTATATATATATATATATATATATATATATATATATATATATATATATATATATATATATATATAAGAATACTCGTTCCAGAACGGGTAAAATTAATTCCCTGAACAGAACAATTTTGCATCACTTTTATTGCCCCTTGCGAAGATTAAAATCAAGATATAATAATACTAAACCTTCTGTCTAGAATCCATATTCTAATTTTGATCAAATGTCTACGATTTAAGCTTAAAGGGTACAAAAAAAATGGTTGATATGCCATAAAAAACAACCATATATTAATAGGGAGATCATATTAAGAAAAAGAAGTAGACGTCATTGAGGCAGAATATCATAAGGCCAGAAATTATGAAAGAGCACCAAAACAGAATGAAAAAAACGGGGGAAAATTAATAATAGAAAGAGACAAAGAAATGTAATAAATATGGCGGGGGGGGGGGGAAAGCAGATTTATTTTTTATTTATTTTCTTTTTTTCTTTTGGTTTTTGCAATTGTTCATCGTTGTTCCTAACGATTTTCTTTTGAAATGTTGTGATGTAAGGAACTGCCGCGTTGTTTGAGGGGTACATTAGTGCGGTGAGGTGAGATGGGAAGAGAAGCACGTCGTAGATTAACTGTCAGGGTTTCAGCTATAAGTGCACTTCCGCTGCATTAGCATCCGAGTAGGTCATACTCTTTCTTAATTAGCACCAAGTTTTTAACGTTCATATTGCGGTCGAGACTGTATCAATGAGTTACTAGAGTTGTGTATGAATGTTTATGGGTAAGGTCTCTTTTATGTCTGTTTCTTAGATTTCTGCAGATTTTTTTTTTGTTAATTTTTCTTTTTTAACATAATTCACCCCAAACCCGGCAGGCCGCCACTGTAGATGTAAGGAGCTACTGAGAATTAGGGATTAGGTTTTGGGTGTCATCCTAAGTTGGGAGCTGTGCAGCGAGATGTCTGTTTACATTAGTTTTAAACCTCTGCACGTCAATACAGTCGAGGAAACAGGGAGCAGGGAGAGAGTTCCAGAGGCCGGCAGCATGAAGAAAGACACTATTGGAGTAGAAGGCTCTCTGGCATCTGGGGACCTCGACAATGAATGGATGTAATTTAGATGATTGTCGTGTTGGTCGTCGAGTGTAATTACGTCGAGGTGACACCAGAGCAGCAAGTTCAGAAGAACACATTCCATTGAAGTACTTGTAAAACAAGCACAAGGATGCAACATTGCGGTGATGGGACAGGGGCTGGAGCTTGGTGAATAGTGAGGGACCTATTAGATTAGCGACTCTTTTTTGAGCCTTGTCTAAGACAAGAGGAAGAGACTAGTGGTAGGTGCACTAGCCCAGATGTGACAACAGTATTCCATGCATGGGCGGATGGTGGCTTTGTAGAGGTTGTGTGTGTTTTTGTTAAAATTATTATTATTGTTTTTATTACTATTTTCACTATTAACATTGCTTTTTTTAAAATTATTAATGGTTGACCGCTTATCAAGACCCGGGAGCCATTCGAGGATAAGGGTTAAAGAGATCGTCAGTAGGACAATGATCACCACAATGAGATGGGCAGAAGATTACTAAAGAAGAATTGATTATTCAAGTATTTGTTTACATTAGACTTGAAGACGACGGCTGGGAAGCGGTCTCGTGGTATCTTGTTCAACAGATTGGATGTTCTTGGAAAGAAACTTTGTTCATGGAAGTTTTGTTTTCTTTTTGGTAAAGAGACAGAGAAAGGAAAGTTCTTTGCTCTGGTTGTAGCTACGTGTGTTGCTATAAATGTCTTACAGGAGAGGGGGTCAGTGATTGGAGCTCAGTCGAACACCTACTATGAAAATAACGATAGAGTAGAGAGAGACTAGCAACATCTCTTCTGTGTGAAAGAGGTTGTAGGGACGAGAAGAGATCATCTCCCACTAAATTGCGGAGTCGATTTTGTACTGTCAAGAAAGGAATGAATGCTCTGAGCGGCACCTCCCCAGATATGACAGCAGTTCTCCATCTTAAGAATTGGCATTATCTTTTTTGTTGTTTATTCTGTATGTTTTTCTTCTGGTATTATTATGTAACCACTTCTCGTGTGTCAGTGTATGAGTGTGTTTCTCGCCTCTACGTGATTTACAAATACTTCAATTATTTTTCCTTCTTTTATTTTTCTTTCTTTTTTTTATTGGATTTTTTTTGTTTCAAAATTATTCATTATTATTATTTTACTCACTAGGAGTTTTCACACAAGTCATTATCAGTGATTGCTTACTGACAATAACCACTGGTGTTCTCCTGGAATCCGAGTGACAACAAGTCTCCTCATATTTCCAGCATTCTCGAGCTCTTTCGATAACCATTGCAAATTATTTTGCGCTATCGCAACAGGCATTGACATCGATTTTTTGCTGTTAACACCCGTTGGTCTTCATTGGGATTTGAGTGACAGTAAGTCTCCCAACGGTTTCAGTTCTCTTATACCCTTTTAGTAGAGGTCTGGTTGGTGCTCTCCCTCCTTGGTCTTTCCATCCTTATCGACCTTTCACAACAATTGTGTGTGGTATCAGCCGAAGCTGGTGCCACCGCATATGTGAGCGTTTTTTTCTTTTCTCCTTTCTTTCTTCCCTCCTTTTCATTTATCTGTGGCTGATCAGTGTTTGTTGGTTATGTGGGTTTGCATTCAACGACTTTCCTTAATATTTCAGTTGTTTTCATCATTGTCGGTCGGTGTAGGGTCTCAATCTTCCTTTTGATTCCAATTTCTCCTAATCTTTTTGCAGACTGTTCCAAGTGCTCCTACAATTATTAATATTATAGTGATTTTCTTCATGTTTCATATTCCTTTCAGTTCTTTGGCAAGTTCCATGTATTTGCTTCGTTTTTCTGCCCCCTTAGTTTTCATCCTGTGATCTGCTGGGACGGCGAAATCACGTTTGGCAGGTTTTTTCCTTCTTATTGACTATTATCATGTTGGGTCTCCTTGCTTGGATGTATTTGTCTGTTTGTACTGCTATGTCCCAGAGAATTTTGTGATTTTCGTTTTCCAATACTGCTTCCATTTTGTGCTTGTACTATTTGTCTGTGTGTTCAAAGTGCAGGCGTTTGCATAGTTCCCAGTCGACTGCCTTTCTCATGCAGTTGTCTGTTTTGGTATTCTTTTGGAGCCAGTTTGCTGCATGAACTTATTATATGGTTTATCGTCTCTTTGCCAACAGTCTACATTTACTGCATTCTTAGGTTCTTTACATTTTTGCTTTGATGTAGTTAGTTCTGATTGCGTTACTTTGTTCCGCTTTCAGATTCCATTTCTCTATTTAGATACTCTTTTTGTAGTCATATCTAAGTGTTTTCTTGGGTCTCTTTTATCGTCAGTCTTATGAACCGACCATACAGCGGCTTCTCTTCCCATTTTTCTCTTCTCAACATTTTCCCACCAAATTTCTCTTCTCGCTTTATTATTATTATTATTATTATTATTATTATTATTATTATTATTATTATTATTATTATTATTAATATCATTATTATAGTTATGAGGCATGTTATTATGTTTTGAGGCATGTCCGTCCGTCCGTCCGGATTTTTCTCCGCAACCATCCATTGAATTTTTCTGAGATTTTGCATGAAGTTGTAACTTTGGTCAGGTTAGAAAGTGACATTCTCCGATTTAAAAAAAAAAATCTGGTTACCCACCCCCCATGGGGTCAAAAGGCCCGAAATGGCATAAAATAACATATTTTGCCCCATAACTTTTCATCCATCCATTCAATTTCTCTGAAACTTAGCCAAAATGTGGAGGCAATTGTCCCTAATAGAAAATAAGTATCGCTGACCTTGGAAAAAATCTGGTTCGCGCCCTCAGGGTGGTCAAAATCCCCCTAAAATGGCAAAAAATGACCCTTTTCTCCCATAACGTTTGATCCCATCCATTCAATTTTTCTGAAACTTGGCCAAAATGCAGAGGCAATTGTTCTGGATATAAAATGAGCATCCTTGACCTCAGAAACATTCTGGTTCGCGCCCCCAGGGGGTCAAAAATTGCCCAAATTTATTGCATTTTACACTCGCCACATCGAGTCACATACAGAGGGGGACCATGCACGCGCGGCTTGTTATTATTATGATTATTACATTTATTATTATTATCCTTAACTCACTAAACTTAGCTAAAATACTATTTAAATCGTGCATACATCGTGAAAACATAAAACAACATTCGTTTTATCTAATAATACCACACAAAAAATGAAGAAAAATATTAAGTCTATAGTTTTTAATATTATCGAAAACTGTTGTAATGCATCTGTGGTCTATCTGAACAAATAGGGAAATGATAATGATTCTCCTTCTTATATGTGCTGAAGAAGAACTCAATAAATTGGTTTCAGAAATATATTTTTACTATGAACTTTGATGCCGAATATTTTTGAACATATATACTTAAAAATGATTGTTATAAAGTTTGTATCCTTCTAAGTTGTTATAAATTAGTTCTTGGTGATCTAAAGTCATATCAATTGAGTTAATTAATTGCCTACAGTATTCAATTGTATCCGACGGTCTTTGTCTCGTTAGATTACTGTTACAGTTTGAGCATCTGACTATGTATGTATGTATGTATGTATGTATGTATGTATGTATGTATGTATGTATGTATGTATGTATGTATGTATGTATGTATGCCCAAGAAAAAGAAAAAAGAAACTATATATTTAGTAATATAGTAACGATACTTTTTTAAAAGTCCAATAAAACTCGGCGAATGTAATAAACAAAACAGTGAGTTTAAGTGACCTGTTATAAATTTGTTTTATTTCCTATAATAAAACACTCACTCTCTCTCTCTCTCTCTCTCTCTCTCTATATATATATATATATATATATATATATATATATATATATATATATATATATATATTTATATATATAATGATTATTTTTATTTACACAGACATGTAAAAAATCTGCAACACTGGCATGTCGATGTTATCGATACACAGCTGTTATAAACTGAGATCTCATCAAGCAGAGTTAAAATTCGGATCTTAACCTTAGATCATATTCGGAAAGAATGAAATGGGGAGAAAAGAAAAGAAATTAAAATTTTGAAAGTTACATGGTTAAAATTGGGACCGTTAAGAATTTTTTAAAAATTCTCCTTTTTCTTTCCCTTTTCTTTTTATTCCATATTATATTTTTGATTCTTAACGGTCCCAATGTTGCAGCTTTTGTACATGTGTGTGTAAATAAAAATAATCATATATAAAAGCTCTATTTGATATTGAGCACTTTTTATAAGCCTGGTTGAAATTCTTTGGATTCCTATCCGTGGATGTTTACCTTGCCTGGATTATATATATATATATATATATATATATATATATATATATATATATATATATATATATATGAAGCAATTCAACAAAAGATATAAGCGTCAACTAATATCTTATAATTAGTGAAACATCCGGATAAAAACTGAAGCTCAATATACTGGATAGAGCATTAATATTATAATATAAAATGAAGTAATAAAATAAAGTGTCAATCAAATTTTATTAGAATTCAAAGTTCAATTTAATTGAACAACGAACTTTGATTTGATTTGGGTTGCCCATATCAGGATTTTGGAATTTTAAGTGAGTTTATTGAACTTTCTATATTATTTGATTTGATTTATTTATCGTTGTAATAATTAACATAAACATTGGATACTTTTCACTTCAACGATTATTGACACATTTCGCGACTGGATAACTTTGTCAGCTCCTTCAATTTCTCATATTTGGACTGCTATTTATAACCTGGATTAATCTTCAGTCAACCCTCTGGATGTCTTTCCTGATTATGTTTTTCAAATTGTATGACCTGGATGGATTGTATAGATTCAACAAAAAAGTATGTTTTTTGGTTGATATATTTGATGTTATGTATTTTTATGTATTTGTGTATATATTTTTATATACTTTCAAAGTTTAATTTTATTACATGTAGTGGTATAACTGCGGTAATGGTTCTCTGAAGAGAAGAATTATCTTTGAAAACTCATGAACTAAGGACTTTAAGATACTTTGCTTGAACTTTGAATTCTAATAAAATTTGATTGACACCTTATGTTATTACTTCATTTTATATTATAATATATATATATATATATATATATATATATATATATATATATATATATATATATATATATATATATATATAACTTTGAAAATAGACAAAAAAATGCCTTTGGAGACCACGTTTCAAGATGCAATATTTTTATTAAAAATCATCTAAAGAAAAAATTTTCATGACTTTTTTCTCATTAATTTCGGATTATAAAACATCCTTCTTCAGAGAAAGGAGAGTCTGTATCAAATTAAAGGTAATACGTTTATTTTTCCGTGATGGTAATTTTAACTTCGATGTATTGAAGTCGCGGCAGATTTTGTTGCAATGTGGGGAAAATGAGAAACTTCTATTTTTTAAACTTTTTTGGGGGGAAGCGCATGGTAGCTTATGTGATAATAAAATTTGACAAAATTCTCGAAAGCATCTTTAAGAAATTTAGAAACTTTGAAAACATACAAAGTTTCTAAATTTCTTAAAGATGCTTCCGAGAACTTTTGTCATTTTTTATTATATATTTCGGCAGCAAATCATTATTAATGCAGGCCTCATTGAAGACTATGGAACTTTCTCTTTTTGTGATTTTTCTCGTTAGTTTCTTGACGTGGGGAGCAAGTTTTCTGTTTTCAGGTGTTAATTTAAATATTGTGACTCCGAGTGTTGTCTCATCGGCCATCTCTCGAGCGCTTTCGATCTCTCGATCGTCATCAGGATGTTGTGTCTTATCATTTGTCTTTGTGCTGTCAGCCTTTTTATAGTTTTTTTTTCATTTTTATTAAATA
>OY744520.1:153054106-153094106 GCA_963556195.1 Sepiola atlantica | reverse complement strand
CATTCGAATCTGTAGATGTAGAAACCTTATGACAATATTCATCCCATTTTTCTGAATCCAATTTCATTGAGATTCTACTAACTCTTATTTTCTATATTGTTATTCTCCCCCTTCCATCTGCCATCATTCTATACTATAAAAGATAGTCATATTACATTTATGAAATCATTACTATTTCTATTTTGATAAAGTACCATCCTTGTTGAGTGCCTGACTCTTTTACCATGCCAATCTAGACTTATTAGACTTGGTAAATATACGTATACAAAAAATGTCATTGAAGACATTTCCATCCAGAAAATTCCACTCACAAGGGTTGAAATCAGAGGCAGGAACGCAGCTGAAAAAATCGGACTCTGGAATTGGTTTTAAAAACTTGCCAGCTGACGTTCCTCCTTTGAGGTAGGGAGTCAGCTGAAAAAACTTTTCCCCCCAAAAATACCTGAGTCCAGATTCTGACTTGGACACCTACAAAAATTGCTTACTCTCAACTTAAACCCCTGACACTGGACATCTAAAACTCTGACGACTTTTTCCTAATACCCTGATGCAGGATAACCAACGCCTCACTCCACTTCTTACACCCATTGACTTCTTACTGGCCATTGACTACAGCTTATGAAGCCATTTATGCAATCACAACAGTTCAAAACAAGTAAAGTACAGTCTTAATGAACCTGTCATCTCAGCCAGTAATATGAATGTATAAAAAAAAATCGAGAAAAACGTAAAATTTCCAGATGGCCATCTCCACTGTGCACATCTAAAGGACAAACATCAGTGAAATGAGGGTTTCATAAAAGGGGATGAGGACATGAGTTGTATAACGGAAATATGTGAACAAATACATATATCCAGATATACACACTCATACATTAATGTATACCCAATTACTAATACACTCGCACAAAACATAAAGGCGAACACCATCACATACAAGCATTCAAAAGCACAAGGACATGCACTCATCCATTTTTAGTCCCTGATGTTAATACAAAATGGCCTATTTTTTTTATCACTGTCTGTTAGTCCATTTGTCTGTGTGTTCCCGCCATTTGGCTGTTAATCAGAAAGGAAATGTTTTTCTCTGTTTGTCCATTAGACTTCTGATTTTCTCAGAATTTGTTCAAGAGCTGTATACAGAACACTGACTAAGCTGGATTTTCCGGGAAACCTCTGGTTTTGTCCCACCAAATTGAAAATTTTGCAAATATCTAAAATTCTCTTGTTTTTGTATTAGCTTACAATCCACCAAAAGTTAGGCTGAATAATTATTTACATGAATCAAATACTAGTGACCCCAGGAAAACTCTGGTTTGCATCGATTAGTATTACAGAAAATGGTTGTGAAGGGTCAGGGAGAATGGAAAGACCGAAGACGGACAGTAGCATCTAGACCTCCACTAGAAGCGCATGGAGAATACTAGAATCCTGAGAATAGTTATTTTACTCAAATTCCAGAGAAAGACACAGGCCGTTATCAGTAAGTACCCGATGGTAAACCGCTGATGCGAGAACATCAAGTGAATTACAATGGTGATGGAAAGAAGCCGAGAGTACTGAGAATCTAGGGAGACTTGTTGTCACTCAGACTCCAGGGAACATCACCTGTTTTTGTCAGTGAGTGATCACTCGTCATGACTTGTGTGAGAACCTTAAAAAATCAACGTTATAACTTTTCGGACTATTTAATGTCGAATTTTGAAAAATGTTTTTGTGCTTCAAACTTTTAATATGTTCAAATCTTTATTCATGGTGTTAACTTTTGTATAATTATTTAGTTTTCTGCAGGAATTTTCAAACAATAATTGGTATTTTTATATTAAGTTTGTATTTTTTATTTGTCAGCTTTTTAATTTTTTTCTATTTTGATCAATTTCTTTTAGTATTTTCAAACAATTCTTTTATATTTCTTCTGCTGTATACGATTAATTAAATGAAAGTTGCTATTTTAGTCATAATTGGAGGAAAACTTCAGATTTATGCATCAATGACTACAAAAGATTTGGTGGGAATGTTGATGTGTAAAAATATGTGTTAAGTATTTTATGTGGTTTCTTGTATTTCATTTTACAACTCAACTGGATGCAAACGTATGTGAACCTGATATAAGAAAAAAAAGTTGTGTGTCTGTGAGTGAGACGGGGGGGTGAAGGGGGGGGGGAATGAAAATACCTGCTTGTTTAGTTGCCGGATAAAAATGAGTTTTTTTTACTGATTAATGACATACAAATATTGAGTCTTCTTTAGCATTGTCTAATCTATATACATCAAAAATATATAAATATCTTCACTGGACTATTTGTAAAAAGTTGAATATCTAGTGTAGCAGCAAGTCCTGGGAGCATATACCAGAAAGAACAGTTGGAAATAATTTATACACCATCCACTATGACTATGCAATCCCTACAGCTACATATCTAGAAAACGGAGCTGTTAAACCTGACATTGTAATATGGGACAAAAGGGAGAAAGTAGCAACCCTAGTTGAAGTCAGTGTCCCTAATGATGTAGGATTGAACAGAGCGGAAAGGGAAAAGATTACGAAATACCAAAGTCTTATGTACGACATGAAAAGAAACTGGAATCTTAGGAAAATCTCCATCATACCAGTAATTATAGGAGCAACAGGACTAATGAAAAAGAATTTTAAAAGCTATCTGGCGAGTATACCCGGTGAACCGTGTGCAAGAGAAATACAAACAACTGCACTTAAAGGGACGGTTAGAATCTTAAAAAGATCTCTAGGCTGGAGTGTCTGAAATAGGCGGTGAATGTCTGGCATCCGGTAGGATGCCCCATCTCCTGCAAATACAGAAAGATAAGAAAAAAAAAAAAAAAAGTGAGAAATCAAAAGTTGTCTGCATGTGTCGAAACATCACAGTTAAACGGTTGATCTAAGAGCCAAACTAACCGCAGATTTGAAATCAGCACCTTTTTATCTTTATCTATGTCAGAAGTTCTTGAACCTTTTTTTAAAACTCATTATTCAAAATTAAAAATATGTAAAAAATAACATCAGAAACAAATGTTCCGACATTATTAGCGTTTCCTTTCCAGATCAATATTTTCTATTATTAACCAACCGAACAACATAATTATAATAATCGTTTATATCAAATCATCGTACATATCTGACTGGTTATTTTGAAAGAAGACATTTTTATCCTTTCTTTGTTAAAAATGGATAAAAAATACTTGATAAATGTTCACTCATGCTTATATTTGCTTGCTTATTTAGACAATCAAACTAGTTTATATCTATGTTTTACTTTTGTATTTGTGTGCTAAACTCATTTAAGTAGTTTAAAAAGATAAAATATTTTCGTTTTATCGGTGGCCATGTGGATACAGCGTTTGCATTTAGTTCCAATATTTTCTGCAATTGAGGTTTCTCACACTCGACAATTGTTTTTTGTTTTGTTTTTGCTATGAAGTTTCAGTTATTTCCTAATCCATATCTATCATCATAAACCTGAATACGATTTTTTAAAATAAAAAATGGCTGAAAAATATTCAGTATTTAATACATGTTCTTAATGTCTAATCTTGGCTATAAAAGTGAGAAGAGCTGAGAAACTCGACATCAAATGGTACATCAGATAGTCTATTCATCATCAGCATATTCGGTTTAACATCCGTTTTACATGCTGGCATGACGGCTTTTAGAAATTGACTTCCAAACTAATCTATCTCTGCCAGGTATTTATTTATCCCTCTTACTCTCAAATCCATCCTTATCACTTCCTCCCATGTTTTCCTTGGCGTTTCCCTATGAACTGACTCTGCTACTTCAACTGTTCTACAGCTACTAACCCAAGAACTGTCATCCATTCTATCAACATTGCCATATCATTGGAATCTCTGCACACATCTCCCTATGCTGTCCAGATTTAATGTTTCTTTGACGTCATCAGAACTAAGCCTGTCTTTAAAACTCACATTACACATCCATTGTATCATTCTCATATCATTTATCTCCATGCAACGCATGTCCTCAACCCTTACTGATCAGGTTTCACTTTCATACATCATCACACTGCGTACACATGCCTGATAGACTCTTCCCTCTGTCGACAGTGGTAATGCTCTCCTGATTAGTAATAGTAGAAGTTCCCTGAACTTACTCCATCCACTCCTAACTCTTGCAATCACACTAGCACCAGCTCCTCCCTGTACTCCAATGGTATCACCAAGGGATCAAAATTTCTCAACAATCTCAATAGCTTTGCCATCTAAATATATTTTCTCCACATCTTAATTCTCATCCGTCTCTATTGTCTTACACTTCTTGCACACAAACTGGTTATCCTCTCTTAACCTACCAGTAATTCCACTGCATTTCTTATGTACCTAATGCTTACAAGTACCACAAAAAATTGAGTTGAGTTTCCTCTTTCTGGGGCTTTCCAATACTGCAGCAACTGATCATTCACTTTTAGACCGTTACTTTCATATCATTTCTCAATGTCTTTAACTTAACAAGTAGTAGACCTACTTTTGTTTCACAAGTACTAAATCATCAACATAGAACATCTGTTCTGGACAACCCATACAAAACTTCCTGGACAATGCTTCTATGACACAAATGAAAAGCAACTGACTCAGTACAAAACCCTGATGTACTCCTACTTTAACATTAAAGCTGTCACTAAATATGCTATTAATCCTAACACAAATTTGAGCATTTCTGTACATTGCTTGAACAACCTTGACCAACTCTTCATTTGCACCTAATATATGCCAAAGCCCACCAGAAAACATCTCTTGGCATTCAGTCACAAGCTTTCTCTAGTGGAGGAATTATATCTGGATGGCGAAGCTATTGAGTTTGTTCAGAAGTTAACAAGCTAGCCGCCTATGTGCAGACGGTCATTTACTATGGAGAAGCTGTATTTTGTGCATAACATAGTGTTGGGATGCATTGTGACCAGTCGAAAATGCCACAAATAGGCGATCTCAGAAAGGTACTACTTCTCTACAAACCCTTTAGGCTATATACACTGCGACCTACGATAATAGCTTTCTAACAAAAATAGTTTTTTCTCAATTTCGGAAATATTTTCACAGGTAATCTAACTCTCTGTTATAAAAGTGTTACTAAAAATTAAGCATAAACTCATAGCTAGTACTTGCAAAATAAAATATTTGTTGAGATCACTGAATGTTTACCGACCAATGGTTATAGCTTTTCAATTAAAACAACCAAAATTAACACTTATTAGTGAAAATGAGGACTAAATAAATTAAATAAAGATTAATGACTGTTATATTTAACAATTAATTGATATAATTAAATATATAATAATATATAGTTCAATACATATAATGAACAAATACTTTATTTACCCACATGACCACCATGGACCTTTATAACTTCAAAAAGTCTTGTACTGACTGAATCAGTCAATTTTTTAATAGTGGCTGGTGGCACTGCCCTTGCTGCAGTATTAATGGCTTCTCATAAGTCCGTTTTAGACGAAAATTGACGTCCATTGGTATGAACATCTCGTTTGATGATGGACCAGAAGTTTTGTATTGGGTTTAGATCTGGAAGCATGGAGGCTAGATCATCAACTTTGTACCTTTGATACCTTGGTACCTCAAAGATGTTAAGAATGGAGAGAGTGAGAAAGAGGCATTGTCGTGCATGAAAATAAAATCCCTTAGTAGAGCAAGATTTATGTCATCTAGCCGAGATACTAGAGATTCTCTCGAAATTGCAATAGGTAGCAGATATAATTTTACTCCTTCGAGTAATCTTACAGGAACAACAAGTCTACCTCTAATGATACCCGCCCATATCATGACACCGTCACCCTTTCCTTGTAGTCTCAAACGATGGTGACTCTCATCTCTGGAATAAACTCATCCTTTTGCCCAGCAATCAGGTCCATCAAGGGTTGCCCGAGTCTCATCAGTGAAAAGAACCTTACTCATATCCATTTTCATATATTTCTTTACCCATTTCATTCTCAAATTTTTGTGTTTTGTTGTAAGAGAAGGCCTTGTAAGTAGAACTTTCACAGAAACCATTGCTTGAAGCATTGCATTCCTTGTTTATTTTGGTACGTCTGGATACCCAGCTTCTGTGAAGATTGATTTGCTTGATTGTCCAGGTTTTCTATGGAGTTGACGACCAATATTCCTCAAATCCCTGTTGGTGACAGTCTTGGATATTCCAGCATCTGATCGTTTCTTCCCTAGAGAAGAGTCCGTCGGAATTTTTTTAAGAGTATCCACATGGCAACTTATTTTTCAGGCAATTACACCGGGGGGGGGGGGCCTTTAGCTATTTCCTATATTATAATTTCTTTTACTCCCTCAGTGATTTTGAACGTTCCATTGTTGTTAAAAAGTAAAAAAAACTATTATCACTGGCCACCCTGAAATGAGTAAAAACGTTAATGACTGTACACATTATTCACAGTAATATGTAAATCAATCAAATAATGTTATCATGATGTGCCAGGATTTCCGTAAAACGATTGCTGAAATTGGTTAACAGAATGATGAGTAAATTTAATTTTTAAATCAAAGCTATTATCGCTGGTCGCAGTGTGTATGTATGTGGGTGTGTATATATATATATATATATATATATATATATATATATTATGTTATATATAAAATAATATACCTTTTACCTTTCCTAAAAGTTCGCTTTTAGTACACCACTTTATATATATATATATATATATATATATATATATATATATATATATATATATATATACATGTTATATTATGTTATATATATTATGTTATATATATATTATGTTATATATATATATATATATTATTATGTTATATATATATTATTATGTTATATATATATATTATGTTATATATATATATATTATGTTATATATATATATATTATGTTATATATATAATGTTATATATATATATATAATGTTATATTTATATATATAATGTTATATATATATATATAATGTTATATATATATATAATGTTATATATATATATATATATATTATGTTATATATATATATATTATGTTATATATATATATTATGTTATATATATTATGTTATATATATATATATATATTATGTTATATATATTATGTTATATATATATTATGTTATATATATATTATGTTATATATATATTATGTTATATATATATTATGTTATATATATATATTATGTTATATATATATATATTATGTTATATATATATATATTATGTTTATGTTATATATATATATTATGTTATATATATATTATGTTATATATATATATTATGTTATATATATATATATATTATGTTATTTATATATATATATTATGTTATATATACAGGGTGGGCCAAAATAAGGGTCCTATCTTTAAATTTGAATAACTTGAATTTGAATAACTTCCACAAAATAAAAGTTAAACTCACCAAACTTTATGTCTGTGTAGACTGACCCTTCCGAGATTTTTTGAAATAAACAAAACAAATTTTAGCCGAAAAACACTTCTTAAAACTTACAAAAACTAAAGTATTGATTTTTACACTGTTTTGAGTTTTTTAAGCAAAAATAATGTTTTCTAAATGAGGGTACGTTCCTTAGGGCTAATACGGCTCATGCTTGCTTCGGAAGGGGTCCTTTACTTATTCTAAAAAAAAATCAAAAAAAAATCAATAAATAAAAAAGTTATGAATTTTTAAAAATAGTACCCTTATTTTTGCCCACCCTGTATATATATTATGTTATATATATATTATGTTATATATATTATGTTATATATATATATATATATATATTATGTTATATATATATATATTATGTTATATATATATATATTATGTTATATATATATATATTATGTTATATATATATATATATTATGTTATATATATATATATATATTATGTTATATATATATATGTTATATATATATATATATATATATATATATATATATATATATATATATATATTATTTATGAATTTCCTAGGAGGTTTTAAGGAGTGCGAGTTGATTGTGTATGGTTTAAAATATAAAGGAAAATAAAAGCTTTCTTTCCTCAAAAGACACGACATACCGAAAGCACAAGTCTTGCCCTTTTGGTTATTAGTAAAGTGTATTATCTGTTCTGACACTACACTTCATCTTTTCTGTCCTCGGTAAGTGAAGGAGAAATTCTTCTTGAATGATGTCATTTTTATTTTTGTCCCTATCCAGAATGCCTCTTTTTTAGGAGAAACTGCATTTTTCCCACATTAAAATCCAACCTCTACCCTGATGGGGAGGCAAGTAAATAGACAAACCGAAAGCACAAATAATTCAGCTTTCATTCAGGAAGTGATATTGATTGACCAGTCGGTCGTGTATTGCCATACAAAACGAGTGGCGAAAATTTGGAGGAGGAGGAATTTTTTTTTTACACCTCACATAGTGATTTGGCCAATCATGAATTACAAGAAATGGTGTGTGACAATTTCTGGTGTTGTACCAGAATCTATCCCTGTGTTCTAGGTTTTCGGTGTTGCAACAGAATGTGTCTCTATGAACTGATGTTCCGGATTTTGGGTATTATGCTAGAATTTATTCTCAGTGGATTTGTGTTTAGGCTTTTCAATGTTTTCACTAGAATTTGTCCCGTTTTAATTGTAGTTCCTTATAGACCAGTGGGTAGAAACGCTTATTTTAATACATATCTAATTTTCATTATTAATTTTTGATAATTGTGACATGTTTTCATCATTTTTTTGTTAAATGTTTATATTCTGCTGTTTCTAATGTCTGTCTTTATTTCTTATTCCAGCTGAAAGTCTAGAAGATTACTGCTCAGCCTTTGTATCTTGTGTCGTGTTGCAAGCTGTACAACGATATGTTCTCTTAGAGATTAAAGAGCGGCTGACACAAGTCTCTTCGCCCGGTAAATATACTTTTAGAGTCTTTCTTCGTTTTCGTGTCTCTACTATTAAATTTTCTGGAACTGCAAATTATTGATTTTGTGATTAAAACTTGCATTTGTATGAATCAGCATGATACGACTTTTGACCGGCTCAATTCTGTTGTTGGCATTGCTTTCTCCGGTTCTTTCTAGAGTCAGGTACTTACAGAAGAGACTGCATGAAAGTTGCTAACATCTATAGAGAAAGTGGTGGTGCTATGCAGTCGATACGATTCAAACTTGCCACATTTAGGTCGTTAGTTCACGTCGATATCCATTTCACCACTGTCATCCCCCTCCCCGACTTTGTGATGAATTAATAACAAAAATTATCACAGAATAACAGTTTTATTAACCATTACAATGCTATTGTTTTGCTATTATTAGTGATATTGAAACATACAGAAAATCATCTTTGAATTGGAAGATAATCCAAGAAGTTGATAATAACAGATTTCACTTCTTTTTATTCTTCTTTTGTTGGCTAAGGGGATTAATCCATCTATATATTAATCTCTAATATAATAATATGCGTTTTTGTCTGTTTCAATATCTATATATGTAAATAGCTATTCTTTTGTGTGTAATGTTAAGGGAGGTAATTTAGTATACATTCAACTGAACATAAACATCAGCAGCATGCTGAAGTATTAGTATTGGTTTAATGTAAACAAGATGACAGTTTTTTTTTTGGTTTTTTTTAGAGTTAATTTAATTCTAAAATTTGTAGATATAAGTTTGGAACCAAAACTGGTAAAGAAAACAGAAATCTGATTTTGTTTCAAAATGTTTACAAAAGATATGTATAAGTAGAGTAGATTCTCTGAATGTGTAATTTAAGTGACAAAATTTGTTTGATTAAGTTTCTATGCGTGCATCCATCTATTTGTCAAGCGGCATCATAAAAAGCATTAACAGTATTAGTATTGTTTGCAAAGAAGACGACAATTGTTTTGTCCAAGTGTCTTTAACTATGAAAGTTGTAGGTAAGTTCGGAAGCAGTGATACTTTTTGATGGAACAGGTCCTGATTTTTTTTATCATTAAATAAAATCTTTGGAGTATAGAGCTCCCTTCGCCTGAATAAATCTACTTAGAGAGCTCCAACTCTAATAATCATAAATGTATGAATATTAAAATAACTTTTGTTACCATTTAAAAACAAATTGTTTAAATGAATGACGAGTCCACCGAAGCATTATGTTGAGGAAGAAGAATGTCGTAGAATTCCCGGAAATGCAACATAACATAATATTGAGATGAGCCTACATGTAATAACATTTTTTTTCTGAAATTTTATCTAAAAAGAAAGAAAATATATTACATCATGTAATATCTTAAATAACGTGATAAGACATATATAAATAAAGCAACAGTATTTATTATTCACAATAAATGTGCGAAGGAAAGGTTGACAGTAAATATAAATAAGCATTGTTAACAATACAGTAAGTGCTTATCTTAGTCGATTGCTTTTTTGCTGTCGACTTGATCTGCTTGCTTATAAGGAAACAAAATATTAAATACTAGCTGACCCGTGTCCCGGCGTTGCCCGGGAAAGTAGATTAACTCAGGAAATTCCATGCCCAACCTTGGACTATTGAATTATTTGCTACTTATGATTGTCTGGCGTGAACAAAGACTCCACAATGTTAATGTAAAATAGCAACCAGAAAAGTATAAAACAAACTTTCGGGCTCAGTGTGTCCTAACCCCCCCCCCCCCTAACGAATGTTCAGTACTTTTGGGTCGCTGTTACCTATTAGTATTAGTATTTTCGCAAATACTATAGACTTTCTGATTCCTCTTTTCCGATTGATATTCTCAAATATTTTAGTTTAGAATTAGAAAGTTTAGAAAATATAATTTTAATTAAATGCTTAAATCGCTGGCAGCCATGTATTAATTTTATGGGTTGTTTATTTTCAGCATCACAACTTATATGTTAAGACTTTTTTCTATACAATTAAGTGGATGCAAAATCATTTGATGAGTTTAGGTTGTTAAGCATCCCAAACCCTTGTCCCTGTAGATACCTATTTTCCAACAGGTACCTTGTTTACAAAGGTAAAAGTTATTTTTATAAAACTCTTGGATACACAATGTTTGATGTTTTATCTTCTGGTGCCAATATGTGTAGACATTGTGAAGAGCCTACCCTTGAACACCCAACATAAAAGCAATACGAAGCCAAGTTGTGATCAACCACTGCCCAGGATTATCCTTGGAACTTGTTAATTGTCATGGCAAACACAATTTCACTGGATGCATTAAACACACAGTCTCGTTCTATTGTATAACCTTGGAGCATCAAGATTCCGGAGTAACATAATTGGGCATCCAGATTTCAGCTTTAATTTGTGTTTTGGCATACCAGGCAATTCTAATGAATTTTAACATTCTGTAGGGTATTGTACAGCCTGGTCATCATCGAGAGTAGAATCCAGAGAACTGAAAGTTTGTTCCTCACCTGGAATTTCATGAAGCAATTGTTGATTGATGACATGTACCATGTAATTTTTAAGAGTTAGAATTTCTCTATCCATTAACCATTCAGGATTCACATAGTTTCTACACTACATTTGTTGTATGCTAAATCCTGAAATAGTTTCCGCACATTATTTTATTTTTACAAAAATGTCCTCACCCCGCCCTCAAAAAAGTAAATTGAAAAGAAAAACAATTGGTTTGACGTCCCCATTTACCATTTACTTGCCAAGAAGTGGGTGGTCATTTCATGTTAAATTTATATAGGAAATTATCCCCCACTCTAAAAGCTTAAATAGTAATGTTGTTTTTTTTAATTCCTTCGTTGCGGATTTTTTTTCAGACTGTTTACATGTAATCACTCATGAAAAGTAGAATCTTCTTTTTTTTGTGGGGGTAAGCTAGGATTGGTTTGATAGTATAAATTGTTTGTGACTAATTTCTTAACGTTATTTCCTTTAAAATAATTTATGTCAGTAATAGTAATGATTACCAAAATAACAATTTTAGTAAGAGCAAATTAAAAAATACAGAATATTCTGGAGATTTTTTGGTTCCGATCTAATGGATTTTTAAAATAGGAGCAAAGTGTAATATCTGTCCTGATACTACACATCATCTATTCTGTCCTCGGTCAGTGAAGGAGAAATCCTTCTAGACGTTCCAATTTAGTGCCATGTTTTAGGGAGCTGTATTCTCAAAAGCCAACTTCCTTTCGATTTGTCATAAGCTTTACCTACTAATTTGTGACCTATTTACGTTAATAAAATCATATGCAATAGATTAATTCGGCAATCCTTCTAGATAGAGGCTTTTTTATAGTTCCAATCTAGTGCCCCTTTATAGGGAGTATTTTTCCCACATTAAAAACCGACCGTGTGTCTAAATCTGCCCCCCCCGTGGGGAAGCCATTAATTCAGCAGACTGTTCTGAATATTTTACTGTATTCTATTTTTCTTTTTTAAAAGGAATTAAAAAAATGGGAAAATTTTAATGCCGTAAAAAATAAAGTTATTAAAAAAGTTAGAAAAAAATTCCTATATATTCGTAAACAACCTAGTTCACCTAGTAATTTGTGACATATTTGCGCAAATTAAAACATATGCGATAGATTAATTCTAATAAACAGTAACTATTAATGTTCTTTCTAGCACTTGTCTGGAGATGTTTTTCTGACGATCTAACAGTGCGAGAATATTAGTAAAGTGTAGTATCAGAACAGATACTACACTTAATCTGTTGTGTCTTCGGTCAGTGAAGGCTTTTTATGGTTAAAAGTCAACAAAGTGTTGTATCTGTTCTGAAAACAGTATAAACTCCTAATAATTTACTTACGTGAAGGTCTCAAACCAAAGACGCCATGTTGAAAATGCTCAATTCTTGAATGTTTTAAAATGTATACTTTCGAAGACATTAAATTAAAAAATTAATATACGAAGACAATGTTATTTTCTAGTTTAGTGATAATGTGAACATAATCCGTTCTGTTCGCAGGCCGGGAAAGTGAAATCCTTCTGTTTGAGTCAATTAGCAACGAAAAATTTGTACGAAAAGTTATAAAATAATTTAGCTCACTATTACAAACGGTTCAGAATATCTGATATACATAAATAGCTTGTAAGATTCTTTTTGAAAGTTTTGGACTAATAGTTTGAAGCATTGTGTGTAGCATAGAAATTAGTATATATTATTCAAAGCCTTGACTATGCAATTAAAAAGAAATTTTTAAAAACGCAGACGTTAATGGTTATTAATGTTTTCCAATACTTTGAGAAAAATCTTTTAATCAGAGGATAATTGAAAATTATTATTGGAGCCTCTCTTCTTTGTTTTCTTATCTTTCTTTTACCACATCTGTTGTTCTTGTTCCGGTCTGATGCATGATGCTAATTTGTTGTTTAAGAAAGTTGAATTTTTCATCCATTTCCTCTAGTTCCCTGAACAATTTTTTCAACCTTGAATGTAGCTTGGCTCGCCGTATAGTTAAGGAAGTGTTAAAGTTTAGTACTTGGAACCTTGGAGCATAGAAATTATTATGTATTATTGAAAGATTTGACAAAAAAATTTAAAAATTAGAATAAAGTTACTCAGATGTTAATTATTATTATTAGTAGTAGTAGTAGTAGTAGTAGTAGTAGTAGTCACAACCATTAATATCTAATTTCTATTATGTTTTTAAATTTGCATTGTCAAGACTTTCAATAATATATAATATGTGGTTCGATGCTATTATAACCACGTGTGTGCTAACTGGTTTTGAACAAGAAAAACTTGCAGTGAATAATATTGGAACATAGGTGTATAACTATAATATAAAAAAAAAAGTTGTTGGAGAAAAGACAAGTTGAGAAATTTTAATGGTGCTAAGTGTTGGTTGGAGAACTTTTAAATTTACTTTTTAGGAGGTCGAATGGAAGAGAATTCTTCTTAGCCTTATTTCATTACTGTTTACAATCGATTTCTGACTACTGTCTCTCTTATACTCTTTCTGTAGAACCCCTTAAATGTCAGTTCTTTTATTGAGAATTTTCACTTTAGGCAACTATTCTGATTCGCTAATCAATCACAGACCGTTTCGCATGTTCTACGATTGGTTAGTCAATGAAAGCCTTCATTTCACAAATGTAAGATTAGCCTCTCGTTAAACTATAATATAGGGGATTGATCTTCTAACAGTAATAGAAAAAAACAGTTACTGTTAGAAGATCAAGCCCCTTAAATGTTAAGAGTTAAGTATATCAGACAAAATCTTTTTAAATTGTAAACACAATTTGGCTACCTGCTGAATGATTTGACCTTTTAAATTGTAATTGAAAATTAGCATTCCAAATTTATTGTTTCGATATTTCAAACTTTCAAATCCAGTATGGGCAGTTACACAGTTACTTTTTACAGCCAAACACAATTTAGTCATCTATATTAGTCCAAACAATTGGTTTGCAATTAGTGTGACCTTTCAGATTGCAAATGAAACTTTACGTTTCAAAATTACTGTCTGATAATTCAATTTGAGTCATTCAGAATCAAACCAGTATTTCCCCCGGCTGTCATTCAAACACGAGTAATATGACCTCTTAGTCTTAAAAATAAAATCATTCGTTTCGAATGGAAATAATATTTTGCTGTACTTCTCACCCAAATGATGATTCCTCTTTCTTTTAATTAATTATTCCATAATTTAATATAATAAACCAATATCGCACCAGTAAAATACCTCATCATATTCCATCTCTCTCTCTCTCTCTCTCTTTATATATATATATATATATATAGATATATATATTCAAAGATTTCCATCTTTCACTAAAAAAACGATATTTTCGATTTTCCAGTTGATCGTTGTTGTGTAAATATTTGTTTTATATAAGTGTGCATATGGAATAGTAAACTTTTCAAAATGTAATAAGAACAATTAATTCAATTTGTCAGAATCTAACAGCCACTTATCATGATGAATAAATATATATATATAAAGTAAAGTCAGTCTCTTTATCGTTTCTTTACCATCAATAGATAGCTTTCTCCATACAAAATTAAGATTTGTTTCTGGTTCATCAGTTTTTTTGTGGATCATTGCAGCCTGATGTTAATTCGATTTAATTATTTCCAGAAAATACTCTGTTCAGGTCTGAATTATTTTCAAATGGCCACCATCGTTTAAAAAAGAGACATAACTTTGTATTCGACCATACATAATTACTTCTCTTTGATTGGAACAAAAACAATATATTTTAGGAAAATTGAAGGTCAAGGAAAACATGGGAGGAAGTGATAATAATGGATTTTGTAAATCCCATTGCATTTCGATAACAAATGGGTATTATTTATTTAAACTATTATTTGTTACATGATAACATTACGAGGGTTTCCATGTTGTTTATGTCTGTGTGACACAATGGAGTATCTTATTTGTGAAATATTAGTTGGTTAACTAATTGAAATTAATTAGGGAACAATGTATTGAAAGAAAAAAGGTTTGACACACTTTTGAGTGAGAAGTGTGGGCAAATATCATTTTTAGTGTTGTAATTCAAAACGGAGGATTTGAGTTTTCAGCTTTGTTTATAAAAAAAGGAAAGGTCTTATTGCTTGCATACGTTCAACAAAGTTGAATTATCAAAATAAAATTCCCATAGGAAGTGGAGAGAGAAAGCTTTATGGAGACACACATCTTAAACTGTGCCATTCCTCAGACCTGACTCTGTATGTTATGTGCCAGAAAAATAATTAGTTAATCAATAGCATTATGTTAATTACTGTGAGAACTTCCTGTAAGTATCAGTAGTAATGATGATGGTAATAATAATAATAATTAATAATAATAATTAATAATTGTATATACACTATACAGTGAATTTCAAAAAAAGCAAAGTGATTTGCAACGTTGGTTTAAAGAAGCTGAGAGGACTGGAAATCTGAAGAGAGTTGCTGTCAGTCAGACTCCAGACAACACCATCTGTTTTTTTTTCCAGTGGGTGATCGTTGGTCATTTTTTTTTTATGGAGATCGCTCCAGACAAGGCATGAAGCCACTTGATGTAAGAAGCTAAGAAAAAATAATTCCCACTTCAAGGTAAAAAACTAGCTAACGATAAGTGCTAGGTGGATAGATTCCGATCCAGAAAACAGCAATTCTCCCCCTTTGTCAGAAACATCGCTCATGAAATTTGAGGACGAAAGGATAAAATAAGTGAAGAGAGAGTTACGAGGCTGCCGAAAGTAAACCCAAGGTCTATTTTCTACTCTCGTGTGAGAACCCTTAGAAAGTAAGAAATAATAAACATCTTTATTTAATAGCAAGATATACAAAGCAAACGTGTAACGTGGGCAGAGACGTAACTATAAAATATTATTCCATCCAAATCTTTCAATTATTAATTTAACAAAGTGCATCTGCTTAAAATGGAGCATAAAGTAAACGAACAAAAATCGGATAAATATTTGGCAATTATGGAAGTTGGCGACTAAAGAACTACTCAGCCTTCCGACAACGTCACACTATACACTGATTGTGATCGATTCAACATTAAACAATATTTTATGAAATACAAGAAGGTCAGATTATTTCTCATGATGCATCAATTCCGAATGAAAGCTCATTTCAATTATCCTTATTGTCATTGTTTGACCTTTACCAGTAGCCAATTAATACAGTTGACCACTGATTATTATTATTATTATTATCATTATTATTATTATTATTAATAATAATTTATTACAAGACCACCCGTGACTCATCAGGTCAGTATTTGTTATATATATATTATAAAAAAATTTGAAATTCCAAAATGTTTTCATAAATATTTGGAAATTTTAAGTTATAGCTGCTTCTTCTTTCGAACCTACACATCGTACACAATTACTATTATATAGATCAGCAGCAATTACGGCTGTTGTTTGTTTGTTTGTTAAGCGAATCGAACTTTTGCAAAGAGCTCATAAAGATCATGCCTCAGGATTGTCTGGTCTGCACGAAGTCTTCCTCGTTGGTCGCAGCTGTCTGTTAATCTGCAGCATTGCAGGTTTTTATCCCTGACACACAGAGTAGAAAGACTAAGTGGTTGCATGCGAAGCAGGGAAAGTTTGGGTCAGAACACACAAAGTAATGCCAGAGAAGTAACGTTTCCACTTTCATTCTATTGATTTGCAGTATCGTGTCTGGCATGTCTTTGATTGCCACACACAGATGCAGAGACGACCAGAAGACGATGGATCCTGATGTCGACTCCTTGTGGATTTTTTCCAGAGCCCTAATGCCGCTTGGTGCCAAACCTTTCCACAATGGGTGATCCTGCCAAACAGTGTAGCTCTGATACTTATATATAGCACAATCACATTGACACACCAGGTGCTGTATGTTCTCTCTGCTTATCTCGGCATTATATATATATATATATATATATATATATATATATATATATATATATATGCCAGAACAGAGGCAGAGAGTAAAAAACCACTACGGTCTTGAATCTGGTAAATACCCGCTGATGGTGGAGGCTTTAGACAGTTTCGAGAAAGACTTACTTAGCATTACCCACAACCTGGAATTTACAAATAAGCCAGAAGACCCTAGTCACCAATGTAAAAAAAAAAACTAAAAAGGAAAAATGAGGCACTAAGAACACATATAGAATGACAAAGGAGAGAAAAACAGTGCTAACCAGAAGTTTCATCACCGATAAGTATCAGCTAGCAAATAGGAATACATATAGGACCATTAATAATGAAGCCACTGAGATAGCCACTAAATTAGGAGTCGAATACAAAGGAGAAAGGCTTTTGTAACCCTAAAAGACCACAAAGAAAACTTCAGAAATAAGCTCTCCTGCAGACTAATCAACTCAGCCAAAAGTGAAATAGGATAAGCAAGTAAATAGTTAAAAATATAGTCAATAAAATTAAAGTTAAAACGAATCTCAACCTGTCGGGTAACACAAGCTAAGTCTTAAATTGGTTTCACAAAATAGATGAACAACATAGATGCCAGTTGACACAATTAGACATAGTAGACTTCTACGCATCCATAACCAAAGACACCCTAGATAAGGCCTAAACCTTTGCATTATAACACACAGACATTAGCGAACTAGAAAAAAAAAACAATTATACAAGCAAGACAAACCCTACTTTTCTTTGAGAGAACGGCCTGGGTTAAAAAAAAAATTCGAACCCAGAGGACCCATTTGATGTAACAATGGGGTCCTATGACAGTGCAGATATCCGCAACTTAGTTGGCTTGTCCATATTGGAGATGCTCTAAAATAAATTCCCACACCATTTCTTCGGCCTTTACAGGAATGACGGACTTTGATTGTCACATAATTGCAACGAGAATACCTTAGATAGATTTAGAAAAGACCTTTCAAAAACTCGGATTCAAAATTACCATCAAAACAAACTTAGACCAAGTAGACTTCCTAGACACCACACTGAACCTTGCAAACAACACACACAAACCTTTCCACAAACCCAACGAAACTCTCCAATACATAAACAAAGGATCCTGCCACCCCCACCGTCTTCAAAAACTAGGTTAATAACATCAGCCAAAGGATCTCGGACCTTTTATCCAGCCCCAAAATGTTTATACATGCAGCGACTTATTATAATAAAGTTCTCTCTGACAGCAGATTCAGAGAAGAGATCTCGTGCATACCCACTCGAAACCAGACACGTGGCAGCCACAATAGGAAGAGGTTGATAATTTGGTTTTTCGTCCTTTCTCTCTTAGTCTACTCCCGTCTTTGTGTTATCTCTTTCCAGTTTACTTGACAAATACTTCCCTCCAACACACAACCTACACAAACTTTTCAACAGGAAACGATTAAGATAAGCTACTCCACCACCCCATCTGTAAGAAAAATCATCTCTGCTGAACCAAAACCAATAGAAAACACAGGCTGCTCATGTCAGGACAAGAACAACTGGCCCTTAGAGGGGAACTGCAAAATTGATTCCCTAGTGTATGAGGCGATTGTCACAAGCCAGCTCAGCAGCAGAACCGAAAAATAGGCAGGCATGACTTGAGCAGAGATTGTACACACACAGGTATACCTTTAAATACAAAGATAAGGCCAAAACAACACTTGCGACTCGGATATGGCTATTAAAAGATGAGGAGACACCCTTCACCATCAAATAGAAAGTAATAGAGAGAAGACCATCATACTCTCCAGCCATAAACAGGTGCTTTTGAAGTGATGTAGAAAAATATTACATACTAAGGGCAATTATTGAACCAAATACAAACTCTTTAAATATTAGGGGCAACATTTTTAAAGGATGTGTTCATAGGATACAAGCACTTCTTATAAACAAGACTGACCGGTACACATAAAGGATCTTCGATAATCACCACCCCCTGCCTAAAACACAACTTCAAAATAGCCTTATTCAATACCAGACTTGCTCTTAATATTCACGCCTAAAATTCCCCTTGCCCTTCTTCCCTGGAAGATTATTTTTTCCAATTATCACCTTCCCATTAAAATAGTCAACTTAGTTTGTTCGATGTCAATACCAAAACTTAAAACCAGTAAATTAAATTATGAAAATATAAATTTTTTCCGGTTGTTAAGAGAGAAGACCCCTTATTGTCCACCTTTTTCATGATTCTAAATCTGAATGGGATTTAATTAGGTTATATATATATATATATATATATATATATATATATATATATATATATATATATATATGATAATTTTATTTACACAGACATGTACAAAATCTGCGACACTGGCATGTCGATGTTATCGATCAACAGTTACTATAAACTGAGATCTCATCAGGCAGAGTTAGAATCCGATCTTAACCTCAGATCATATTTGGAGAGAATGAAGTGGAGGGGTAGAGAAAGAGAAGAAGAAGGAATTGGAAAAATACATTTATAAACTCGACGGTTTTTTGACACCTAATTCGTGCATGTCTACCACCCCCCTCCTTCCCTCCCGATCTAAATCAACAGACGCCCTCTCTCTCTCTCCTTCTTTTTCTTTTTCTTTTTTCCTCTATGTGTCTCTCCCCTCATCATTATTTGTTCCTCTTTCCACCCTATATTTTTATTTATTTATTTATTTATTTATTTATTTATTTGCCCTGTCTGTTTCAGATTCGAGATCCTAGATTTTTAGATTTTTTAATTTTTAATTTTTAATTTTAATTTTTTAACGGCTTTAATTTTTTAACGGCTTTAATTTTTGAAATGTTAAATTTCTTTCCTTCTTCTTCTCTTTCTCTACCCCTCCACTTCATTCTCTCCAAATATGATCTGAGGTTAAGATCGGATTCTAACTCTGCCTGATGAGATCTCAGTTTATAGTAACTGTTGATCGATAACATCGACATGCCAGTGTCGCAGATTTTGTACATGTCTGTGTAAATAAAATTATCATATATAAAGCTCTATTTTGATATTGAGCACTTTTTATAAACCCGGTTAAAATTCTCTGGATTACCACCCTGTGGATATTTTTCACCTGGATTATTACCATTATTATATATATATATATATATATATATATAAAATAGAAAAAATACTGATTACCATAGCATAATCTTAAATTAGATTTCATTGTTTTATAATGGACGCTCGATAGCCCCTCCCCCTTTTTGTTTTTGTCTTTCTACCTCCCCATTTCATACACCTTTCTACCTCCCCATTTCATACACCTTTCTACCTCCCCATTTCATACACTCTTTCTAATTATCACCATAAAATTCGTCTAATATAATTTCCACTTCATCAGAACGGCCTACTAGTAAAATAGTAGGTTTAAAAACTGCTTAATTCTTAAACAGACTTAATTATACTTCCTAAATCTTATTCTTAACTCTAAAACAGACTTAATCCCTCCACTTTTGTTTTTCTTAATTTTCGACCTCCCTACAAATAAAGTGGTATTAAAAGTGTTTGCCCCATATATTATATTATAATCTCTTTTATCGGATAATAGAATAGAAAACATTGTCAAAGCTCTAATTTAGAGTCAGTCTTTTCGAGCAAAAAATATATAGTTTTATTTTTTAATTCAAATGTAATTATTATAGGATAACTTTTAATTAGACTTTAGATTATATTCATTGGTTATAAAATCATATTTATAAACTACAATTATCTTAACCAAAATTAACTTTTTACAGAATAGCTTCAAATTAGACTAACATCATACCTTTAGATTTTTTCACCAACTCTCTTAAATACAGACTGATGACAAGAAAATACAAAACGTACCCATTTAAATCCGTTTTTAACATTTTAACATTAGAGAACCCCTCAGACATGATTAATTAATTTCATAATAAATTGATACTCCATTATAAATTTATATTTTAAATTTTCATATTATACCTTCAAAATTAAATTTAATAACGATTTGTACAGAGTTGCCCTTCTTAGACCGTTTTTATCGAGAACCAGATAAATATAGCTGTAAGCTGTGACTTACGGTATTTTAACAAAATTATATATTTTTAAATAATAAATTTTTAAAATTAAATTTTCTTATTTTTTATTACTTTTGGGTTCATTAAACCTTTTAACCTCACATGTCTAATTTTTAATCTCACATATCTTTCTTTAACACATAATTTAGGCGAAACTAATTTAACCCTTCAAAGCAAATAACGCCTCAGATAAAAAAAATAGCCATTAGCAAAAACTGGGGCTCACGGGATTTTTAAAAAATATTTTTAAAAAATATATTTTAAATCTTTATTTTTTAATTTTATTCCCCTATTTTGGACTTTATTAAACTTTTAAATCTAACATATTTTCTCTAGACGATACTAATTTAACTTTCAAAGCAAATAACGTACCCGATCTTCTCTACTAAATGGCAACAAAGCTGAAGATAGCCGGGAGGTTAACGCCTTCTGAGCTTGAAACCAATGGTACTGATGTTTACTGATTTTCTGTACCGAATAATATATATATATATATATATATATATATATATATATACACACACGAGTCTAAAAAGTATCCGACCATTATTTTTTTCCGTGCAAAATAGACGATAGGGCGGCACCACTCTACATAGTGAAGAAGACACCTTCATGCACATGTGTGAATTTTATCACCCGCTTCCTGCGTGTTAGTTGCTGCCTGAGTGATGGGCTACACAATGTGTTCGTCGGATTACCGATTCTCTCAAGATGACTGAACGTGTTGAGCAAAGGTACTGCATCAAATTTTGTCAAAAGTTTGGTGATTTTCAAAGCAAAACAATTTGTAAGATTCAGCATGTGTTTGGAGAAGATGCGATACGTGTAACACAAATTAAGGAGTGGTTCAACTGATTCAAAAATGGCCGCACATCAGCGGAGAGTGACCAGCGTTCTGGCAGGCCCCAAACTGCTAGGTGTGCAGTTGTTGTTGCAACTTCTGGTTGTTTCGAAAATTGAAGACGTCACTGAAAAGTTCCCGTTTTGAGACTAAAGAAGAGATAATGCAGAATGCGACAGCGGAGATGAACACCAAAACAAGACTAAGTGGGCTAAGTGGGTGCAAGCACAAGGGGCCTACTTTGAAGGGGATTAGGGTCCTAACCCCATCAGGTATTTTAAATATTTTTTCTGGCCTAAGGTCGGATACTTTTTAGACAGGCCTCGTATATATATATATATATATATATATATATATATATATATATATATATATATATATATATATATATATATGTGTGTGTGGATGTGTCAGGGTATGTTGAAAAGGAATCGGTAAAGTGCTCGATCGTAAAAATGCGAGAGTTTTTTTTTTTTCGGATTGTCTTCATTCCACGAGACGATGAGGATTTGAGATGGGTTATAAGTATCTTTTCTAAACTGTAAATGCTTACACTAAATTCTAAACTGTAAAGGCAATGAAACCATGGTACATCTCTGGAAACTTCAATGTATAATTTTTTTTATAAATAATTTGTATGTATATATATATATATATATATATATATATATATATATATATATATATATATATATAACTTATATGCACACGTACCTAACTTTGTATATATATATATATAAGTCCGTTTTTCTCCTATTTATTTTATGCCAATAGCTTTAATAAAAAAAGGTAGATGAAAGATTTATTTTATTAGTGATTTAGGTCAATTAGTGGTCCATGTTTAAAAAAAAATTATTTTGAATTAATTTAATCGATTTTAATATTTAGCCCTGATCAATATTTTATTATTTTTAATAATAAATAAGGAAAGGCAGAGGAGGTTTTATCCTCTAACCAAAGTACACTTTTACTATCCCAATCAATGTCGAGACATAATTTAAATGAGATACACTTTCTGTATGCACCGGTCTCAGACGCCGTCTGATTGGCTAAATCTTTTAAAAGCAATTGCTGTGGAATAATCAGAAAAATAAAAATGAGATCCGATAAGTCTTATGTATGTCATAGATTGTTGTTTTATTTAATTCCTCTCGTTTAAATTAACTAGAAACTAAGTTTTTCATGGTTTAATAATATACAACTAAGATATATATCATGAATAATTGGTCACATGATGTGCTTTTCCAAATTCAATAACCGTTATTTCATTTCTTTTGATTATTCTATTTACTTAAAAAAAAATTCTTTTAAACATAAATAAATTGTCATGCTTTTTCGATTCTTTTTCCCTATTTAATTACTTGAAAATATCAGTTTTGTATTCCTTTTCGACGATGACGCATTTTGATTGGGTAAAACTTTAAAATTGAAATATGCACGGTTAAAAATGGTAATATTTAAATTAGAAGGAGCTTATTTTCATGTCGACACCATGAGGGAAACAAAAATGATAGTAAAACGACTCCCAGGCGACGCCGGGTACGTACACCTAGTATAGTATAAGGGGCAAAGAGAAAGAAAGAAAAGGTGAGAATATATATCTTTCTATGTAGAAAGAAACTGTCCCACACACATTCACATAAAAACCAACGAAATGGAAAAAACAGATCGCTGAGGCATTTCATTACATTCCTGGATTACGTAATATAATAAGCACTATGATGTGTATATATTTTCATATTTGACGATGGTATTTTACATTGGATAATGCCTAAAGTTTTCGTTTTAAAATGCTTTATCTAACATTATTGTTTTTCCTGCCTATGTAAGGATATTTTCCCCGATTCCCGTTCTATTAAAGGACGCTAGTGCTAATAATTTTGTGTTTTGTATAACTAAAAATAAACATCGTCTGCTAACAGCTGTAAAGATTGGATATCAATAAGTTAACTCTTTATTTTGAATATGATTTGAAGATAATTTTAATTTAATATACTAGCAAATATATGCTCCCTCCAGTCGCATATTTTTGCTAGGCTGGGAGGATTATATAATTGTGAAACAACTACATACAATACATAGTTAAATCAAAATTGTTTTGGGCTATTAAAATGATTTCAAAAGCTATTGATAATGTTTACCCATTCATTTATTTATTTTTTATAATCGCTTATGTTTGAATTCATGTTTTGAAACATGACGTCAATCATAAATCTATGACGTCATGCCAAAGCTATAATTATTTTGTTATGGTAATGTTTTAAGTGCTATTTATAATAAAGTCCAAATAGAATAGTTGGTAGAACCTCAGACTGAAGATCTGAAGGTTCGATTTCAATTTCCGGTCATGGCATCCAATGATTTGTTGGGAATTTATCATTTACTATTGATGAAACATTTTCCATTTTAAAAAGTAGTTAAGATCTCTGATATTTCGAAATGAGACAAATTCCGCTATGGATTTATTATGTTTAAAGAAATTGTGACGGACGGACGGACAAACGAACAAAATCCTTATTTATATAAGATTTGACACAGGATAGATAAAGAATATATCACTATTTATTTATATTTTTGAATTTTGCATTTTCCTTTCGTACTTTTTAAAACTCATTAATGCGAAAGAAATGGAAGCCAAAAATTTCGATTTCACAAAAAGAGTTTTAGTTTGTAATTAAAATAATCAAGTTTTTAATTGGAAATCGTCTGCCTTAATTGGAAGATTATCTAATGTTGCTGAGCCTCTTTTAACAATTATCCTACGATAAGCTTCTTAATCAGATAATCTCATTGCACATAAAAAAATGATTCAGAATCAGTTCAAACCGGATTAGCATAAATCACTAATGAGTTTGTGATGCTTAATATAGTTTATGAAGTGCAACTGAAGAATTATACCAACAAAAATAAACTAACATTCAACACACACGCACACACATATAATCACGACACACACACGCACACACACACACACATATAATCAGTAGCGACTTCAGGGGTCAGGCTCGTCGGGCTCAGGCCAAGTGTAACTGTAGCAGTCATACACATTAACATTTCTTTCTCCTTGCGGAGAGCTCCTGCGAGGTGGTGTGGTCACATGATGACCAATCAGATTTCAGGGCGTACTAATTTAAACCAGAACTACTTCCAGCCCCTTTGGGAATTACAGAGCAGCTTCAGAAAATTTCCCAACACCAACAGAGAAATACGTCCTCGCTTCTGCCAGTGTCACCAACGACATGCAAAGCTATCTTCACCTGAAGATATATTGCTCCTAGGTGTGATAGTAGATTTGTAGAGATAGAGAATAGCCTCAGGTGTGAGAACGTGTCTGGATCGATAGAGAGAACCGAATTCACAAGAAGCAGAAAGAGCAATGGATGTAATGTATGAACTCCAAGAAAGATTTGATGAGAGAGAAAGACCAAGAAGTTTCAGAGTCGATATATAAGCATGATTGGGATAGAAAGATATCAACATACTGAATTGGAGCAATAGACAGAATATCAATATACCGAACAGGTATATATATATATATATATATATATATATATATATATATATATATATATATATATATATACCGAACAGATATAGATAGATAGATAGATAGATAGATATAAATATATATATATCAATATACCGAACAGATATAGATGCATAGATAGATATGAATAGTTTGAGATATCTATCGTTCAATCTTTCTATCTATCTACATAGATTGAACAAGAGGTCCCGTTTAAGGTTTCTAGAATATCAAAGAATGAACAAGGTCTAAAGTTACACTAGTCGAAACGTGGTGATAGTAACAACCATATAAAACAGCTGAAAACAATATATATACTTTATTATTATTATTATTATTATTATTATTATTATTATTATATGTGTGTGTGTGTGTGTGTGAATATTATTGATTCTTGTGACTGTGAAGTAATAAGTACAAAATTAACCACTAAAGTTTTTTATTTTTTATTTTACAGACACAACCCCAAAAGATGAGAATGACACAGGTAAGGGTAACATTTTTCCAATTTATCAATTTTGCTTTATATTACAGGGTGACCCCACCTCCAAATGTCATCGTTGAGAAATTCAGAATCATTTCTGCAATTCAACCATATTTTGCTGCAACACATTTTCTATATTATTTGGATTATTATTCTAATCTTGATTGTTATTCACAACATTTTGGCCGATGTAATCTTCGGCCTTCTTCGGATACATCTTTTTGATTTATAAACGGTTCCCGAGTTTGACATAAAGGCCCCAAATTCGACAAGATGCATTTTAAGATCAAAAGTTATCTAGGCAAAAACGTTGTGATAATACCAGCTAGAATTAAAATTAAATCAAATCAATTTATTGGCAAAAAATACCGAAGTGCAACAAGCCATGTAAATGGACAGTTAGAAGATGTGTACATCTAAACACCATCTGAATGTTTTGTCCAAGTCGTCTTCAATCCTGAACTTGATAGACATCATTACCACTTCTAGTAGGCTGTTCCACGAAGCAGAATCACAGACAGAGAATGCTGTCTTTCTTCTTACGAGACGAAAGCTACTATGGCACATCCTTTGCGAGGTTCCATGGAGACCACGACTTAGCTCTGAGGTGAAAAACTTCCTGAAAGTTACGTTCAAATTCCAGTTGCTGCTTTACACCAAAAACGCGTCCGCACGCATTCTCCATAGCTCAAGCGAGGGTTATGCATCCAGTACTGCCTTGAATTGTTTGGTTATCTGTAGACTGACCATGGCTTCTAGCAGCCTGTTCCACAGTGCAGCAAACCCCCCAAAAAGATCCCTTCCGACGATTTAGCCAGAGCAATCTAAGGTACAGCTTCTCTGAGTTTCCATAAAGCCCTCTCTGTTGAGCTGGTTTGAAGAAGAGGTCACGATACACATTGTAGTTGCCGCGCATGATGTTAACCGCGAGGATGAGGTCTTCACACAGCCGTTCATGTTCCAATGAATACAGATTAAGGGCCTCCAATCGTTGTTTGTATATTCCAGAATGAGTCATACCAGGGATATGTATAGCGTTAGGAAGATGTCGGCTGTCACGGTTGCAAAGGAGTCGGAGATGAGAAAGAGCAAACTGCAAGCCTTATTTGCTGCCTAAATGCATTTTCATTCCTAAATTGAATGCATGCACTTTATTTTTTATGCATCCAAGCATCTCTCTAAGAAGCCCAGTCAACGCCTAGGCCTTTCACGTTAAAGTTTGAAATATTATTTTCTTTGGTCCATCACGATTAAGTTTAAAATAGCATTTACTAAATCACTAAGTGAGCTGATAAAATTGACACATCTCTTTTTAGAAGCCTCCGAGCATAACTCGGTCTGTCGCTAGGTTTATTAAAATTATTGAAATAGCATGCTGGTCTGTATGTCATGCTTACGAATTAAATAGCATATTTGTCCGACTCTGTTCCATAAGTTTAAAATAAATTTGTATTTGGTCTATCACACTGCAGTTTGAAATAGTATTTTTATTTGTCTGTCACACTTAATATAAAAATAGCAATGGGATCGCTAAATATGTAGATCAAATGGACGTATCTCATTTTAGATGCGCATAAGCATCTTTCAAAGAGGCTCTGTCAGTCAGTCAGTCCCACTTGTTTGAAATGGCATTTTCGTTGACCTGTCTGACTTCAACTTGAAAAACAGGCGAAATTTCCATGAACAGAGTTTTGTTCCAAGAACTTCCCACCTGTGGAACACATTACCACGGGACAGCTTCCCTACAGACTATAGCATGGCCGTCTTCAAATCCAGTGTCAACCAGTACTTGTCATAAACAGTCCCCATAAGTAATCAAACTTCCATCAGCCATGGTAAATAATTAGAAATTATGTTCTTAGTATCGCCTGTAGTGGACCTTTAACCTCCGGAAAACTGTCACTTAGAACTGATTATAACTTAGCACTTTATCCGTTGCACCACGGATCCAAATAATGCAAATTATCAATCCTCATCTCAAGCATAATAATCAAACTTTGTTCATTCCATTCATCAAATGCAATCCTCTCATAGGATTCTTCATCATTAAACTATAAAATTCACAGCAAGAACTTCTCTTCCTAACAAAACTGTAAAGAACTTTCCTTTCTTTCGCCATGTGCCTAACATCAAACGGAATTTCCATATTACATATATTACAAAGGGACAGCTTCCCTGCAGACTACAACATGGTCGTCTTCAAATCCAATGTCAACAAATACGTGTCATAAACAGTCCCCATAAATAACCAAACTTTGTTCATTCCATTGGTCATTTTCAATCCTCTCTTAATAGTCTTCATCATTAAACCGACAATCCATCCATCTCATTAACCCTTATCATCGAGTGTCTTTTGGACTTGATAAGTGGTGACTCATTAGTCAAAACATAAAAATAAATTGCAGCCTAAATGAAACACATCGTAAGAGTATTTGTTCTTCTTTTTCTTTTGTTTGTTTTTTCAACAATAATGACTCCCTACTCCCCTCTCTTTCTCTCTCTGTTTATGTTCCTTTCCTTGTTCAAATGCCGCAAGCTTTATTAAGTGGATTTTTGAGTGTTAATTAGTGAATTGAACAGATGCAATCTAGCTTCTGCATATAAGGCAATTGAAGAAAAGATTGCTTTGCTGATATGTGTTAAGTATTAGCACTGTCTTTTCAATTAATTCTCTTCTTTATATAACAAAAGTGCAGATCGCAAGATAAAGTTTTTCATGATGTTGTATACAAAATATATGTGCCCTCTGCACACAAATATTGAATCTCAATCACGCTTACATACTAACAGGCTTAATTCACTGGCAGACTGCAGTGTCTTATCACTTGGGCAAAATAAATCATTCGTTCTGATTGGCTATTAAAATAATGAGTGAAGTTCAAATAAAAAATAACACACAATAGAATAAGTAATAACAAAATAAATTAAAACTTTAATAAACAAAAAATATTGAATTTTTCAATATTCATTGACAGTTCACGGAATAAATAAAATACATTTTACTCTACGTAATATTGTTTCAATTAGATCAAGTAATGAATAAAATTTCTAGATCAGAGTAAATAAAATATTTCAATCTCATTGGTAAGTCTTTGAAGAAGACATAACCAGTGAGTTGATTCATCATGAACTAGAAATAAAGAAAGAGATCGAATAGATATCTAGATAAGTGTTTCTTTTTATGTACAGAGAGCTTGAGCTATCGAGCGAAGGAACGTAAACAAAGTGGGAGAGAGAGAGAGAGAGAGAGATCAATTAATGACTCCCTCTCTCTCTCTTTCTCTTTTCCTTTCTTTATCGTTGTAAAAAAGTCAGATTTCTGTTTTTAGTGAACTGCTGAACATTTACAAATACTATTCTCTAATTGCATAATTTTTTTACATTATAAAAGAATTGTTAAAATCTGTAAGGAATAAGGAAAATATAATAAAGATTTTGTGTATGTAACAGTTCTCAAAGATATTAAGGTATATTCAGTACTGATACAGCTGAAAGCACATATGAAAAATGCATTTCGAAATAAAAACTCTTGTTTATACTTACATATCAGGCAAAAATAAGTATCCTCACCAAAAATTAGGAAAAATTATCGAGTAGATTTTAAATATTAGTAAAAATCAGTTATATTACATTTTTCGGAATCCATGGACCCTAGCGTAAAAAAGTGTACTACTTTTTGGAATTACAACCTCTTAGGACAGTAATCTCCCATGTTTTACATAAATCTTCCCACTCTGCCCAATGCAAAATATGATAAAATTGATTTTTAGGTTTAATTAAAATTCTACTCGATAATTTTTCCTAATTTTTGGTGAGAATACTTATTTTTGCCGTATACATAAATATATACAAGAGTTTTTATTTGGGAATGCGTTTTCATATTTTCTTTCGACTGTATAACCACTGTATATTCTTAGTCCGAAAGTATATTTAGATGCATTAAGTGAGATGGTCACCGATTTTGAGTACTTGCACATCATATCAGTACAGTTACCTACTCTGACCTGAAACCGGCTGATTCAGATCGCCTACTTGAATGTAAAGTGGTGCACACCTTGACATGAAGAAAAAAAGTGTTATTGTAAAAATACTCGATTATTTATAGTGATTTTAGCTCTCCAGCCTCAGTCAATGAGAATACACTATATATCGCCTTCACCCTTCCTTATATAATCAGAGTTTTGCTTATTTCATGATTTTAATCAGTTACCTTCCTCTGGAATACTATTCTGGTAAACTAACTGATTTATCTGTTAACCTAAACATTTTATCCTGTACTACTTACTAATTGACTGTTATAAGTAAACTATTAACTAAATTATTAAATATACTGCTTTCGTGCATAACTTAAATATATCATATCATCCTATGTTATCAAAACATTCGTGACTTGCAATGAACATTTTTATTTTCTGAATATAAAGAATTTAATATGTGTATTCCGGATACATATTTTTGCTAGTCTATATTATAATTCAGCATCTTTTGTCTGTCTGTCCGTTGCTCACTTATAGGTTCCAAAACTACTTGACATAATTGTACCAAACCAGACAGAATAAACTGGGCTTTTATCAAGGATGAGCTCTTGTTCAATTTGTAAGGGATTCATGAATTTTAAACTATGCCAACCCATTTTATTAATATGGCTACTACTGAAATTGCAGGTATTTCTACTAGAGTAAGGATTCCGCCGACTCTTGTAGACAATTGTCGAAGATTGTTTTCGTATGGACTTCCCACTTGTGCGCGATGGTGGTGCCACCAATCATTAAGTGATTATTCCACATAGCTGCTGCTGCATCTATGCTTCTTGACAGAGGAGAGAAAATTAAAATTCCCAGGGAACAAAATGGCTACCGGTCTATAGATTTTAACAGTATTCAGAATCACTGCTGCTGCTGATAATGATATAATGACACTTGCTATGGTTTATTGAATATTATTGGCTGTCATTTGTGACCCAATGACTTTCTTTTTTCTCGTTTTTCTCTTTCAACATTAGATTTTTTATTTTTTTTCTAATCAGTTTTATTTCGGTTTATTTTTGTTTCTTTTGTTTTTCTTTTTATGATTTTAATAATTTTTTCAGTCTATTTTAATTAATATTCAATTTATTAAACTTATTAACGATTTATTTTTCGAAATATTTAGATGAGGATAGATAATTTATATTATTTGGACTATTATTTTCAGCTTGATTGTTATGTTCACAACGTTTTGGCCGATGTAACCTCCGACATCTCTAGTTGCATCTTTTTGAACTTAAGAACCTTCTAGTCAAACTTGGGAATATTCATGTCAAACTCAGGAACGTGGACAGACTTTCAATCTGAACCCTTAATAGAATTGGTTAACAGTCAGTTTTAATGAACAGTCATCTGGACATTGAAGGTTCAATTCTTACTGCAGGCAATAATAACTAAGAATTCAAAAAATTAACTCTTCTACCCGGTCATGTTTTACAGAATGAGAACAATCTATACCTGTGGACAGAGGGTCCAGGACCCCAAGTTCGACATAAAAACTCTCAAGTTCAACTAGGTTTCCAAGTTCACAAAAATGGCCGAAACGCTGTGGATATAACAATCAAGATGAGAATAACTTATTATTATTTATTGCAAAGAAACTAAATCCGTTTTTACTCCATTAATTTTCTATTATAAACAGTTGCTGAGTGGGAGGAACTGAAGGAGTGTTTGGCCCAGAGTGCAAAATTCTTAGGCACACAATTTCAAATGGCGAAAAATATTTTGAAGGTGAAAAAAAAACAAATGTTGTGCTTTTCAGTGTACAAATACATGCACTCTAAAATATTTGTTCTATAATATATACTATATATACATATATTATGCTATACTATAATATATACTATATATATATACTATATACTATATATATAATATATACTATATATATATGATATGCTATACTATATATATAATATGCTATACTATAATATATACTATATATATACGATATGCTATACTATAATATATACTATATATATATAATATGCTGTACTATAATATATACTATATATATCTATATAATATACTATACTATATATATATAATATATGCTATACTATAATATATACTATATATATAATATGGTATACTATAATATATACTATATATAATATGCTATACTATAATATATACTATATATATATAATATGCTATTATATATATATATATATATGATATACTATATATATATAATATGATATACTATATGTATATATATAATGATATACTATATATATATATATATATATATATATATATATATATAATATGATATACTATATATATATAATATGATATACTATATATATATAATATGATATACTATATATATATATAATATGATATACTATATATATATACAATATGATATACTATATATATATATATATGATATACTATATATATATGATATTCTATATATATATAATATGATATAGTACATATATAATATGATATAGTATATATATAATATGATATACTATATATATATATATATGATATACTATATATATATGATATACAATATATATATATGATATACTATATATATAATATATGATATACTATATATATATGATATACTATATATATAATATATGATATACTATATATATAATATATGATATACTATATATATAATATATGATATACTATATATATATGATATGATATACTATATATATATATATGATATACTATATATATAATATGATATACTGTATATATATATATATATGATATACTATATATATATATGATATACTATATATATATATGATATACTATATATATATATATGATATACTATATATATATAATATGATATACTATAATATATACTATATATATATATAATATGATATACTATAATATATAGTATATATAGATAATATGATATACTATAATATATAGTATATATATATAATATGATATATAATATGATATACTATAATATATACTATATATATAATATGTTATACTATAATATATACTATATATATAATATGATATACTATAATATATACTATATATATAATATGATATACTATAATATATACTATATATATAATATGATATACTATAATATATACTACACATATATATAATATGATATACTATAATATATACTATATATATAATATGTTATACTATAATATATACTATATATATAATATGATATACTATAATATATACTATATATATAATATGATATACTATAATATATACTACATATATATATAATATGATATACTATAATATATACTACATATATATATAATATGATATACTATAATATATACTACATATATATATAATATGATATACTATAATATATACTATATATATATCATATGATATACTATAATATATACTACATATATAATATGATATACTATAATATATACTATATGTATATAATATGATATACTATAATATATACTATATATATAATATGCAATACTATAATATATACTATGGTATACTATAATATATACTATATATATATGATATGGTATACTATAATATATGCTATATATATATATATCATATGCCTTACTATATATAAATATATCATATGCTATAAGATAATATATACTGTATATATATAATATGCTATACGATAATATATACTATATATATATAATATGCTATACTATAATATATACTATATATATATAATATGCTATACTATGATGTATACTATATATATATAATATGCTATACTATGATATATACTATATATATAATATGCTATTCTATAATATATACTATATATATAATATGTTATACTATAATATATACTATATATATAAAATATGCTATACTATAATATATACTATATATATATATATATATAATGTGCTATACTATAATATATACTATGTATATAATATGCTATACTATAATATATACTGTATATATTAAATATGCTATACTATAATATATACTATATATATATGCTTTACTATAATATATATTATTTATATATATGCTATACTATAATATATAGTATATATATATAATATGCTCTACTATACTATATAGTATATATATATAATATGTATACTATAATATATACTATATATATATATATGTATACTATAATATATACTATATATATATATAATATGCTATACTATGATATATACTATATATATATGATATGCTATACTATGATATATACTATATATAATATGCTATACTATAATATATAGTATATATATATAATATGCTATAGTATAATATATATTATATATATAATATGCTATACTATAATATATAGTATATATATAATATGCTCTACTATAATATATATTATATATAATATGCTATACTATAATATATATTATATTTATATATATATATATGCTATACTATGATATATATTATATATATATGCTATACTATAATATATATTATATATATGCTATACTATGATATATATATAATATGCTATACTTTTATATATATTATATATATATATCATATGCTATACTATAATATATTATATATATATATCATATGCTATAATATATATTATATATATATGCTATACTATAATATATATTATATATATATATATATTATACTATAATATATATATATATTATACTATAATATATATATATATATATAAATGTTTTGAGGTACAAAACTTATAAATACATTTAAAAAGAATACGCGGAAATCTCTCTAAGGCCCTATCAACTATCATCTCGTAAGAAGAAAATCGATAGTTTTAATTAATAATAACGTCGAAAGAAAGAGCTAAATGGGGAATTGAGGTGCCAAAATTAACGATAAAGCGATTAACATTCAATTTAAGTATTTCGTTAAAAGTCGATTAAAAGGCACTATGTTAGGGGATAAAAAAAGAAAATTGGGAAGGAGTTCAAAGTTACTCAAAGAGATTAAGCGATCTTACAAATTCCTTCTGCCGGCACAAGGAAGGTTTTCGAATAGCGATAGAGACAGATTCCAATATTTTCAAATGGTTCTTGGAATCTGCTCTATGCAAGACCTCAAAACGGTCTATTTTATAGCCACTGGCACAGCTATAGTTTTTTCAACCAAATGCTGGCTAATAGCAGAGTCCAAAGAATTAGAGGAAGGGTAACACAAGGATCCTACCCTTCCCTGACATATTTTTGATGGAACGTGCTGGTTTATGCAGATCTGCAAATGCAAGGAAGTGCGCCCTATATAGCCAGCATCACATTGGCATTTAAATTAGTGTACAATATTACTATAATTTGTATAGGGCACACTATCCTTGCGAAAGGAAGGAAAAGCAGGTCTAGTAGCATAAACTAATCGTAAGGAAACAGAGTAGAAACAATTATTAATGCTATCAACAATCTGTTTACCTAGTTTAATACTATTTCCCCCTATCCAAGGTAATTTCAAATAAATGGGGCATTTTACAGGCCCTAATATTTTAGGGGATTTAAAGTCAGCAACTTTTTTATTAATGTAATCATTGATAAGCTCCTCAGGATAACCATTATCAATGAATATATCCCTGATCCTATTAAGTTCACACTCTAATCTATTTGGAGAACAAATAACGAGGGCTCTATGCACCAAAGTGTAAATTAAGCCTACCTTTCTAGACTTAGGCACAAAAGAAGACCAATTTACATACAGGCCCGTAAAAGTAAGCTTCCTGTAGATGGAAGTGAGAAAGCCACCCCTTGAACATTCAACAAGAACATCCAAGAAGGGAAGACAATTATCCTTCTCACTTTCCATCGTAAACTTTAGAGCCTCATGAATAGAATTTAACTTATGAAAGAATGCCAGTGCTCCACTCTGTGAAGAAAACATCGCAAAAGTGTCATCCACATATCTAACATAAATAGTGGGCATCATTACAGACCTAAATAAAACGGATTCATAATATCCGACGAAGATATCAGCTAAAGTGGGAGCCAATGGACTACCCATTTAGACCCTGTCGACCTGACTATACATAATATTATCGAAGCTGAACTCGACTGATTTAGTGCATAGAAGTATCAATTCTATGAAGATCTCCCTAGGGAAACAAGGGGTAGTCAGGCAACCTTCATAGAGAGCGTCATTTTGCTCTTTCTTTCAACGTTATTAATTAAAACTATCGATTTTCTCCTGACGAGATGATAGTAGAAAGGGACTTAGAGAGATTTCCGCGTATTCTTTTTAAATGTATATATGTATATATATATATATATATATATAATATGCTATACTATAATATATATTATATATATATATATATAATATGCTATACTATAATATATATTATATATATATATATATATATATATATAATATGCTATACTATAATATATATTATATATATAAATAATATGCTATACTATAATATATACTATATATATATAATATGCTATACTATAATATATACTATATATATATAATATGCTATACTATAATATATATTATACATATATATATAATATGCTATACTCAGTGGCGTAGCTAGACCTTTTGCCGCCCGGGGCGGTAGTAAAATTTGCCGCCCCCCCCCCCCCCCGGCATTTGGGTGCCCGGAAAATTCGTCCATGGATAATTCGCCCATGGATAATTCGTCCATGGAAAATTTTTTGCTAGGTAGGAAAACTGGTCCATTATTATTAAGTTAACATTATTCTTAATTTTCATACCTTGCGAAAATTAGTTCTACGGTATCTAATTTTCCTAAATTCAATTAAATTAAAATTAAAATATGAAAACTGATTTTAATATTTTTTATTCATTTGAGATTTTATCTGTTTTCCTTTTGTTTTAAGTAGATGGTGGGGATTGCCCGGGGTGATTTTGTCCGATCCCCCAGCTAGCAATTGTAAAGTTTACAAGGAGTTATAAAAAGTATGCTACAAAAACAAACGTTTGGACAGTAATAAAATTAATGAATTCAAACTTTCGCATCTAATGTTATTTCCTCTTTGATGTCGGTGTATATACACCCAAATATCCAACTTTCTTTTCGCACCTATTCGATAAAAATTTATATGAAAGTTCCCCTTTAAGTATGAAATATTTCTGAGGTCATTTTGTTTTTTTGGTGCTTGGCCGAAGCCTAGGCTTGGCCCTATCCTGTTAGGTCAGCCGGTCACTGAGTATAACTCCAGAAATAATTAATGCTTGCATTTTTTAAACTTAGTGATTGAAATGAATTAAAGCAATTTATTCTCAATTAATGGAAATTTTGTTCAAGAATTAAAACCAGCCATATATATATATATATATATATATATATACATATATATGTATGTATATATGCGTATTTATATGTGTATGTGTGTGTATATATGTATATATGTATATATGCACGTATGTATGTATATATGTATATGTACGTATAAATATATGTGTATATGCACATATATATGTATATATGCACATATATAGTTATAAAATAAATACGTATTTATTATAATGCTCCCATAATGTTGAGCATAATGAGAGCCGAAAATGGCAAACGGCCGTAAGCGAATATAGCAATGGTCTTGTTTAAAATTAGATCTTGTGTACAATTAGAGCTGAGGTCGGTTTGGCAACGACTGCCGATTATTCCCATTTACTTGCCTCTCCACGAGGGCAGAGTTAGACACAAGGCCGGTTTTTAATGTGGGGAAAATCCAGCTCCACAAAAAGGGGCACTCTGGATAGGAACAAAAATAAAAATTCTCAGTCATGAACGATTTCCCCATACTGACCGACGACAGAAAAGGAGAAGTGTATCATTAGAACAGATACTACACTGTGATATCAGCCCAAAGGCTGCTAATTGTTGTTAAAATATTTCTCCCTCGCTCTCTCAGAAGATCGGGTGTGCAGAAACGAATCTCTGAAATCAACCCAAAAGCTCTATTTGTGCCATGCACCAACCATTCACTAAATCTGGCTTGTGTACATGCAGCTTCAGTAGCGGTTCACTCTGTTACATTTTTTGGCACACTGGACCGGTTATTCTCGTTCTTTTCTGCATCTACACATCGCTGGGACATCTTGATTCAGTTGACCGGTCTAAGTATCAAACGGACTGTGGATACTAGATGGAGTAGTCGAGCAGATGCTGTAGATGTTGTGATAAAAACAATATTGGAAGTCGTCATTGCCCTGGAACAGCTCACAGAAGAAGGAGAAAATGCAACCACAAGATCAGATGCATCTTTAATTCTCAACTCGGTACTATCGTTTCCGTTTCTTTTATTTCTGAACCTTTGGAAAACTATTCTCCCAGAAATCAATGATGCCCAGAAATATCTTCAAAAAAAAGGGCTGGATCTGCAACAAAGTTCTGTCAGGCTGACGGCGTTGAAAGATTTCCTTCTTCAGAATAGAGAAAAGATAGTGGACACTGCAATAGACGAGTCAAAAACACTCTGCTCTGAAATGGGGATAAGCATGGAGCGTCGTATTCGAAAAAAGAAACGAATGGATGGTGAAGGATTGACTGATGCAGCGCTGAGTTTTGATACTGAGTTGAGACGGGAAATGCTGTCTGTCATAGACAGATTGACTGAAGAAATATCTTGCAGATTTCAACAAGTTCACAATCTTGCAAATAAATACGCTTTTCTTATACCGTCAAATCTGCTTGATGATAATTATGATTGTCAGCTTGGTGGATTTGACGAAGATATAGAAAAAGAGAAATTCTTTGCTGAAAAGAAGAGGTTACAGTATGTTGTAAAAGCTTCAAAAAAAGACAAAATCGATGGACCTCTTGAACTTTTGAACTTTATACAAAGATACCAACTTGGGGATTCCGTCCCTAATATTTTGATCTTGCTGAGAATTTTCCTCACCAGAGCTATTAGCGTTGCTAGCTGTGAGCGCTCTTTCTCAAAACTGAAGCTCATAAAAAACTACCTTAGATCAGCAATGAGCCAGACAAGACTTACAGACTTGGCAATCCTCTCAATAGAGAGGGAACTTGTCGAGGAAGTGAATTTTGATAGAGTCATTGATAACTTTGCCGAAAAAAAGGCGCGAAAAATCTGTTTGTAAATTTTCAACCGACTTGATGCCTTGCGACAGTTCTCTCACAAAAAATAAATTTATAGCCTTATTTGCCATTCATAAATACATTTGTTTAAAATATATTAAAACTATTTTTAAAAGAGTTGAAACGTTATTAACAACAACAAATTTCTGAAAACCGAGCGATTACACACACGGATTTAAAAAAGCACCGATACAAGACGTTTTTTCTCTTCGGAGGGCTCGCCCTCTTAATAATAACATTATGAAGACAAAGAAAAGAAAACTACATCGGACTATTCTCTCCTTGATACATCCATGTTATTTGGCGAAAATTCGGACTTTAACAACAACGACAAAAAAGTAAATAAAAATGATTTTATCATTTCATAACATTTTCAGGTTTTCAAATGTTCTCATTTAAATTTATTATTATATAAAATTATAGTATAAAATTTCATATTTTTTGTTAACTTCTGTTTTTTTTAATTTTTTTCTCTACTTTCTATTTTTACCCTCTCAAAATGCCGCCCCCTCAGGTGTGCCGCTCGGGGCGGCCCGCCCCCCTCGCCCCCCCCCCCTAGCTACGCCAGTGGCTATACTATAATATATATTATATATATAATATACTATACTATAATATATATTATATATATATAATATGCTATACTATAATATATATTATATATATATAATATGCTATACTATGATATATATTATATATATATATAATATGCTATACTATAATATATATTATATATATATATATATTATAACTATA